>JAOXNO010000001.1:164136596-164154773 GCA_028565335.1 Limnodromus scolopaceus
GAGGAGGGCACGGGGGGGAAGAGTTAAAAGGAAACATGGGTTTGACTTGCCCGATAAGGCGGCTGCAGCAGCCCCCTCCCACCTCCCAGCCCCAGAGGATGTCTCCCGGTTATCTCCAGGTTGTCTGCACTTGCGGGGCTGCCGGCGGCTCCTGCGGGCCAGGGGCTGCCGCCTCCCACCTGCTGCGCGCCCCGGGATGGAGCCTGCGGAGGGGAAGGGGGCCGAGCGCGGAGGCTTCTCCTCCAGCTCCCACCTCGGCGTCTGAGGGGGGGCTCCGCCACCGAGGCCGGTGTCGTCTTAAGCGCCTGCAGGTCAGGGTCAGCTTTGCTTTTGCTCGGGGTTGTCATTTCTGGAGAGGCAGGGGTTTGGGTTCGGCGTATCTTCTTCGGCTTCAAGCCTGGACGTGGAGGGCAGACAGGGCTGCTAGTTCCTCTCAAAGATGGGGAAAGTATTTTGTTTTCTGTTCTTATTTTATCTCCAGATAGTTTCAGATGAGGAAATGTCTGCTTAGGCTGTTGTTTAGAACTTTTTCTATGGCAAAGGTTTGAATTTGAAGAAAGCATAAGCAATGATTCAAGATACATTTGCAAGGCGGTTTTGCTTTTACCTTTTTTTTTTTTTGGGAGAGGGGACCACCATGACATACACTCTGTGTCCAAAACGAGGATTTGGCAATATTTAAAATAGGTGGTCACTCTTAAAATCTTAGATTTCTTTTTCTTTTCTTTTTTTTTTTTGAAAGAAAATGCACTTGAGCGAGGGCACCAGGAGTTAAAAGGTTAAATGTTTTCCACTGCTGTTAGAATACAGACAGTGTCTTGAGATATTCATTGTTAAGCTGTTTGGCTATATTTTATTATACTGCGGTATAGTATTATTGTTGGTAACTGATGTGTACAGAGTAACACTATGGTGCTCTTTCTAGGTATAATTGAAGACATTGTGTGGTCCTTGTAAGAAGCTTGGTTCCTGCTTGGATTTTAATTGTAAAATATTGTTCTGGATTTTTGTATAGGTAATTGGATTTTTGGAACCGCTTTAAGATATGATAAAGGCAAACCAAATATTAACTAATTTAGAGGGCAGCACTTGAAACTTTTGCATATCTGAATGTGGAAGTTAGTTATTTACAAGTTCTCATCTTCTGGGTCTTTTACTGGGTTTTAATCTCAATTCTTAAGTCTGCGTTTCTACTTTGTAGTTAATGATCCTTTAAAGTAGTATTTGCAATCAAGCAGACTTCTTGGATGCTGGCATTGTTTGATTATATTATGCATGCCTCTGTCCCGCAAGCCACTCTTGGTAATACTTACAATTTGAAATGTAGTCTATGGAATTTTTTACACGTTTTAAAAAAATAAAACTGTGGTAGCATTGCTTTTGTAGTACTGAGCCTTAAAATAACAATCACAGTGGTGTACACAAGTATGACACACACTAAAATACTGGAGAGAGATATTTTTACTTGTGCTGTTGAAGTTTTTGGTAGCACTAACTCATTTAATGTCTAACCTCAAACATTTTATTGCTATTTAGTGTTTTTCTTGGGACCATTGGTATTAAACTAAAATTTCCTATTTACATCATGTAAAGTTTAATGTGTAAAGAGACTAGCCTACCAAAATATTATCCAGTTTTAAACAAAATTGGAGAATTATATGTCTGTCATCAGCAGGTCACATTACACTTGCTAAATACTTGCAGGCTTTTTTTTTTTGCCTTTTTTTTTTTTTTTTTTTAAATATAAGTTTTTCAGTAGCCTGATGTGGAAAGACGAGTCACTTCAAGTGGCTGAGATGTAATCACTTTAAAGTGATTTAAAGGCCATGGTCTAACCAGAAGGTGGCCTGGGAAGCCTTAGTTAGCAGGCATGATACCTAGACTTTCCAGAGCCACAAGTTGAGATGCGTGGACCTAGAACAGAATCCCTTTAAAGCTCTCCACGGGAGTAGGCAGGACGGGCCAAGGGAAGTGCATTCAGCTGACTGGCTCCCGCGCTCCGCCCCAGATGTGACTCCCTTTCTTTTTGGATGGCTGATGCACTACTGGCTTGTGTGCGGTGCTGTGGGACCCCCGCCGGCTTGCGAGGCTGCTGGAGGGAGCATGGGACGTGTTGCAATAGTGAATCCTCTCTTTGTCGCTTCAGGATTTCAGATGTGTTCTAAGCCTGCCGGGGTGAGCACGCTTCCGGGCACCGATGGAGACGAGAGCTCAGCACGGCAGCGGGTCGCAGGCCTTGCTACAGGCTCGGCGTGACAGTGGGAGACCCCACGGGGAGCCCGACCTGAGGGATGTCCTGACGCAGCAGGTTCACGTCCTGTCGCTGGACCAGATCAGAGCCATCCGAAACACGAACGAGTACACGGAGGGACCTACGGTGGCTCCGCGGCCGGGGGTCAAGTCCGCGCCTCGGCTGGCCACCCAACCCAAAAATGAAAGGCCCCATGGCTTGCCCGAGCATCGTCATTTTAGCCGGATTCAGCACACGCAAACGCACGCCTCTCCTCGGGCGCCTCTGTCCCGGTCCATCAGCACGGTCAGCACAGGTTCGCGGAGCAGTACAAGGACAAGTACGAGCAGCAATTCATCCGAACAAAGACTTCTAGGATCATCTTCGGGGCCGGTCGCCGACGGGATAGTGCGAATGCAGCCCAAGTCTGAGCTCAAGTCGGGCGAGCTGAAGCCGCTGAGCAAAGAAGACTTGGGAGCGCACAGCTACAGGTGCGAGGACTGTGGGAAGTGTAAGTGTAAGGAGTGCACGTACCCGAGGACCCTCCCATCCTGTTGGATCTGTGACAAGCAGTGTCTTTGTTCCGCCCAGAACGTGGTCGATTACGGGACTTGCGTTTGCTGCGTGAAGGGCCTCTTCTATCACTGCTCCAACGACGACGAGGACAACTGCGCCGACAACCCCTGCTCCTGCAGCCAGTCGCATTGCTGCACGAGGTGGTCCGCCATGGGCGTGGTGTCCCTCTTTCTGCCTTGCTTGTGGTGTTACCTACCAGCCAAGGGTTGCCTTAAGTTGTGCCAGGGCTGTTACGACCGGGTAAATCGGCCTGGGTGCCGCTGTAAACACTCCAACACCGTCTGCTGCAAAGTTCCCAGCGTCCCCCCCAGGAACTTTGAAAAGCCCACATAGCATCACTAGTCAGAGATACTAAAGTGACAAGGATTATTTTAACGTACATATGCAACCAACTTAAGCAGCTATGGTCTTGGCACTGTAGTAGATGGGTTGGGGATACGCGTTGCTGTTTGCAGTGAAATGCTTTTCTCCGTATGTGCCATCTTTAACTGACACGCTTGTTAGAATCCAGCTAGTGGGATGCAGAAAAAAATAAAATAAAAAAATAAAAAATGGGATGCAGTACATTGTGACCCACATATTGCATAAGCTAAAGCAACACAGACACTCCTAGGCAACTCTATTGTTTGTGAATAGTACTTGCAAAATTTGTAAATTAGCAAATGACTCCTTTTTTTTCATTGTTTTCTGCCAGAGATAATGTGCTATATTTTTGTATATACAATAATATTTTCAACTGTGAAAAATAAGTGGTGTCATAAGACATGGCACAGTCACAAAATATTATACTAATATGTTGTACATTCGGAAGAATGTGAATCAATCAGTATGTTTTTAGATTGTATTTTGTCTTACGGAAACCTTCTATTACAGACTCTGATTTCCCTTTGGACTTCATGTATATTGTACAGTTACAGTAAAATTCAGCCTTTATTTTCTAATTTTTTCAACATATTGTTTAGTGTAAAGAATATTTATTTGAAGTTTTATTATTTTATAAAAAGAAATATTTATTTTAAGAGGCATCTTACAAATGTCACCCCTTTTTATGAGGACGTCATAGTTGCTGCAAATAAGGGGTGAACGATGCATATGTTCACTATAAAATAGAAAATATATTAACGTTTGAAATTAAACTGGGCTACTTGTCATTTTTTCCCCCGATGTATTGTTCTGAGTTGGGAAAACTGGTACTTCTAATTGCAAACTTCACAGTGATATAATCACGGTGAGTCTAATGCGAAAAAGAAAATGGAATTTTTTAAGTGTATTTTTTTGTTGTTGTTTACTACTTCACTTGAAAACAATGCAGGATTTTTGCTTCCTTCCTTTTACACAGATGTCCCGTATACTGTTCCTACAACAGAAAAGGAAAATGAACATAGGAAAATGCATTAATTCATTCCAGACTAGGACTAATAGGCACTGAAAGCTTGACCTATTCTATAAGTGATGAGCTTTTGTGCTTCAAATAGGAAATAAGTAATCATTCACAAAAAATGTTAGGCTTGCATGGCTTTACTCAGCGAGAGAGAGAAAAAATTAATACGGTCAGTGCAAAAAGCTTGCAGGATTATTTGTTAAAAGTAGAAGACTATGCCACAGGGAATGATAGATCTGAATGCAGTCCAGCCTTATGTCAAACATTTGCCTCACTTGTAAGAAGAAAGTTGCTTGATTTGTCATTTGTGGCAGTTACCTTCCACTGAGGTCAAAATCCTTTTGCTGCCAAGTTTCCCACCGGAAGCCTAGAGAATGATTTACCTTTCTTTATTAACAAACTATCATTTCCTGTTCTGAGCATGTCTCTCCAAGTTTAGAGGTCTTAATGTTGAATTTTATTTATACATTTCTTAAGCTGGCATTTAAGAAACAGTTGTACGTATTTTTAAGTTAACGCTTAGAAAAATCTCACAGCCTTTTCTGAACCCTCTCCAACAAAAACAAGTTATAACTAATAAATTAAGAACTCACTAAAAGTTGAAAACCAGAGCATTGCGTAAACGTTCTATCTTTTCGCTCCTTAATTTTCATCTGTGATCTGGTGTTTGGGCTATTTTACATACGTCTGCAGTACTCAAAAATCTTACGCTATGTGTTTGTGTGTATTGGTTATCAATCATCAAGTGAAATTAAAACGTGCAAGTCCTGACTAGTTTGCAAAACAAAAATAGCTGATACATGGCCCTTGTTCTCGCTCTTTTTTTTTTTTCCTTACCTCTCTGGTGAAAAATGTAAGCTGGTTTTCTTTCCTCTCTGCACCAGCTGGCTGGATACTTTGGTATACAAAGACAAGCAGTATATATTTAGCCTTCTGAGTGGAATTTGCCAGGAAGAGGGCGGCTTATGTTACATGAGTAATTGGTCCATATTTAAAGCGCATCAGTGTATTGTGACCAAGCGTTGGGGCATATATGTCAGATTGTACCTGGCTGCTGACTAACAGAGATTTTTATAATTTTTTGAAGAAACTTTGGTCTTGAAGGGGTTGGTAACCATCATGTGTTTCCATTCACTGATTATAATTCTTGAATTAGATTAGGTGCTTGTGCTTATGCTTAAACAGTCCTGGCTTAGTCTTGCTGGTTGAAAACAAACATGGGAATAATCAAGTAGTCCATTTACTTGGGGGAATCCTTGACCTTTAGGCTGTATTTTGGAAACCCCAACCCCCACTGATTTCAGTAGACAGTAAATACAGCCATTTCACTGTGTTCATGAACTTGACAATGCTGAAGGTGAGCCCTGTCTTTTCAGCGATTTATCTTTCAGGCAAGGAAGGTGTCTCTAAGGAAAGCTGAAGGTGAAACTGGGAAACCACAGCATGGCTGAGCAGCGTAGCAGTCAAGGAGGGTGCAACTCTTAACTCCTACTAGATAAATACAGTACAATATACTAGATAAATACTAAAATTGTGGGTTTGTTTTGGTTTGCGCTACAGGAAACGCTTTGACTGCTTTGAACCTAGGTAGGTTTGAAGGGAAAAGGAAAACTATCCTCTCGCTGGTAGTGAAATTTGAAGCTGGTCTCAACATTAAACACTGGTTGGCATCTTCCACTTAGTTCTTAATGAGGAGAGATAGCGGATCCCCACTGCAGGTAAGCCCACTACCAGCGAATTGGGTTGCATGTATGGCACTTGGGAAGGAGGATGGCATTAGGCAGGGCCTGTTGGGCTAACTATGGTGCTGGGGTCTGGGCCTCAGTTACTATGAATTAGCATGTGTGTACAGCGGACTCTTAAAAGTTGGCTTGTGTATGTTAACTAACATCCTAATATAACACTTAATTAGATAAGGTTTACTGTTCTCAGTGAAACCAAAATCTTGCCTCAAACAGATTACATTGTTTTAGTAAGAATTAAAAGGGCTTTTCAAGTGGATTGAGGTAATGTTATTAAAGCATGCCTACTTTGTCCTTTGAGATAGGGAAGTGGAGGTCCAAGAACAGAAAATTTTCCATACATGGGTTTTGAGGATAACTGTGAAAGTCATGTCAGATACACACAATAAAGGACTTTGATTTTAGACAGCTATTAAGCCATGAGAAAGGGGAAAACCTTTATTATTGCTCCATTTGTTGTGTTGTTGCTTTTGCGTTTTGATCTGTTAACCTCCTATAAATTCTGATGTCACTGTAAGCTTTGCTTGAAGTTAGAGACCTGCAGGACTGGACTGACAGTTGATTATGGAATGGAACAATGGAACAATGGAAACAAATAGCTTTTTTTTCAAATTATTTTTCCATATGATGTGTGCTACAAATAAATATATCAAATTCGCTTGTACAGTAACTTAGAACTGTCTCTATTAATATCCTCAAGCAAATTTTTTATTTTGCTTTTTAATGGTGTGAGGCTTGATTATAATTTCTTTTTTGAGACAGCAATCATAGCAGTAAAAAAAATAAAAAGAAACTTGGATTCAAAAGGAGAATAAAAAGATATAGTATTTTAGATGGAAATAAAATGTTTTCTTAAAGGATTTGAGATCATATTCGGGTGAGTATTTCCATATTCAAGTGAGTTACCAAATCAGTCTTCAAAAACCAAAATTCTCCCAAAGAGGAACTGCAGTAGTTAAGTGGTCATTGTGATTAACACAATAGCTTTTTTGCACTTTCTTACAAAACTCTCAGCATATGTGAGGTGGAAGTGACTTGTCGGTACAAAAGTAGTGATCACTTATATACTATGCATAACTTGCCTTTTTAAAAAATTATTTATTAATTTATTTATTTTTTAAAGTTCAATATTACCTGTATTAGCTTTTTCACTTTTGGCAAAATAATTCACTTTCGTGATGAGTGAAATCTTAAGGTTTATTCTTAAAATGGCAGGGAGAGAATAGAATGCATTTCTGTACTGCAGTAGAACCTTCAACTATTTTTAGGAATTAACTGTTGCGGAAGACGGATTTGAACAGTCTGTCTTGTCTCTGATGTTCCTAGATGGGTGCAGGTACAGCAAGTAATAATGATTTCATTTGCTGAGACTAATTTCTCAATCAGTCACCGGAGCAGAGACCCAGAAAGAAATTGGCTGAATATGAGAGCACGCTTGATTGAGTAATGTCTGTATGAATAGTATTGGATAGATTTTTTACTGAAAATGTCAGCAATGTATTGGCTCATCTTAAATAAATCAATTACAGGTTGAGGTTGCAGGTAGACTGCATTGTGACAAAGCACACCAAATCCTTACCGATGAAAATACTTGGTTCTGTTTCTGATTTTAAACTGGAAATTTAGAAATAAAAATTGGCATCTCATTGAAGTCAGGACAGTTTGACATGGAAACTATGTGTATATATGTAGTACTTTCAAAAATATGCTCTACTTTTCAATCTGAGGAGACCCCCTGTGTGTTAGTCTTACTTATTTCTCTTCATGTTTCTTCTTTCTGGTCCCTGTCCTTCCCCTTGACCTTTCCTAGCCGTAATACATAAAGGTTTACTGCCACTTACTAGGACAAAAGGTGGATGAAACATGCTTTTCTCATTAGTATTCTCTGTCTCTGAAAGTTTAAGACAAGGTGGAAAAAATTATTACCTTGCTGTACTTGTCTTGCATTTTAGAGAGATACAAAGTGTTTTTCCATTCAAGTTACATTGAAATCCACAGTTCCAGAAAACATCTTATTTTCGTTTCTTTAGTATGTTTTTTTATTATCCAGGAAGGTTTTATGTGTCTTTCAAATGTTCCCCTTTGTTTTAACCTATTGGTGCTGTGTTTCAGATGACAGAGACAGAGGTCTTACTACTATAAAAGCAGAGTCTGCTCTTCCTCTGTCACAGGGATTGTCCAGAAGAGCTGATGGAGTTACCTTTGGGCATAAGTAGTATCGATTTTGCTTGAGCAAGGTGGGAGGAGTTCTGCATTTTCAACCTTGGGAAAAGGCAACAAATGTTGAAGTTCTGAAATCTGAAGTTTCTCTGTGCTTGTGCTGTAGGAAATTTTTCTTTTCTTTTTTTTTTTCTCTGACTCAAATTCTGCACACTGATTAGAGAAGCTTATGGCTAAAATGTTCAAACTTCCAAACTAAAATGCATCGGTTCTCATTTCAGTACAAGTTACCAATAATCAGAAGCTTTGACAATGTAGCCTGTTATTATATAGGATTATTTATGGATATTTTAATACTTAGGAGTTTAAGTTACATTTTAAAACAATCTTGCCAAGGGAGATAATCTGTTTTAAAAACGTAAGAAAAATGTATAATCAGAGTAGCTCTGCCTTCCTGGTAGCCTGCTGTATAATTACAAAACCACTGGGTGCACCTGAGAGATGTTATAAGAGAAGGCACTTGATGCAAATCAGATGTTGCAGGCACAAGTTTAACTTGGAGAGTCTGAGCCAGTACACAAGGGTGTATCAGGATGAATCACCAACTTATGGACATAGTACCTTGAACAAAGTAGGTTTTTAAAATATTTTTTTTACTTTTTTTTTTTCCCACCCTGATTTTATTTTGATCAAGAAGCAGTGTATATAAAACAATCAGAAATCGTGTGGTTGTCAAGGTGATTACTGATAAAAGAATATCTTGACACTCTTTCAGTGAGTCTCAAATAGCACACCGAAATGGAAAATTTCTAAATGACCATTCAAACTTAACATTGTCATCTTCAGAAATGAAGTCAAACATCAGGGCTATAGCAATCCATGTTTCAAAATTAGTTGCACTATAAGTGAAATGCACTATTTGGTTATACTTAAAAGTGTTACTTGGTTTAGAGACAGACAGTTCCACTTTAGGTCTAAAAATCAATTCAGACCGTTGTCAGCTTCCACTGTACTGCAGTTTTTATCAGTTACTGATTTTCTTAAAGCATTGATGTTATTTCTTGTCATCATACAAGACACATATAAAAGTTGGTGCACCGCAAATGCTGTGAAATGCACTAAGTGAACAAAGTTATTCTTGCCTCTCATTTCTCTTGCATAAACTATTGCAAAGAGGAGAAAATTTCAAAATTGTTTTGTTTGCTGTAGTTCATTTTGTTTGAGCATTTGGTTTAATTATTGTAGACAGAGTGATAATTTAATGGAGTGTTGGTTTTAAGATTTTTTTTTTTTTTTTCCCCTGATGTATTTGGCACTATGAAGTATGTAAGCAGAGCAGTTAAAGGACCAAGAACTTTGGGAACTTACCTAACTGCAGCTGCATTGAGCAGTGAAGCAAAGCAGGAACATCAGTGTCTTCTTGCAGAACGTTGAATGCAATGTACCTTTTAGCAGTAGGTTTAATGTCTTCTGTGTCCACTGCTCTGCAGATGGAGATTATGCAGCTGTTTATCGTGTATATATTTTTATCCTTCAGTGACTATTTTTTGTTGGAGAAACACTGGGTTCATACTTTAAAACCAATGCGTGGTGATCCCATAATGTTGCAGCTACATGTGAAAGCTGTCTATCTGCAGACTGCTTACTACTCGCAATACTGTTCTGGGGGAAGAAGGCATTCCTCAGACCCCTTCAGCTCAAAGTGGAAGGAAAAGACTGTAAGTTATTCTGAAATACCTATGGGTGGGTGTGTGTGGGGGGTGGTAGTGGGATAAAAAATGAACTTTACATCAGGACTGGGCCTCAACTGTTCTCTCCTGCATACATACAATCACAGTACAAAGTCTGAAAGTGCACGACAGTGTCCCTGGCCACCTCTCTACTAGTAAATCAGACAGTAGGTGGAAATGTTCCTGGACAATGGATTGCAATTGCCCACGCTAGTGAAGCGTTAAGACTTTCCCTGGTGTGAGTTAAGCATGTGCCAAAAAGTACTCTCCCAAGTCATTCCCCAACACATTTCAGAAGCTAAAATGTTCCAGGGCCATTCCCAAATGTCGGCTTGCCAGCAGCTCCCCTCTTCTAGAGGTTAAAGGAATTGCCCAGCATGGACACTGTCCTTTAAGAGCCAGCTGGAACACGGTGCCCAGGAATGTTCTTGGGCACTCTTACTTGCAGTCCAGGAGGAAGGAGATCCCTCCCACAAATCTCATCTCAAGGGAAATTTACTCACACAGACAGACATCCTCACCAGTTAGGGTGACACAATCTAATCCTCAAGTAGTAACTTAATTGCACAGAAGCAACATAGTTCATTTTTTTGTGAAAGAACTAAGGTGACAATGTAACTTGTTAGAATTTTGGAAAGCTTAGGTGGTAGGGGCTCTTGCTCCAATGTAGAGTGGTTACCTAAATTATATATCAATATTTTGTATCAAACCTGAATCTGTAACTTTTTGTTTGATTTCAGGAGAATGGCGTTTTTTCTTTTTACAAAGTTATTCCTTAAGTATCCCCTGACAAGTCATAAAACCAGATTTTTTCCTATGTTTATCTTTCATTAATGAGCAAGCTTTCGTATGCCACAGCACTTACTTAATTTTTAAGAATGAATTAAGATGGCATATCTTACTTTTGGAACTTACATACATCTTGAAGAAAACAGTCACAAAAATAGTTTCCTCCTGTGATAATCACTATAACCTCATCTTTCCACAAGATAGGAAAGTGTTCTCTCTTTTTTCCTTTCGGCCCTGTCCTCCCTTAGCCCCCAGGTTATAGAGTGGGTGGCTTATGGAGCCTTGCATTTGCTGAGTGATTTTACATAGACAAAATATGGTGTGTAAAGTATTGTATTTGAGCTTGGCATCTGAGAGAACAGATCTCACTGAAGTATTTTAAGTGTATGCAAAATGTATTTCTGTATACACGCAGTCTGAGGGATGTGGCTGGAGACAAAAGGACTGTCACAATTCACCCCTTAAAATCTCTGCTTTAGAAAAATGGAACAATGTCAACTATTTTTTTTCCTTTTTTTTTTTTTTTTTTTAAGTTGATAAATTAAGTTAAGTAAAATATTGGATGGAGACACATCCTGTTCAGTTTATTAAATGTGGCCAGGATTTGTGCTGTTTACATTTCACATAGTTTTTATCCAAAGACCTCACTTCAGCTGCAAGATTGGTGGGTGAAATGCCTGGCCTCACTGGAGGCAATGACAAAATTCTCCTTGACCTCCTTGAAACTTTGTATAGACAAGAGGTGAATTCCTGAATATGTACTGATTGAACATACACTTGAATGGGTATCCTGGGAAAATCCCAGCTGCCTAGGGGAATAAAAAAAGTTTATAATTGCATGAGACACACTTTTGAATCAAGGAATAGCTACCTTACTTTAGGATTTTTAACCTTCATTCTGATCCTACTTAACTTATTCTATGACTAAGATTATTTATTTCTACCCCTGCTGTAGTATATGTGCAGTTGCTTCCTTTAGGCACCAATCTTTAAGATTTTACCGAGAGATTCTGTTTTGTGGGTTAATTCTATTAATGGTGCTGCAGACTCCTGTTGGGCTTTTTACTGACAGACTTGTGCCAAGACACTTGTTGCAAAAAAAAGTCTAGGGAGAGTATTAATTTGGTTAAGCTGACAGTCTGGTTAATTGGCATAAGCTCATTCATACTAAGAGTATCTGCACAGTGTTTTGTGGCAGTATTACTAAATCAGCCATAAGCACTACCTGAAGTTAAATGAGTGAAAACATGCTTAAAGTAAACTACAGTGAGCTAATCTCAGACAGAAGTATCTATACCCACTAGCACTGCTTTGATCTAAGATGCCCATTAAGATGGGCAAAATGTATTTACAGTTACATTTCTGTATCGTCTATTATATCTCCTGTGTATATATATATATATATGTATATATATGCACATCACAATTACATTGTCTTTAGGAGAAATGAGGAATGGAAGGAAAGAAACTACTTCCTATTACTGTGTTTCACTGTTACTAATATTCTTCTTTCAGGGTATCAGCTTTTGCTGTAACATTCTCCCCTAGTTTTCAAATGAGACCATGAAAGGCCCTCTTTTCCCCCACCCTTGAGAGAGTACATCTTGCAGAGTGGAGTGCATCTACCCTGTACTCTGTACTTTGTATACTGAAGTCTCCCAGGCGTGGTATGTTGGTCCAGTAAACAGAACAGCTTTTTTTCCACTCTGTGCTTTCAGTGAGAAATGAGTGATGAAGATGCTAGTTTTCTTCTTGCTAATCACACATAATATGGCAACTTTCAAAGGCTTTGTCAATCCCCGAACAGCACCGATATAAGCTCTCACGTAAATGCACACAAAGGCAGATTCCCAGCTTCTTACAATTTATAAATGACTCTGGGAGAAGGCATCATCAGAGCATGAGTGGTAAAAGAGAGGAAAGAGAGGATGAGTGCACAGATGTGATGTGGTTATATAAAGCAAGTATGTGCATAACTTGATGATGCCAGATCTTTTTAAAATACTCTTTAAAAGTATAGGAGCTTTTTAAACATTGAGAATTTTTTAATGTATGCAGAGAAGCAGAAGAACTCAATAAATTAACCTTTTTTTTTTGGATAGGCACAATTTATTTACCAATTTCCCTCTGTGGCTGCAACTGTGCTACAAGTAAAATGATTGAGTTATAAGTGAGCTATACCCTAGTTTTCAGGGGGAACAAGAAAAAAATATACTGTCTAGATACACGAGGGCTGTAGTAGCAATGGCCATGAGCAGCAATGGCCATGAAATAACGACTGTTAGGTTTACTGTTGGTTTGGCTTTACAGAGACCTTCAGTCCCACAGTAGTACAGACACTAAGTAGACACAAAGAACATTCATTTCTAAATTTAGTGATTTAAACCTGAATTGTACACATGTGATTTAGACATCTCATGTTGACGGCATGCAAGGTTTTCTGTCTGTGTTTTTTGTTTGTTTGTTTGTTTTGTTGGGGTTTTTGAGGTTTTTTTCTCTTGTGAAGGCAGGCTACAGCATGCATGGCAATGAAAAAACTGCCATCCCTGGTACCCATTTCAGAGACTTGCTAGGACAAGGAGACATCAGAGACCAAAAAAAAAAAAACCATTGAAGTGAAAGATTTTTGCTCTTTTGGTGTTTTCTTCCTTGGTGGAATGGGTATTTTTGGCTGTTGGTTGTAATTTTTTTCCATCGTTCGTTTGGTTTGGTCTTTCTTTTCTAATGCTCCTCATCTCCTTCTTACCTCTTAAGGTCTGCCAGTCCTTCTAGGCACAGATCACTCCCTTGCCTTAGTGAGATAGCATGGGATATGAAATATGAAAATGTACGCCTGTAGAAAATTTTGTACAGGACAGAGGTTGCTGTCAGAGTGGGTTTTTATGATTTTAGGGTTTTGATTTTTTAATAGTTTAACTGGGGCCCAGATTCTTAAGTTGGGTCAGTCAGCCTGGCTCCACTAATGGTAGCGATGTTCTGGTGATGTGCACTAGCAGAGCGTCTTACTACCAAAAAAGAAAAAATGGGTTACACAGTAGAATAAGAATCTAAAGATTTTATCAGCTTTTGTTTCTTACTGCATCTTTGTCAAACAATAGCTTTCACTATAACTCACGACAGTTCAGATTCCTTATTTATAATACTTTAAGAGCTATTATTTATTACATTCAAGATGCTTGACTGAAAAGAATGCTTTCAATTCAGTCACTTAACTTTAGGATCCTGGGATCACTTGAGTGTTCCCAGACCTGTTATGAAAAATGCAGAACCCTTGCAAAAGGAATAAAACTGATCACTTCAATTTACATGCAACCGTGTTTTACATTTTTGAAAAATACTTAAAGCATGCTTTGTGTGGCAGACATTTATGGTGGGCCTATTTATTACAGAGTGAATAATATTTTTCAAGAATGATTCATCTGGCTTATTTTAGAGGCTGCCTTGAATTCTGGTCATTTCTATAGATACTGCAATTCATAGTCATTAGTAAGCTAGTGGTTTGATCTAACCTCAGCTACCTGTTGCTGGCTGTGAATGGAAGAATTTATTTTTAGTGCAAAACCACAATATGAATATTTTCCATTCCGAAAGTATAAAAAACCCTTTAAGTAAAAATTTTACTCTTTCGCTGTGATGTGCTGTGGCTCTGATGTCAGACATACTGGGTTCTTCTTACAGAAAATCCTTTAAAATGCCTGATTCTCTATTGAAGTTGACAAGAATTTCCTCCACTTAACCCCTTCAGTGCCCCCAGGCGTTCAGCTCACATCAAACAAAAGGGAACTCCTATACCTCCTAGACAGGGATGGTGGGATGTTGACAAATCCAAGATCAAAAAAAAAAGGACGGGAAAACCTGGGCCCTTGGGCAGTCAGGAAAGAGTTTTGTGGTCAGACTCACATAGCTGTGATACGTGAGAGAGAGAGCATCTCTGGAAAGTTGCAACTTTACGACTGCACAACCACTACAACTGGCCTGCTGATACGGCAGGCTGCATTTTGACATGATATGGGTTTTGTTTGTTGGGCTGGGCTGTTTGGGGATAATTCTGCCTTTTCTGCAAGATGCAGAGGTAGAAAAGGTCTGTGACTTAGGGAAGTATCAGCTCTGCTTAGTAAGAGTCGGTAGATAATCATGGTAGAAAGCCATCTACAGGCCTTGAGCACATGAATCCTGTAGTTAATTACTGAGTCACTGTGTGAATCTCATGCATTACAGAGCCTCTTGACTACTCTCCTCAGTTAAATGAGGTGACATGAATGATTATATCCAGAGTTATGAAATCTATTATTCCTTGTAAGGGTGGGTGGACTAACTCACCCACCACAGACTATATTGCAAGAAAATAAGAATCTGAGGCCTTATAATGACATTGGCCTATACACAAACTTCTCATTTTTTTCCGTAAAACATTTGAACTTAATTTGACATGAGATGACTCAACAATGTTCAGAATCCAGGTAGCTTTGCACTTACATTTGGTTTATAATTTTGCATCCAAACCTCACTTATAATACAGTTAAAAGCAAGGAGATAAAATGGAAGAGAAGAATACAACACAGTTTAAAAACCAGGACAGTTTCTAGCTCATACCCAAAGCTCAGTTCATTTCAAGGACAGGGACTGGCTCCTAAGACTTGACTGAGAGCCTGGTTTCCACAGACTATTAGGGCTTTCAGATAATTGATGGGATCTGGTTGCTGTTCACCACCAAGCTTTTACCATTCCAGTCAGAGAGGCTACTAACCTTCCCAGGTTTAGGTTGTCACCACATTTCCACAGCTTAAAAAAGATTTAAAAATAATTTGTGGATTTCTTTGATGGAGGAAAATTAGTTCCTCCTTCTTATTTGTGATGCCTCAGAAATTCACATTTTGTCCCCCTTTTAACAGGCCAAAAGAAAGAAGGAGTAGATGGTTCAGTTCTGTTAGCTCAATTAATTTATCTTAGGTGAAGAAGGCTGTAGTCTTGTGTCCATACTAATAAGGAAAAAAAAAGTGTATGTTTTTTACCAACTGCTTGCTCACACATGATCATTAGCATAAGGTAAAATGTTAGTGTGGTCAAAGCTGCTGGAATTTCAGCATATGTGGTTTGGTCATTCATGCTACCAAGGAAATGTTTACCATCTCTACCCATACACGTTAAAAGCTACAGTCACGCTCTTAGCACTGTGATTTTGCCATCTGATAAGCAGAAAATGTTTGTTTAAAAAACACAAGCAAGTAAGTACCATTCCCCAACCAATTTTCTTAGAAAAGATAAGACCTGAGCTTCCGGTTAACACCTTCGAAGATGTTACTAACCATCTTGCATTTCACATCTGTGCCTTATAAAGCAAGAACCCTTGCTTTTATAAATCCAAACATTTCTTCTCCTCCTGACCAGCTACAAGTTGTTTTTCCAGGTACTCACCACTTCATTCCCCAAGCAGCATTGGTTTGAGTTTTGGCCTAGAAGCAGGAAGGGGCATGGAAAGCATTTCAGGAGAACTCCCCTCCTGGCTGGAGAGCAGAAGAAGTATCAGGAGCAGACCTCACTGCAAGTCCTAGAGGACATGACATGTAAACATCCTTTTGGTAAGCAATGTAACCTTATCATAGGAGTGTAAATATTTTTGGTAATTGCATTTTTTTGATTCTTACTTTTTAGTGTGATTGTGAAAGAGCCATCTGCTTTCAGATCCTCATTGCCCAGCACAGAAGGGAACCTTGACTATGGTTAAACCCTGGATTCAACTCCCCTTAATTTATAGGGACTGCAACACCTGTTTCTTTAGGGTTTATACATTTGTAAGGACTATAATAGACTGATGTTCTGTATTTTCCTGCTAGCTAAAGACTAGAAAGGGGAGGACATCCAGTAAGAGAAGAGCCTGCTGATAGATATATTTAGGAACCTCTTAGGAGAAAATTGAGAAGTAGCAGTGAAGCTGAGATGCATCCATAATCAGGAGTCAGTTGAGAGGATGCATAAGGCAATGTCCAGGGACAAACAGCTTTCACAACAAGGCACAGTCCCATCAACACCCGTAATGATAACCAGCTTCAAGAACCCAACTGCAACCTGCTTCTGGACTGGCTTCACCTCCTTTGACTTTGTAAATCCGGTGGTAAAAAGTGAGATGTGTGTCTGTGAAATGTTTGCTTTATAGATAAGAGATTATTGAACAGAAATTAAAATGAATGGGGGGTGAGGTGCCACAGTCAAATATTCCAGTACAACAGTGGTGGATGGGGTAGGGGTAGGAAGAGAATGGACTGTGTGCTTTTCCTAAATAACATCTCTGTTGTCACCATCAGAAACCATGTCCTGGGCTATATGCACCACTTTTCTGAGGCCATAGGAAGTCCCTATTTTTGAGACACAGAAATTCATACCAAGTCTGAACCGTCTTGGGTTTTCCTGAAGTAGGTATAGGGGAATTACAGTGACTGCTTGTGTGTCATTCAGCTGCAGTTTACTACAGCCTATCGAGGGTCACATGGCTGTTCATTCTGTCCATCATCTCCACCTGGATTCTGCTGGAAAACTTGTGTAGAAGTAATGAAAAACAACTCATGGAGTTGTGCTGGATTTAAGATTATTTTTTTTCCCAGTGTGAATGGACATAACTAACAGAGGGCAAAGCTAAAAATTCTTCTGCTAAATATGTTCATAAAGTAATTCTGTACAGCGGTCTTAGGGAAGATTTTTCATTAAAATTCAGCTTTTCAAACATTTAAGTCAATGAAACACTGCAACTGGTCCCTCAGAAAGCCTGGCAATGTGAATACAGCTATTTAGCTGTAGTTTACGGATGATTCCACAAGGTTAGTGAGTTGGCTGGGTGACCTTAAGCATTCATGCCCAGGAAGGAAATCAACCCTAGAACATCTAGAAAAGATATAAACTCTGACACGGTGATTTTTAAGAAATAATAAAGTGTTGCTGAATGGAGAAGAACACATCCCATTGGCTGCAGTTTTACTATGAAAACCTGCTTAGTGGAGTGATATTGTTGAAGTATAGAAATAAAATATTGGACAATATTTTAGCACAGTCTTTAAAGCCTTTAAAGGCTAAACTTCTACACATAAGCTTCCCTGGGCAGAAAAGTAGTAATGTGTTAGGAGAGAAAGTTAATGTGCAGACATAGCAGGAGAGAAAATTATGGTTTCTCAAGGTCTAGTTTTGTTCAGGTCAGTACAACACGTGTGTTGTAAAGGGAACACTGAGATCCAAGACGGACTTTGAATTGATGACCCAGTGCCTTCCTGTCTTTAAGACTGGCTCTAAGCCTACTCTTTTCCTTCAGCAGTTGTATTTTAATGAGTACATACACAGTCACAGAGCTATTAGATCATTGTCTAAGCTGACAAGAATGATTATAAGCCAAATTTTTGCTTCTCACATGTCAATTAGAAAATAAGTCTACATTTTAGATGTAGAATTTTTCAGAAGTTAGACATTTTTTAAATACTAAATACTTCATAAATAAATTGTAAATGTAAATGTAAATTGTAGATGTCCTCCCCTCTCCTCTCCTCTCCTCTCCTCCTCTCCTCTCCTCTCCTCTCCTCTCCTCTC
>JAOXNO010000001.1:164154820-164185557 GCA_028565335.1 Limnodromus scolopaceus
CTCTCCTCTCCTCTCCTCTCCTCTCCCTTGCCATGCCTTGCCTTGCCTTGCCTTGCCTTGCCTTGCCTTGCCTTCATTAAGAATATTTTTTAAAGAAGTCAGGGCACAATGGAGCCCTTGATGGATGACAGTCAGTTCAGATGTCCTCAGCTCATGTGTCTATTTCTATACTAACCACACTTAGGCTCTCTTGATCTTTAGTGTATTACAGGGAAGACACTGAAGTGCTGGAGCACATCCAAAGAAGAACAATGAAGATGGTGAGGGGTCTAGAGCACAAGTCTTATGAGGAGCAGCTGAGGGAACTGCACTTGTTCAGCCTGGAGAAAAGGAGGTTGAGGGGAGACCTTATTACTTTCTACAACTACCTGAAAGGAGGTTGTAGAAAGGTGGGTGTCGGTCTCTTCTCCCAAATAACTAGCGATAGGATGAGAGGAAATGGCCTCAGGTTGCACCAGGAGAAGTTTAGATTAGATATTAGGAAAAATGTTTTCACCAAAAGGGTTATCAAGCATTGGAAAACGCTGCCCAGGGAAGCAGTCAGAGGTATTTGCTGGAGATATTTAAAGGACATGTAAATGTGGTGTTTTGGGATATGGTTTAGTGGTAGCTTGGTAGTGTTACACTAATGGTTGGACTCAAGGATCTTAATGGTCTTTCCCAACCTAGATGATTCTATGATTCTGTGATTCTAAATGAACAATCTTAGAGTGTGTCTACATTACCAGCTGTTGCAGAACGAACAGTGGAGGACAGGGCTGGATTTGTTGTGATCTGTTATGATTCTAGGACTGCATATTCATGTTGCTTCTTTACTGGCAACGAAGCTGGTGCCAGTTGCTGATTCACAGCACATCCCTATCCTTTGTAGAAGAGTAACTGCTGAATGACCCCACATCCATTTTGCAACTGAGGTGCTGTGAGTGGCACCCCATGGCACAACACCCGCCTTGGCTCCATCAGGAGCAAAAGTGCTTCAAGCACACCAGCTGTGTAAATCAGAAGACAGTAAATACAGATTCAAGACAATTTTGCATCAAAACCCACCCCTCCAATGCACTGAATAACTAGTGTAGATGCACCTGTAGGGTACAAGTCATATGGCCCATTTCATCTGCTTTTAATTCATCTTCATTGGGAGGAACCAAGTTGATTAAGAAGGAAGTTTATGTGACTAGTCCAGATGGAAACATCTATACTTTTAATTTTAAGATTGATTAAAACGAATCTGATGCTGTACTTCTTTTTACAATATGAATTTTTCTTCATATTCAGATATATCAGATGTTGTATTGAAACTATTTTACACATTCTTAATCTGTACATTATTTGCATATGTAAATCCTGTCTTTTTTTAGATCTTTTATCTATTTGATATACCATAATTCCGTAACAAAATCTAAGCAATGTTTTAAAAGTCTGATTTTTTTTTTAAAGTAAAGCAAAACTGAAAAGATGACTATAAATTTAGAAATAATTAATTTAGGGCAAGTTTCTGTATTAAATGCATATGCCTATATGTGAAAGAGTTGTCTGAGCTTCCATTACGGTCAATGGGAGTTCTACTCAGTTGTCCACACTTGAATGCTTTGTGCCATCTGAGTTGTCCAAGTGTTTCTGTGGTATTTGCATGAGTCTGGCATGACCATCAGGAGTGGCAGGTGGAGTCCAAGTATTGCACTAGGTACACAAGCAACCGAGTAGTCAGAGGATCAACAGAGTCATCCTAAGGCAAATGTCTAACTTTAACTAGTTGAATAGCACTCTAGACTCCTTTGACTGGATTGACTAGATCTGCACTGACTTAGCATAGACACCTACATTTATTCCTTCCTAAATTTAGATGTCTGAATCTTGAACAGAATCCTACCCCTAGTTACTGAATTACTGCATCCTGTTCTTACTTGTTTAACTGCTGCATAATCATTTTAAGTGACTATATGGCATACTAATTCAGAAATAGATTGTGAATTCCCTATTTTGTCCATTTTAATGGCATTGACATTTTTTTAAACTCTTACAAGTTTATCAGTTTAATCAGTTTATGGTTCTGATAATTGTGACAGTTTCCGTGGTCTTTTATTCATTATATTTAGTGTAATATACTAAATATACATGAAAACTGCACATCCCACTTGTCCTCACAGTTGTATCTCTCAGGCTGAACAGTCCTGTTATTGCCAAAAATAATTCCCTGAGCACAGCTTTCATGGAGCATAACACGGAGCTTCAGTAGAAAGTTGTTTCATGGCTTATAAAATACACTGTCCAATAACAGCATCGGTGAAATTTTTCCAGGCATGTAGAAAAAGGCAGGACTGTACAGAATTACTTAAGATCATTTAGTGTAATCATCTACAGTAAGAAGTACTAAATGTACTGCAACCATTCCTTGCAGATATTTGCCTAATCTGTTCCTAAACAATCCTAGTGAAGGATTTATTGCTGAGTCTCTGTTCTAATATTTTACCCACTACTTACAGGAAGATTGTTATTGCCTCCCTCTATAGGCTTCTGATTCTTGAAAAAAAGAAAAAAAATATCTTTCAATCAGCTGCACATACTTTTTATGGTGATTACATCTAGAACATCCTGTGGAAGTGCTTATGTCTGTGTTGACTGTATTGGAACACTGTGACCTTGTCTCACCACAGAAATGTTACACCAGCCACCTTTGGTCAGACAAATGATCCATCTGGCCCTTAATGCTACTCCTTACAGACGTAGGAGATATATAAAAAACATGCTAGCTGGTATGGATACTACCTCTGGAACACTATCCCATAATTGAGCAACTTTCAACCCAGAAACTTCCTGCATGCAATCTAGTGGTATAATGGCCTTTAATAACCCTTCTGTTAATTTCTAAAGCCCACTCTCTTAAGGCACTATAGAATCATAGAATCGGCCAAGTTGGAAGGGACCTTTAAGATCATTGAGTCCAACCATTACATTCTAAAATTATTGTTTACAATATCCTTCAGCAAGGAGTTCCATCGTTAGACTATAAATCTAGCTTTGAGGTGGCCAGAGAAGGTAAGATTAATTTCACCCTAAACACTTGTAAACTGGTTGTTATAGATGTATTTCAGTATCTTTATGAGGATTGAAGGTACACTGGCTGATCTATGCTTTGATCTATAATTCCTTGATTGTGTTGCAGGACTTAACCTGTACTACCAACCTCTCAGCAGGGGTTATTAGCTCAGGTGCAGCACAAAGTGAATTCATCTAACTGGGTACATATGTTTCTAGGGTCTCTGCACCAAGCTTCACTGTTTTCTGTAGACATTTATTGTGTTGCTGCTGCTGCTAATGCTTTTATCAAGTTGCGGAAAAGAAATATTACCAGAGTGGTTTCCATGTATTTGCAATTCAAATTCCTGCAAGAATTTTCAAGAATGATGCAGGATACAGAAATCATGATAGTGTCACCTTTTTGTTGTAAGGCAGATGTATGAGTAGCAGCAGAGTTATGCCTTTAGAGTTTCCTCTCATGGGGAGGGAGACCATAGATTTTCATCAACGTTTGATGAAATGTTCAAGTCCTTTTGTATTTTATTCAGTTTTGCATTTTTGTGCTTCTGCTTTGCATCTAGCACTGTGTGGTACTGTTTGAAGCTTCCTGTGGTCTCTTGCAATGTATAAGAGTTTTCCCTTTTTGTTCATTAGTTATCATTACCAGTGCTACAGCAGCAGAACCCCCAAATCCAGAAAGGTTAAAATTGCATCCTGCTCAGGGAGGGACCGACAGGACAGCCCTCAAATATAATGTCAAGCAGGAACCCAAGATGTACTTAGTGGCACAAAATGCACTGATGGAATCCGGCTCAGTAACTGTGTTTATAACTCCTTCGCACAGCAGCAAAAAGCAAGGAGGATAAACCAGTTTATCTGGTCTATTGATTTCTTGTTGCTCTGAATCCTGATACTTTGATTTTTTTGGCTTGAATCTTTATGCTGCAAAAAGGGTGAAACTGATGCTTAGGGCCATTTCCCTAGGGGTAATATATGGATCAGGTATGCAGGTTGCTGGCAGAGGATTTTCTAAGGTAAGTCTGCAAAACATGCAGCTACAGGTCTCCCGTTAGGAAGGGTTTCAAACCCACCTCTCTCATTTTACATGTTAAATGTGGCCTAGAGGAACATCCACCCACACCAAATGGAAAAGCCAAATTTCCTTCCAGTTCCAAAAACATTATAGACATCTGCCAAATGACATTTCTAATTCTTCCCGTAAAAAATGGAAAGCTAAACAGAAGCATCACCCTTCCAATAAATCCATTCCAAACTCTTCCTGATTTATTCCAGATCCACTGCGTTTTGGTGAGGCTGTTAAATAATACCCGCTTTTGTTCTCCTTACGGGGCTTACCTCAGAATGTGTTTTATATGGGTATTCCTTCAGAGACTTTTAAAAATGCTCTAGAAATCATAAAGAGGCAAAGTTTGACTTTTGATACACATGTTCAGTTCCTATTGACTTCGATGGGGAATTTCAAGCCGGAATAGACCACAGTGTTGGAAACATTTATTTAGGCACGGTAAGGAAAATGAGTACTTCTGAATGAATGTTAACATTTCCATCAACTACAACAAAATTTAAGCACCTTAGTTCGACTTTTTTTTTTCAATATAAGAAAGAGACAAATCACTAAAGTATGTTTAAGGAATCAAAGGAATGGTGAAATGAAGAAAGCCACAAAACTTCTTGACAGGAGGGGTTTTTTAAAGGACTAATTAATCACAACTTCTCACAATAGATGTATCATCTCTAAGACATAAATGAAGGATAAAGTTTTAACTCACTTTTTACTGCAGTGAGATTATTGAAAAACATCCAGATTCATATTACCATAAAGAAAATAGGTCTTGAGATTTTATCCTTTAAATTATAAAGACTTTGAAAGGGCTGTTTTCAGTGGTCGCTGTTGTGCCTCTATTTGTTCTGGAAGGTTTTTGCAGCCTGACTACTTGGACAAGCGCAAGAAGACCCAAGATCCTCTGGCTATGCCCTGACCTGGTCAGACAGAGCCGGCTCCTGTCCAAAGTCAAGTACACGCTCGGGTTGCTCAATCCTGCTTGTTACCTCAAGACACAAGTGCCATGTGAATGTGTCTATATATGACTTTGGATCAGAGCTGGCTCACGTCTGGCCATTTTGAAGAACAGACAGACAAGCTTGCATCTGTCTGTACCTGTCCCTGTAGACATACCCTAAAGCTGCTAAATAGCTGATTTTTTAATTTTTTTTTTTAATGTCACAGTAAACAATGAATATGGAATGTCAAGCAATCATCATGGAACTAAAAAATCCTCAACAAAGAGAACAGGTAAAACAATGCAAATAAAATGAGATTTTTTTTCCTCCCACACCCATAAACTGTCATGCAAGTGCAATAGCTGGAATTGATGTAAACTCTTTTTGAAAAGCTAATTTAGTAGTGTGCAGTCACCTTGTATTTTGTTTATTACTCTCCTATTTTAATATTTTTTTTCTTATTTTAAGAAGAACTTGAATTTTGATATTTCCAAAATGTGAGCAAGAAATACTGGCTACTGGTACAGGAAGTACATGAAAGCCTGTGAAATTTTCAAATTTCAATTCTCTTTCATAAAATGAAAGGTCCTGGTAAACTTTGGATAAAATTCCATACTTTGAAGTCATAAATGTTGCATGAATGTGTCTGTTGGCAAAATTTTCCCAAATAACAAATTTTAATATTTGTTATTAACAGATTTTAATATTTGTTATTAAATTCAGTAATGCAGCAAAGTAAAAATGGCCATTACAGTGTATGAAAAAGCACTGATTTATTCAGTAATAAAAGAGAACACCACAGATAAAAACAGAAGATGGATATGTAATCCTCACTAGTCTTTTAGAGCAGGGCTGTCTAATATTATTCACTTATCTTTTTATCATAAATATTTGAGGGTTCATTATTTATTTTTATTTTTGCAGTTTAGTTCTTGCTTTTGCATCTTTAAAAGCCATCTTTTCCAGGTTCTACTGGTAACATTGCTAAGTACCAATGCAGTCCTATGCCACGTATCGCAGTCCCTAGTCTGTGTGTCCGTCATACATGGCCTGCTACAAGCTGTCATAGCTCTGGTTTGCCTTTGGTTTTGTGCTTTTCGTGAGTGAATATGGAGGACTGATGACCACATTTTGTCTGGAAATAGCATTGCAGTAATAAATGAGAGAGAGTCTTGTGGGAATCTTCCAAAGGTCTTTCCTAGGTTTTGTGAGAAGCTCTAGCAACTTGAGAGGTAAGAGGAAATATGGACCAAAGGTTTTGCAGCTAACTTGGGTCCCTATCCAAAGTCCACATTCAGATGGATCAGAGGGCTGGTTTAAAGAACTGCTTGTCCTCAGTGTGATCAAACAGCCATTCCATTTTACACTGACAGCAGGATACCATATCCACAAATAATACCTTTTAAAGAAGGCTTTTAAATCCCTAGCTCTCACCATGATTTGAGCACAGGTCTGTGTTACAAAATAGAACTTTGTTCTAGCAGGGGACAAACAGGTGGCAGCCAAGTCCAGAGGTGCAGCTGGGTCTGAGAAGACAGGAGTTAATTTCCCAAAGGCTTTGCATAAATGAAGGACAAATAACTTTAAATATAGCAGCACTTTACAACTAAAATATCCCTATTTCAGTAAGAAACAGTAATATGTCCCCAAAAGCAGAACAGAACATGAAGTAGCTACAGGGCTTCATGAGTGGATATAAATTTAGAAGATCTGATGAGCCATCTCAAACTTTTCTCCAGCTGCTTTGATGACATCATTGGTTTCACTATCTACAGTGGCACCATTGTCACATTAAACAATGACAGTTCTAAAACTATCCTCTCTGCTTTCCTGACAGATATTCATATGCTGCAGAAGGAAAAAAAAAATCTTCTTCTTGTCATCATAATTTTTCTTTTTTTCTTTTCCTTTTCTTTTTTTCCTCCCACATAATTCCCTTTTGTCCTTCAGGTCTTAATTGCAATTCATTATTATTTTTGTGAAGAGCAGCCTCATGAAGGCAAAGAGTTAAAGACGTCACTTTAAATGACAAAAGCTGAACACTTTACCCCACTTTCAGTCTCTCATCTATTCATCCTTTTCATTGTGAACTTCGCTATTTCAGCTTTCTAAGCTCTTCAACTACCTGCTCCTAATTTGTATTCCTGGGAAGAGGCCTAGGCTGGTTATTTTGCATTTGTGTGCTAATGGTGATGAGTTTGCTTCTAAGAGGAGAACAGGGAGGGGAGGGCAGGAACCTCCAAAAGGGTTTAAGTGGGAGTGGGGGTGAAGGTGCAGGAAGGGTTGTTTGGGGGAGAGTCATGCTGAATTTTAACCCTGAATGCTTTCTTATACAATTTAGCACAAAGCCCTCCTGATTATATGGAAAATGACACCCTGTGAAAACTTGCCTGTTCATATACACCTTTTAAGCAAATAGGTTAGTCAAGTGTCTGGAAAGCCTGGGAGACAGTTGGGTCATCATTTTATTAACACATTAAAAACACGACATATATTTTGCAAAGCTTTTTTTTTTTTTTTCATATTGCCCTGAAAATTATGCAGCTTATTCAAAGTATGTATAGTATTCTGAAATACGTTTATTAAGGGAAACAGCCTGTACATGTAAATGACAGCAACGCAACCCAGCTCTGCTTTGTTTGATAAAACCATTTACTTTCACAGGGTTAATTTTGCCAGTGCGCTTAGATACCAAGTTAGATAAAATACCTTTCATTAGATTAAATAGGCAAACAGAGGCTTTTTGACTTATTGACTAGTATTTCAAAGCTGAGCATTTCTTATGCTAATCATTTTTTATAACTAATTTAACAGACGTAAAAGAATGTCATTATGAATAATTAGAGATGTTAGTAATTTAGTTTCTAATTAACCAGGGACGTGGCAGACCATTACAGATGGGAACACTCATTAGCTGTGAGAGGCATGGGTGTTTTACTGCTTATTATAGATTCTGCCTATATTTAAAAACGGTTTGGTTGTTTGCACTTTCTAATATGAAGCGCTTTCGTTTCACGCTGCTGGGCGTATCGTCTTGTACTTTGTCGCATGGTAAACCAGACAACTGTGCAAAGCACCTGATGCAACAAAGCGTGTAGGCAGTCATTTTCCATTTCACGAACTGTTGCATGACAGTAGTTCTCACCCCGACTCCACACCCAAGAAGTGAATTTGCAAAAGGGGCATTTTTCTTTTGCAGGTGTAAGGTGCCTGTAATACAATTAAGCACTTAAGCATTAGATCTTCAAATCTGTGCCCATGATTCATTTTGTGAGCAAAAATGAAAGGGAGCCTACCCACTAATGTCTCCCTACTCGCTGACCTTACAACATGCTTTACAGAACGATACTGCAGTCTGTATGTCACCCATTTGCTGTGTGTAGGCTTCCACTAGTGACTGCACAGCAGCCTCCTGGGTGGGGAAAAGGCTGCTCCTTCAGACTCTTACATCCCCTGAGTGAACTTCCACACACCACTGCTGTTTCTGCTCTTATTACCTTTTGCTTTCTTTAGATATAATTTCCAAAATTCTTATTTATTCTAAATGTTCAAATTCTGTTTTAACAAGACCCAAACAAAATGCAACCGTCTAAGGACAGACTTCCTTCCCTTACATTTTGAAAAAAAAAAAAAAAAAATATATATTTTTGCAATTTCTCAGGTACTGGAAGTCCTTTGGAATCAGTAAGGTCATCTTGTTTTGGAAAAGAGACTGGATATTGATTACAGTAATCATAAGTCATTTTGCAATATTAGCATATTGGCAATATGGATAGGCCATTAAGCTCTATTAGGAGGGCAGACTGCTCTATGATTTATTAGTCTATGGAAAGCAAGAGAGTGACAATTTCATGAGCTACAGCGGCAAATAAACCTGAAGGAGAAGAGCTTCCTCCCAGGTCTGACACTGGGGTTGTATAGAAACGTGCACCCTAATAACGGCTGTCTTTGTCTACAGAGCAAAGTCACACACAGTTTTTTGGGAGTGACCCAGTTAAACTGCTGTAAGCTCCGTTTAGTCCGAATACGCGTAACAGATCTCCACCAGCCATTTAATGTAGTTTAACCAGATTAGTTTAAACCTTTAGTTAACCAGCGCAACTTTCTTCTGCAGAGAGAAACAGAAGTGGTTTCAGGTCGGATCATTCATTGTTTTCTGTGCAAACCTGTTTGCGATTCCTCTCACTGGAGAACAAATGTGTCCCATTTCAATTCCTGGGTTAGAGCCTGCACCAAAAATATCAGAAGCTGTAAATTAAAGTGAACTGCTATTTCAATTCAAGGGTTCACATAGGGAAGAAGTAAAGATGGAGATTCCTGATATGCTTATTAGCCTACTTATGTATATTGTATTGCCAGTTAAACTTTGCCTAAGATACAATTCAACATACTTAGTCAGATTAGAAAATATTTTTTCTTTTCATAGCAGAGATTAGAGCACTAACCACAGCTATGGAAAATCGGTGTTCAGTGCCTGCTCTACTATAGATATCATAATACAAATGACCTTGGGCAAGTCACTTAGCATATATTTGCACTGCAATCAGACAACCTAACCTTAAAGTTCAGCATTCCTGAACTTTTTAGCAGCACCAGCAGACCACTGTCAACCCCCACTGTTTTCAAAGGCCACTGTGGCCCCCTATAAAAATTTTAATCAAAAGCACCATTGTGACAACGTTGTTTTATATGGTTCAGCAAACCACTTACTATAAATTGGCAACTGCAGATGGGAATCACTCCAATGGCATGGCCTCAATGTGGGTTAAATGCTGAGGGTCCCAGGCAGATTTGTGCATCCTGAGCTGCTTTGTCCGCACTTCTGCGAGTGCCAGAGCTAGTCTGGCTACCCCCGTCTCTCCCATGCCTGTCCTTGCTGCTGCCACACTTCCCAGCCACGGTGTTGACTGTGCCTCAGCTCCTCACCCGTAAAAGTATTTGTCTACCTCACAGGTGCAATCTGAACATAGACGTATCAAAAGACTGAGAGGAATGCAGACGTCATAGGGTTAATGAGAGTATTTAATATATATGTATATAAAAAAAATATATATACACACTCTAAAATATACTGAATAGTTATCTTCTCAACTTTCCCTAGGACCTTCTGGGAAGTCCTAGTGGGTACGGCTAGAGGAATGAGCAAACTACTAAAACGAAGGTGGGAGGTTATATAACTGTCAAAAATTATCTCAGTTCTGTTGGTTTAACCAATGTCTGACTCATCTGACCTCTCTCCAGCCTGACTACAGTGGAGATTAAAAAAAAAAAGAAAGGCACCAGACCATTTTAAAAGAACAGAAGGTGCTAAAAGGAAGGGGGTTGCGCTATAATGAGCGGCTGATGGCCAACAACCACCTTCTCACATGCCAGAATCTGATAGTTTGTTTGATTTTGCCCTCAGAGTTAATGTGATGTACCTGAATGTGTGGAATCTTCAGACTTCAGTCTGAAATCTACTTATGGTGATGCACGCTTCTGGCTGAAGCGAGTGGGGACAGTACCTGCATGTCATTCCAGAGGATATTGAGTAAGGAATAGCATAAACAAAACTCTTACAGATAACAGATTTTGGGCAATCAGAGTTGACTGGTGGTGGTGTTCTTTGATCTAAATCAGTTTCTTCACTCTTAGTTGCAAATTCTTTTCCACAGGACAAACGATAATGCAATGCTTCCTTAGGGAAACTCTGCCTGAATTTGGATAAAAAGTAATTGGGATGCATACCCCACCCTCTTAGGTTACTACTTTTGCTAGTAGTAAACCAGCTGCATGATATCATGAGTTTCTTCCAGTGTGTAAAACAACCAAGGCAAACTACAGCAAACCAAACCAGGAGTGGGTCTCGTGTTAAGTTAGCAGCTACTATCTTTCTATAGGGAAGCAGACTGTAAACATTAATGGGTACAACTAGATCGGCTGTACCTATAAATTCTATGAATTTTCATCAATGCCAAATTCTAAAAGATGAAAGTCTATGCAGCTGTCCTATGTCTATTGTTAATTTTTCTCTACATGTTTCTTCTGAATGCTCTTGGAGAAGGAGAAAAATCTTTCAACTACAGTAATCTAGCCTTCACTGTGCAATGACTGAAATAGATATTGTTTTGTCATTTACAGGTTATTGCTTAATAGAAAGTTGTCTGAGCTAGTTTCCTAAGATTAGGTGATGACATATTTGAACGTCACTTATCGTAATCATGTAAGCAGTATGTGTATCTTAATAAAGATCCTCTGTTCTGGGAATTTTTTTTTCCTCTGGGTTAAAAACTATGTTCTGATGCATAAAAATGAATAATTTAGTTATAACTGTATCACCACAAGTTTATTGTAAACTGAAGCCACAATTGCAATCTTGGATGCCACAAAAAACTTGCCATAAAAATATCTAAATGGTTCTTTCTTCAGCTGCAATAACATACCATTTTACATTACCAGATGTTAAAACTCTATAGATTATCTGACAGCAAATACTATATCAAAGGCAGTTCAAAAGAAAAGTAAAAATGATTTTCATATTTTTAATCATGCCTGCAGATGGGTTAGGATAATCTGTCATAGTTCAGAAGTAGAAAAGAAAAGAAACAGGCTTGATGTAACTTGGCTCAGTGGTCTGTTTCAAATATGGTTCAGACACAATGGGAAAAACAAACAGGTCTTTGCTTGAGAAAACAGACGCAGCAGGCAAGTGCAAAATCTTACTTCGCTCGTTTCAAAGACAAAAATCAAAAATCTAGCTTTTTAGGAGAGAGAAAGAGAGAGACATCACTCCAAAGATCCCGTGTGAGCTTTTCTTTTTTGAGATACTTTCTGCGATTCCCCCTTCCTCTTCCCACACACGCTGAATCAACAAACCCAGATGTTCACAAGAATACGTCCCTCGGCACCGCCACGTCCTGTGCCATGCTCGTACAACAAGAGGAGATGCCTCGTTGCAGATGCCTGGGAATCCCACAGGACCAACTGTTACGCTGCAAAGAGATGTACAAACTGCGCTGCAGAGACAGCAGGGAAACTGAGTGTGTTCTTTATTTCTGCCCGGGGAAAGCTTCATGGGATGAACCCTCTTCGGGGGCCTTGAATATCTAGAAACTCAGTGCTTACAAAAAAATCTGACTTCTGCCTGGCAGCTCTGGGCATGCGCATCCCGGGTCCTTGTCTTTTTAGCGACATGATGTTCCTTCTTAGTCTGGCACTGGACTGAAGAGTGGGATCTGGAAGACAGAACAGAGCCTAATACCAATAAAAAACCCCACTATCCATAATTGTTAGCTTACCTTCTTATTTATGGAATTTATAGGGAAGGATGTTTTAGTTTATACCCCACCTGAGCACAGTCTCAGTCGTCTGCTTACCTGCTTTTCTCAGATATTTTCCTTGACACCTATTTTATTTTCACTGTCATAGAATCATAGAATCACAGAATCGTTAGGGTTGGAAGGGACCTTAAAGATCATCAAGTTCCAACCCCCCTGCCATGGGCAGGGATTTAAACGTGTGACCACTCGAAGCTGGGGAAAGCAGCGGGTTTATGATGTTTTGCACAGAGCAAGTCTTGTGTCACCTTCTCCTAGTTTAGTTACGCCTGGATACCTCACGGCACCCTTCACCCAGCCTGCACGGAGGGGTTTAAAACAGCGAAATTCAGCAGGAGCTCTTCAAAAAAACCCCAAAACCATACAAAACAAGTGGCAGGGTGGAGGGGTAGGATGGGGAACCAAACTGCCCGGTGCCTGACATAAAAAGAAAAATAATAAAATAATAAGGCCATAAACAATAACCTGGATGTTTACTGTGCCTGGCCGCACACCCTCCAGCGACGCCTGCGCCCCCCCCCAACCCCCCCGCCGCCTCCCCGGGCCGGATGGCTCCACAGCTCAGTGCCTTGGCTTAGGTGCAGTTGGAAATGCCCGAGAATGGCTCTTTGTTGATTTTCGCCTGTGCGAGAGAGCCTGGTGTTGCTGCGAAGCGAAGTGCTATTGAATTTGCTCGCTCAGGCAGAACACTCGACAGGAAGGAAGGAAGCAGCCATTCTTTCTGGTCCTATTGTCTGGCCACCAGGCTTAGGCAATCAAACAGCCCTGTGGCCCGGCTGCCGGCTCCCGCTCCGGCCTCTTCTGGTGGGCCCGGGGCCCGGGGGGGTTGTGTGTGTAGGGGGGAAAAGCGGGGGGCTGCCGCCTTCTCATGGCGTTTACTTTGTTCGCCCTGCGCCCCAACCGCGTCTTGTCAGGGCTCAGAGCCTCAGGTAGCCGTTTTCCAGCCCTCGGCATTTCTCCAGTGGGGGGAAAAAGGGTCGGGGAGGGGAAAGGAGAGGCGAGAGCAGCCCTGGGTGGGACATTGCTGCTCGAAACCGCTTCTGGGCTGTCACCGGAGGAGAAGAAAGCGCGGGAGCAAAGTGCGGGAGCCAGTGAAGAGCCTTTCCCGGTGCTAGGAAATATTTTTGTTGTGGTCAGAAGGCACTTCTCAAAGCTGCGGGCTATTTAACGACACGTTTATCTTTCGGGGGTAATGAAGGGTGAGGTGGAAATGGGTGTGGGACAGACGGAGCGAACCTGTCTTTCCGAACAGGTTCATTTAAAAAAGGATGCAAATGCAAGGCGCTTTTCTGATTTCCCAGTCCCTAGTTCGGTTATCTCCCTTTTCTCCCCAGGGAAGAGGAGAGGGTGAAAAACAGGGCCGAAGGGGCTGGTTCTGGGAGGCAGAGCGCTGCGAGCGGCCGCTGCTTGTAGTAATGCCATGGTCTCAGGGCGAGTTCTCCTCCTGAGGATGAGTGACAGAGGGAGTGCAAAAGGGATAACTGGCCTGAGGGCATCCAGAGAAAAAATCTGTCTGCTCTCACATTTTACTTGCCGGACCACATCCCTGCAGTGTCTCAGCACTTCCAGTCTAACGTCAGGTTGCAACCATAAAGTCACTATGTGGATTTTGCCATGCTGTCTCTCTGGTCCCTACTAAGATCTGTCCATGGGATAGTCCCCTACTATAGTTTGGTGGCTGGATTTGCTGTATGTGATAGCTGGAGGGTTGTTTTTTTTGTTTGATCATGACAGGCTTTCCTCAGACAATACGAGCCGGTGGCAGATCAGGCAATAGGTGTGTCAGTGATGCCATTCTTAATGTCACATGATGGATTATGCACTAGCAAATCTGCGATGTATGGTGAGATAGTAGACTCTGGTGATTGCAGAGGCTTTAGTATTCACGCAATCCTGTTTCTGCAAGCCCAGGGGTGGTTTCATGGTGGCTTAAGCCACTCTAAATCCAGGCTCCGACGTTCTCACCCATGCTGGTGTCCCCAGCTGTGTGTTCCTGATCCATCCTCTTACTCAACATTATTGCTTCAAGTTTTGCTTGACCACAAGCTTGGATGCAGCTGAAAACAAATGGCAGCCCCCAAGCCGGGTCACTGGGCAGAGGCAGGTATTGGCAGAAAGGAGGGAGCAGGACGGGGTGATGGGGACAGGCAGCGTGGTTTATCTACCGCAGCCTGGGCTCAGCAGGGCAGACGTTGCCCCTTGGCACGGCACCATGCTGAGGCACTTTGAGTGCCACCTCCAAAGCCAGAAGGATTTGCTTATACCTGGGAAAGCCTATGGGTTGCCTTTTGTTAACTTCAACAGAAAGACATGCATTGCATTTTGGAGTTTTGGCCTTGGAGTATACCCAGTTTCCCACCTTTATCTTAATAAAACCTCTGCTCAACCTGCTCACACCTACCCTGGGGCGAATCTGAAACAACCTTGATCAGTTAATGGAGTTAATCCAGGTTTACCAGTGCAACCGGCAGAAATCAGCACGAATTATACCATTTGTTTTCTTTTTAATGGAAACAAGTGGAAATTACTAGAACAGAGAGACATTTGAAGCCAAGCAGAACTCTTGGGTTTGGATTTTATTACAAACTTGAAACTCGGGCCAGTTTTGATGGGATTTGTAAACGCTTTCAACAAACGTGGGCCGAGTTTCAAGTGAGGCTGGGCTCCGTTGTAAGGGAATCCGGGCCAAGGTATGGTTTTGAGTGGAAAGCATATGAAACTGAGTGCATTTTCCTGATTTAGAGACTTGCTTTGAAGTACTTGGTCCATTCAAACCTAAAACTCAAAGCAAAAACCCACATGGTGTGAGTGCACTGGAGCCAAAACTATAATAAAAAATTCCCTTGAAACTCCATGATTCAAAGCTAGCACAGCTCCAGATACTTCTTATAAGCTGTTACCGAGGTTGTTATTTTGCATATATATTTTATTTCAAAAATTTTAAATAATCTGAAATTTTTACTAATTTCCGGATTCTTAAAAGGTCGTCTTAACATCTTACTGTAAGGGCTGTAGTGGGGTGGAAAAGATTCAAGATTATTACTTTTGTTAATACCTTCTTTATGATGCTATAAGTTAATTTAATTTTTTTTATCTTGTCCTAAATAAGATACATCATTAGTGACCCTACTCTATGTCTATGGACTCTCTCAACATGCTCGGAACTGCAGTGTCTGAGAGCCTTCCAACAGCGCATGAAGCAACGTGAATAACATCTGTTACGTGCTGTTTATTGTCTCATCCTTTCCCTGAGATGCAGCATGTGCCATGGAGTGTCTTATTCTGGTGGGGGTTTTTGTGTCGTGATTTGTTTTATGATCAAGAAACTGTTTCTTTGAAAATGTCTTAAAGGGCAAATGAGTGGAGGATATTACTGGTTAGAAACTGGAGGGAAAATTCCCTATGAGGTAGTATTGACATATTTCTTTTTTTTTATTTCTTTTTTTTTTTTGTGCCGTTGACAGATATTTTCACTTTGCATGTGCAACAGTCACATACACAAGCTCTGTGCACATATCCGCATAGCTAGACAGAAACGCTTTCAAGCTTTTTTGTTTGAACGCAGCGTAATGCAATTAGGTTTACTGCCCAGCATGCCTTTGATAGCAGAAAGCATGCTACGAGCCGACTTCTCTCCCCTTTACAGATGCGTCAAAATTCCATATGAGCAGCCACCCAGCGACTCGACTGGCTTTTGCATTTCCAGTTAACTACCCTGAATCATAAAAGCCTGGGAAAGGATCTGAGAAGCGTGTTCCTCCCAACTACGGCAACACTTGAGCAGTAAGGCTGAATTTGCGTTACATGTGGAGGATCGCATGTTGGTATGCATCATTCATAGCCCTACGCAGATCTGTTAGGCACTTCTGAGAGGGGCTGGTCCTCCCCAGCCGCCTGCCTGGAGAACACCCATAGAGCTAATGGGAGGTCCGCATGTGGCTTGCTGACAGGATCGGGCCCTGTGGCTAAAAAGCAGTCAAAAGATTTTGTGATATTAAGTAATAATTCCAGTAGGAAGAGTCTCCTTTCTTACACAGCTCTGTAATTAATCCTTGGCTGCTTTGGCTGCGATCCTTATGGTCAGGGCCAAGAGAAAGCAGGGGCAGGGCAGTCAGAATGGAGGTCTGGTTCTCTCACTTCTGTAGCTAGTCAGAATCGAAGTGATGGCCTCAAACGTCACCTGGAAAAGGGAACTGAATTGTTTCCAAGGTCCAAAAGAGGAAGAAAATGGACAGCTCTGGGGATGCCATGATCAAAAAGGAGAGAGAGAGAGAGCAGCAGTGACAGAGCAGTAGTGGAAGCAGATGCACACTTGCAGAATAGTCACTGCTGCCCTTCCAAGCACATTGCCATCACCAGTGACTTCTCCCAGGGACAAATGCACACACGCATACTCTGTTCTTTCTTCTCCTTGGAAGTTCAGAGTAAAAAATCGAACTTGCAGAAGCTCTCCAAAGTTCTGCCTCCATCCATTCTTCCTCCTGGCAAGTCTGCTAGTCCTTTCTGCATGTGAAGCAACACGAATTAGAGCAAGGGTTGGTTTTAAGACCATTACAGCAACACTGGATAATGCTGTACTGGACAGCTGTCATAACATAGTGTCCCAAATAGAAAAGTGACTCGCCATTACCTCCCATATCCACATACACTGGTATGAGAGGTGACCCTCCCTTTAAAAAAATCATGCTTCTGGAGCATGTGTGCTAGGTGAAGGACATCAGTATCAAAGCGTTGCATAGCACAGGAGGAATGAAGAAAGCATCATGTTCCTGATTCCTCTGGCCAGGCTTAGACCAACTTAGGCTGAAGCTCATCTGCCCTAACTGGCATAGCCTATATGCGGTTAGGGCACTGACAAAGCAAGTACATGCTTGCTCCTCTCCCGTTCCTCCACCTTGCAATTTGCATAGGGCAAACCCAGGTCACAACAGAGGAGATGATCTAGCCTGTAAAATTTCTTTGGACAGAGAAGATTTGTGCTAATTCAGCATGTTTCAATTTGATGAGATTCACTAGGCTCCACATGATTTTTAATGGAAGCTCCACATAGCAGATCATACGTTGTGTTGTGGAATATCCTCGGCACAGCTATCTACACCTAGTTTGATGAAAAGCTGGTTCCATTACTGGCTTCAAAGCTTTTTTGATGTGAAAACCTAGTGGACATCTGAGCTACTTGGCCTCCTTGTTGTATTCCAGTTGTTCGTTCCCCCGTATGGGTTGTAATGAGTTTGTTAGCTGTCATATCTTGGAGATTAAGCTTTTGTGCAAGTTTTTTCAGGACAGACATGTGTAAAGGGGCCCTTTCAGCCAGAGAACAAGTGTTCCTTAATGGCCATACACATTTTTTTGGCATGCATCCATACATTGGCAGTATGATCAAACATACCCCAGCAGACAGTAAAACGGAGATAGTTGTAGGTATAGAGACTTCGGGAGCACAGGGGAAAATATGTCATCTCTGTTTTCTTTTAAGACCTCCCTCGAGACTGAAGGCCCATATTAAATGGTGATCCTGATTTCTGTGGTGTCAGCCTAAAGGACTGTCTGGAAAATTCCATACAAAACAAAAGGGCTGCCGAGCCGCCTTACTGACAAATTAACTTATCAGCTGGAGAAGTTTTGATTTACAATGAAATTCTCTGTTGGTTACTGAGAGTCTCCCATTTAAAATTAATGACCTCATAGCTGATGAATGATGAAGCAGGAAAGGACATGTGCTGAAGACTGAACAAAAATCATCAGGTGAAAGGGGCGCTCTGTGATTATGGAATAAAAACTAGTTATTAGGGCTTTTAAAAAAAAAAAAACAACAACACAGAGCTCAGCTTCTCACTGGTCCTAGTGGTGGATGTTTTCTTGGAATAGAAAATGACTTCCCCCCCTCAGGATCTGTGGTACTATAAAAACAGTCCCCTTCAGAACTAACTTCCAAATCTGCTAACATAATACTCCTCTGAAGAAGAATAAGAATGTTGGTTTTACAGTTAATTAAGGGGTTTGGGTCAGGAACTTGAAATATATCCATTAGGGTATGGTTTTCTGGTTAAGGAGTCATAAATACACAGTACGCTTTATTAAATAGCTTGAAAAAGACTATGTTTAAAATATGATAGCTGCTTTGGTGTGTTTAGCAACAGATAAATAAATGTTGAAAAAAGAGAGACAGTTCACCTTGGCAGCAACAACTGTGTGTGTCCTTTCTTCAAAAAGTGTATTTTGTTGTTTTCTTTGCATTCCTTTTTTTCCTTGTAACTGATTTGATGATGAAGGGAGGGTAGGTAAAGATGGAGGTGGAAAGGTAGAGCAAAATAACACAGGGATTTGGGAATTTGAAAACCAAAAAAAAAAAAAGGACTGTTGCAAGACAGATCTGAAGAAAGTACCTACTTCCTGAAGCCTTGTGAGGTGTGAGAGAAGCACCATATGAGGTGTTCACGTCCTGCCAGCTGGGACAGTCATTTCAAGAAGAGGAGATGATCATTGAGGCAAAGCATAGTCAGAAATAGCTAGGAAGAGGGAAAGGAATTTGTGAGGGAAAACATATAAAGACAGATATTCGGGTGCCAAAATCCCAAATCTCCTGTTGTGGCTGTGCCTCCAAAGACATCTCTCCAGTGCTGCAGGGGGCAGAGGTGGGGGGAAGGAGAAAAAAGCAGGGTCCATGCAGGTACCCTCAAACAGTGGACCATTTATTTGTGAGCAGAATAATCTTTTAGACAGTTCATCATTTCCAGGACCATTCTTATGCTAATTCCCCAGACTTAGGGAAACCTTAAACTCCTTCCCTTGCTGAATGGAACCATTCCTCCATCAAGAGTTAATTTTAAAAAGAGAGCAAACAGAAGGACTTGATGTTTGGCAAGCTTGGGGTTAGAATGTTCCCATATACACATACACATTTAGAAGAGAAGTATCTTAGTATTCATGATACTTGGTGATAGAGTAGCAAAAAGCTTTCAATTAAGCATGAAAAACAAATATCACAATTTATCTCAATTCTCCAGTCTTTCATGTTCTGAAAGTATTTTTTATGGGGTTTTTTTCCACCTTTTTTTTTTTTTTTTGTGAATGTCTTTCATTTCAAGTTACCCTTATTCTGGGTCCTTTTTTCTTTCCCTTTGGTCAAAGCATTTCTGAATTTCTGCCAAGAAGTTACTATGTAAAGCCTGTTGTACTCAAGAGTTGGATTCCCATTCCTGGAATCATGACTAGCAACCCCAAAATAGAGTGCATTGTTGTTTCAGAAGGAAAACAAGAGAGGAAAGAAACCTTAGGAACAAACAGAGAAGGATGAAGCCAAGCGACAGTTACAGACTCTTCAGAAAGCTACTCTTCAATTAGGCATTTAGATTGGCTACTGATGAATCTAATCTGGATGGCAGGAAAAACTACATTTGAAGTACAGTCAACTCTTATAAACTAATGCTATGCAAAGCTACCTATTTTTTGCTTCCTGCCTACTTGTGTTTAGGAACCAGCATCTTTACAAACACTTGAGGGGCAGGACACCTTGGAATGTCCTGTTTCTGCTGCAGAACACATTTTTTTTCTGAACACAAAGTGAAACTTCACCACAATTACATTCCGAATTCATTCCCTGGGGAAAAAAATGGCACAATCTGTGCAAGGAAGATTAAATAGAGAGTAATTTTTTTTTTTTTCCTACATGGTAGTGTAAGAAAAAGGGTTAGCAATAATATCGATGTTTCAGCAAAAATATTGATGTATCAGCAAAGAAATACTGAGACTTTACAAAAAGATTCCACTCTAATGGAATCCTTTAGGAAACATTCTTTCAGGATGTGTCTTTCAGGAGACATCCTTTGCTAAAGTAAGCATATTCAGAAAACATCCTTTGTTAAAGTAAATATGTTACTGGATACTCATCCAAAAATTCTGTACCAAGTTATAATCTCAACAATTTAATACGGTGTTCATTGCTTTTTGCTGATTTTCATCACACAGAGGTTTAAAATTCATAGGTATAGCAGCATTTGATCCTATAACAGTAATCATTATTAACAACAGTAGTTTAAAAGCCTGGAAAAGTTGACTGGAGAAAACTTAAGAACCTTTGGGCTGGCACACAATATTACATCTTCTTTGTAATGGAATGGGATGTAGGGAGGCTGATCATCATTTAAAAAGTTCTACTAGTAAATTGTATTAAAATGTATTCTTAGGAAGACTGAGTTTGAATCAGTTAAAGAATATGAAAATGAGAGAGGGTACCTAGGAAGGTAAAAAGATTTCCATAGACTCTGCAGAACTTAATGGTGGTTATAAGATTCTCCTTGTTCTCACTAGAACTTTTATAATGACAGCAGGAGGGAACTCAGACTCTCCTACCTCAAAAATATTAAATCCTTTCACTTGAATTAAGAATGTTTTATGACACACACTGGACAGGCTTGTTTCTGACAATTTAGTAGCTTATGATGAACTCATTGGTTCGCTATAATATACACAGAAATAAAATACTACTTTTAGTTTAATAAAATATAACTAATTTTAACTAAGATGTTCATATGAAAAGAGACATCACGCAAAACCAGATAAGAGAAGACAATGATTTCACCCTGTACTTTCAGTGGGTGTCAGCACTACAATATTAAACTTGAGAAACTGCAAAGGTCTCAAGAAAGTTCAGCCCCTTTAAAGTGCATCAAAATTGTGCACCAAAAAACCAAGTACAGTCCAAAACCACTAGTTCCTTTGCAGCATTTAAAAAAAATCATATATGTACAATATAAAATATATATTCAAATCCAGTTGTAAAATACGTTGCCAGAATTCCCAGGCTAAAAATACATTGTGACATCCTAACCGTTCGATGAGGCACCTGATCTGTTTCTCTGCTGTAGGTAACCAATGAAGCCATAAGAAAAAAATTAATATATACTTTGTAAGGACATTGTGAACAGAAAGGAATGGATGGATCTGAGCGCCTATAAAAGATAGACGCCTATAAAAGTTGCTGAGGCTTCGATACCCAGTTTAGGAATTTAATGAAGATGCAGGCAGGTTCTCGATCTGGATATCTTTAAATATACTATATAAGGACCTTAGCATTTACCTTTCAGAGTATGCTGTCTGCTCCAGCAGACAGCTTAAACTATCAGTTGCGTGCTTGCATTAGATGAACTGGAACCTTTCCTGAACTATCTGAAAGACAAGTTTTTAAAATGACATCATAAAGATTTTTTTTTAGTCCTGCTAAAGGTGTCATGAGGCCAGAAATACATATTTATTTTTTTTTCTCCTCTAAGTGGTAAGCAAAAGGAGGGTAGAAGACTTAAATATCAACTCAGTTTATGGCCCTACAAAACTGAATCCACATGTAATACAGAAAGCTTTACCAAGTGGACATGCACAAAGTATTCCTACAAAAAACTTCTTTATGGATTTGTCTGGCCAAAACACAATATAAGACAGTACCACGGAAATCAGATTGCAAGGGACACACTGTTTTATTTCGCTAATCCATGTTGGTGTATATTCAAGACTAATGAATATAAAGCGCATGTGTGTCTCTAAATAAACTAGTGTGTTTGCATTTAAAAATGTGACTATGTCAGTTTCTGTAATTAGATCCTTTAGCATCTGTTATTGATCATTCCTGCACTTCTTTAGCTTACACTTGTGAATCAAGTAAAATGCAGAATGTTATCATATAGAAAAGCAATGCTAAAGAAAACATCTACCGTGTCCAGCTTTACAGGGCCAGACAGTTGTGCGTGGTTATCAGTCTAATTTGCTCTTGGCCCGCAACATAAAAATCTCTGTCGTCTGCAGAAAAATGGTGTTTGGGCGCTTGGTGCCACACGATCACAAGGAGAGGATGCTCAGGCAATCGGGACAGCTGGTTAAAACTCGGCTTGATGCAAGAGTTCACAGACAGACACTCCCTGCTTTAGCACAAACTTGGACTGCCATTTTTTTTTTTCTTAGGAATGACAGCATGCTACGAGAATGTGGAAATGAATATAACCCAATTCAAAGAGCGAGACTTTTCTCCTCCTGAGAAACACGTTTGCTTTACTACACAGAGAGCACAGGCGCATTGCTTTACGCTACGCAGTGCCTTGCTCTGCACTGATTTGGATCAAGCCTAGGTGTGTTACATTCAGTCGACCTGCTAGCTGCACCTAGCAAAGACGTTGTGTTTATGTTTCTCCAAAGACAGGATCCAAAATAGGGCAGATGTGGGCAATAAAAGTACCAATTCTCTCTTTCCTGTCTTCAACCTAGCTTCAACAGTTGCTGCAGTGAACAAAGCAGGCATATATCAAGCACTGAAGCCTGTACTTTTGTGACTTTTAGGTAGGTTGCAACAAAAATAAAGTTGCCCACAAATAGTCTCAAAATCAGAATGGTTTTGTTACTGAAGAACTGAACTACAGGAGAGCTACCTGTAGGACAGAAGCCCCAGAAGAAATGAGTAAATGTGAATAAAAATGAGAGTCAGTTTGGATCTGATCCTCATAGCTCTTTCACAGCTTTATTTCTTCATAATCCTCACATTTTAGACTTAAAGAATTCATAATAAGATGAAGTAGGGCACCAGAGATTTGATGTAGCATGTGGAAGTGGAATGAGAAATGTCTCTCATAGTCTAAAGCAACCGTGAGACTTGATTGAGAATTAACAGAGTAAAAAATAATCATAAGAATTTTCATCTGGTCACTGTTGCTAGTGATAGTAGATACTGGTGCTCATGTGTCTCAGATAACTGAGACTCATGTGTTTCAGAGTAGGCAGTGTTATAACAATGTACAAGAGGATTAAAAAGAGAAAAAGGTTTGTATCTACTATAGATCAATAGTCAAAAGAGTGAATAATATGTCAGTGCTAACAGAGGAGGTAAATTTCATCTAGCTCCCTTATTGATCTCTGAGATAATTACACTGTACATCAAAAGAAATTCAATTATATTCATGTGTTGCTTTGTGAACTGCATTAGCATCAATTGAACTCATCATCTTACATCAGGGAAAAAGCTTCCAAACTAAAATGTATGTAAACCACTACAGTTTTGCTTTCCCAGATCTGAAGTATGCATTACAGTCAAGCAGATTTAGTCCCTTGCTGATGCGGTTCTAACAATTTTAACAGAGATGTAAAGACGGCGCTATAAATGTCAATATAGGCTACAGTCCAGTCCACCTAATTTTTACTCCAAATTTGTACCCACAGTTTAAACACCTTCAAAGCCTTTTTATAGCACAGTGACTCTCTCTGATACTCTCGTGCAACTCCTTGTTAGGGGTGACACGGTTTCTCTTTTGGTCCTCAGACACATTGATTTTCTCTCTGAGAAGCGCTCCAGAGAAGGATTGCATTAGCCACCGTGTATAGACTGCATTGTGAAACAGCCCTGTCTATGGTGGTGTCCCTCCACAGTGAGTTCCAGTGGGGATATCCACCTCCTTTGACACCCTACAAGGGGTGCCCATCCTTGCCCTTCACACAGCACATTGTATGGAGTCTCATGCATCAAGCAAATCAGGGTGATAAATGTGTTGTCACTGCAAAAATATAGAAAGTCAGACGTAAAGTATGAAAACATACAGTTGTTTGAATTTAATGTCAATGTTAGTAACATAGATAATGCTTCTCTGATTCAGTTATTTGTATTTTATATTACTGCATTCAATAAATCTCTCTATTAATGAAAGCTGTAAAGCACTTCCAGATGGCCTGCCTTCTGAACACAAGAATGGGCTGAACCTCACAGCTTTGCAGAGGAATTCAGGTTCATCTGGTGCAGAAGACACACAGGGCCTTTCCCCTAAACTTGTCCCAGCGACATGCTGGGACAAACAAACACAATATGGAATGTAAGTATCAGTCCCTGACTGAAGAAATGTTGTAACATTTACATATAATTAGGGGTATGACTTGGGAGGATGGAGGTAATCAGGCGCTGAACATTAGTAAAAGAGCTAATCCTTTGCTAAAGAGATGTAAGCCATTTGCGTAACCTCACTGGCATTGTAGTAAAAACACATCACAACGTTGTTAAAGATCTTAATTCTTTGCCCCTGAAAGTGCAAATCAGCTCGTGGGTCATAGAGTTTGGAGGAATGTTGTACAATTATCATATGAAAGAAAAATAAAAGGATTGCACCTCAGCTTAATTTTTTCTAAGTTACTTCTGAAATACTCAGTTTGAGAGGCAATGGGAGATTCACCACAGCCCTACTTCTTACTTCCTAGACAACTGTTTTTAGAGCAGAGCTGTAATCACAACAAACTCAAAGGAACAGAGGCACGATATGAAGACCATAAATTAATTGCAGTGAAAGGTCCAGATACACGAGTACCTAAACATCTTGAAGAAATATGACACATTTCACAGTTTTCAGGATTTAAATAAATAAGCCTTATTCAGAGTCATAAACATCACCCGTAAGGTTGACAAGGTGGGATTCACAAACTTCAGGTGTCTGTATCTGAGGCAGTTCCCTAAGATGCCCTTTATAGCCAATAGAGAGAAATAGGTACATTAAGGATAAGAGTCATTTGACCTATTTTCATCGTCTATTTTAGGATGAGATGAATCATACTCTAGAAGCGCTTATTTCATTTCATTGAACATAAATGAGAGCACAGAGAGACTATTTCAGATGTCAACTACATCTACCCTAAGACTTATGATTATTAAGATACTGATGTCTATATTTGGTAAAATGAATTCGAATCACATTGACTTCTGTTGGTTTTCAATTAAGCACAATAAAAAGGTTCACTTAGGGGAAAGTCTTACATCCTATTCAAAAGACACTGTGAAAAATAAGAAGTGAGACTAAGGCCTAATCAGGTGTGGAATAATTGGTTGGATTCGTAATGTACTTGAAATACTTGCTAGAAGTAAGTCTGATGCACGTTCTTCCATCAGTGAGACAAGATTTTCCTTCAACAGAGAGCTATGAATATATGTGAATGTATGATTTAATTGTTTATAGAGGGGAAAGAGTAGCATGGGAAGTCTTTTGGGATTTTTTAAAGGAGAGAATGCAGAGGAAGAAGCTCTTCTTGCTTCGATGATGCATTTCAAGATCAAAACAGAAATTATTTGATGTCTGCAAGGAAATCTATGTCTTACACTGGTATTACATTAGGCAGCACAAGTCCCACATTTGTGTGGTATGTGAGTTGTATTTAGAGATATATATAAATATAGAATATAAATATATAAAGGAAACAAGATAGATCAATTGGGATGTGAAGAGTCCTAGTTTCAGTTCCTTTCTTGAGAGCTTCTGTTTTGAGAAGCAGGTGGATATTATACATGAGTAGTACTGCTATTTTAAGAGCATTTTCATACATATTTATGAAAATAAAAAAGAACATATCATCTTCCATGTGAAAAAAAAGAATTATTATGTCCCAATTGCTGGTGATCAATTTGAGGTTCAGAAGGCTGTAAATGTTATTTATTTAATGCTTTGGTAGAAGCAATATTTTAATTATGTTTATTTTATCAAAAGGTCTGCAGAAGACACCAAGGACAATGAACTTACTCTTACTGACCACTCCCTTTTCATCATCTGAAATTCTTGGAAAACTTCCCATATCTATACTTTGCAGTCTTCCAGATTTGTATTTGGCATTGCCACTTGTATCTTATATTAATATCATCTATAACCCTCATGTATCAGTGAGAATATGAAACTTCCAAAAGTTTGGGGTTTTGATTGTGGGGTTTTTTGTGAGTAATAATAATATCTTGTTAGCAACGTTGTATTGTTAGCAACGTAACATCCTAAAAATGCATTTCTGAGACACCCGAGTGTTATAGATGTGCTAGGCCAGATGTGTTACACTCCTTCCTTCCTGCGGGAATACCCTCTGGTCTGCAGTGAGAAGTAGGCATCCAAGCATGCCTGGAAGTGACCTTGTTTACAGCCACATCGGAAGAAGGCAACTTTCATTTTCACTAGGGGCTCCACTGGTAAGCAATGGAGCCCCTAGTGAAAAAGGAGCAAAACCGTCAGCGGGCTCTGAATCATCACACCCTCTCCTCTGTTTCAGCCTCTCTCTTCCCCTTTCCTTATCCCTCTGGATATCATCACGAAGACCCACAGAGGGGGCTTTTTTCTCCTCGGACCTTTACCGTGTCCCCCTCCAAGGCGTTGCGGCGCAGGTGGCTGTATGCTGGGAAGTGGCCAGTGCAACGGTGTGTGCAGGGCAGCGGGCGGTTTGATGGCACCAAACTTTGCTTGCTGGCCCAATGACTTCGGCACAGCTTCATCCGCAGTGACATCGTCATTATTTTCACTCCTGTGGTTAATGCTGCAAATCAAATCTGGCTCAGTAAACAGCCCCCACAGTTCACTGCCTAAGTTCCTCCTTAAAACCCCACTTTCAGCAGCTAGCTTTCTGTCAATACACTCTAGGTTGGCACAAACCACTTCTTCTCACACCTGTGATTGTATCAGGGAAAAAAGACCAAAATAAATATTTACAGTGGACATGCAAGAAGAAAAGGGCTGTTTTCTCCTTTCTGACACTGATTTCCTCTGTTCCTCAGTTACTGGTCCTGCTCTATTTGTTTATGATATTGTGTCTAACTTAGGCTGCATTTTGTGGGCAAAAGTCCTTGTTTCTTTGTCATGGTTGTTTGTGCTAGTCTTGTATGTGATGGCGAAGAACAGGGGAAAAAACCCATGAGGAACACTCTAGATGAAAGCAATAGTAAAACCACAAAAATCATCTGAAAGACTCAGAGGAAGGTAATCACTAAAATGACTGTTAAACTGCTTTTTAAAATCTATTAGCTTTCACATTTATAATGCCTCCTTAGGATGGTGTGTGCTACCCTTTAACCCACTAGACATGTCAAAAAATCCCCACAAACTTAACCCATGGGATCATGTAGAAAAGATTTTCTTAAAATTAGGTTTGTTTTCTTCTAAATGTTTAAAAAGTAGTAACAGCGTTTTATTGCTGTTAACAGGGTTCACATTTTTCTCCTAAGTGATTGCAGAATTCTTGTTATGAATAAAAAAACCCAGAAGCAATGGTAAACAGCATTTCAAAATGAAAAATTCTCTCTTTCTCACCCTTGGAAATACACCAAATTTTTCAGACCAGTTTGGCTTACCTCTGCTATCTTGTACGTGCTCTAGAAAGCTGGATTTAAGAAATCAGGCAGAACTGGGTCCTCTCCTCATTTGGAGACCAATAAGTCTTCTATTTATAGAGGAATTTGATGTTCCCAAAGCCCCTGTATAACCAGAGATCCTTACTGACAGGAATAGACTTTGCAAGAGACCCTTTTGATGAGTTCAGAATTGAGTAATAGTGATCAGAAAAAAAAATCCTGCTAAAAAGCTGAATCGTTCATATGCTCTAAAGTGGTAGTTGGTTCAGTTGTGTTTGTTTACACTCTGAAATAGTCTAAATTCACTTGTTTACAAGATGGATGTGTTTCAAGGGTGGGATAGTCCCATACATTGCTGGCAGAGTAGATGGTGTGTCTAGCAAAGCAAGTCTGTAAATTGCTGATTGCCAGAAGCCAGGAGGGCACAAGGGGAAGGCTTTCTCTCTACTTGCATTCCTTACCTCTTTTTTTAAACATCTCCTACTAGGAAAAAAAAGGAAGCATACTGGGATAAACAGACGTTCATGTACGGCTGGTCTGATACTCAGCATTCTCATCACAAGGGGTGAAAGCCTTTGAAAGCTAATGGCTTGCTCTCTCCTAAAGGAAACCCTTCCTGAGTGGGGGGAGATGCATTTGCCTGCCTTTGCTTTTATCTACTCTGGGGCTAATGGAAGACATCAGTTTCCTGTTCTGTCAATCTTGTCTGTCAAGCAGACACTGAATTCACTTTAATCAAAGCCACAAACTTTTAACAAGGTGTACACAGAAGGTTCAGCATGTCTCCCCTGCTTGTACATACATACTTTACCTTTTGAAACATCAGCTGTTCACATTGTGTGAGGGCCAGATGCTGAGGAGGTGAAACCCTCCTTTCGTTCCGCCGATGTCAATAACCATGCTGATTTGTACCAGCTGAGCTTCTGCTCTGCAGTTTAACATTTTCAAGCCTCTCACATATATACATCTACAACTGGAGAAATAAAGTTGAACTTCTGATTTTCTTCCATTCAAATGAATAAACATATTTCTAAAGTATTATTTTAAGATAAAGTTTTCCTTGCTGCTTCCCTCAGAACAAATTTCTATCACTACTGATTTATTTTCTTCCATTTGTACTTTAAAAAAAGTATTTTAAACTTGTTCCTGATTGATGGTATCATGTATTAATGTTAAAAAAGAACAGAGATACATTTATTTGGATAAAACTCCATCGGGCATTGAATTACATGGAAACCTCTTTATTTTGGTATTCTCAGTGTGACCAGCAATGGAGGACGTAGAGAGTGACAGCAAATAAATCTCAGTGTATGAAGGCAGATGAAATGTTGGTCATACTCATAGTGACATTGTTGCCTTTAAAATGTCAGAATTTAAAGACTTAAATCACTAAGCTTCACGTGCTCCTTGTTTTAGGGCAATGACTCCTTCTAACTCTAAAGTATGACACAGACAAGATCTCTTAAGACCTTGGGGCACTTGTAACTTGAGTATCCTGCATGTCCTATGGTTTAAGTCTTTATAGATTACTTACAAAGATCAGATAGTGCAAAGAAATTGAGAACAAACCATGTTCACTTTGATACTGTTTTCATACCAAATGAGGAAACTAAAAGTTTCCTCTTTGAAAACCACATGCGTAGAATATAGGTTGCCCGTGTTATAAAAACAGCAGAAGTTGTATTACAAAAGTGTTTTAACAAAGAGTTCATGGTTTCACCCCTTTATTGTAATTGAGTTTTAAATTTTTATCTCCGTTTAAAAGAAAAAAAGGCAAGAGCTAAAACTGTCTAAATTTTTTAAAAATTGCTTGCAGAAAAGTTAAACTAGAAGCTAACAGATGGATAAAAAGGTTTTAAAGAAGTTTTTGAGACCATGAAATTTAATCTTATTTCATTGAAATGTTAACAGTCATGATTAAAAAGTACAGAGTATGAATGATCTCTTACCCCGGTAAAAAAAAAAAAAGTATGAAAGTGTTTTTCTATTCCTATTTTCAATGTCATATTCATAATAATCATAGCTTCAACCACAAGTTTTGCTACTCCTGATTTAGCAAAAGCAAATACACTTGCCTTCCCCGATTTATCAGGAGTAAATATTGCATATCAAGCACACACATAAAACAAATATCCGGTCAAATGGAGGAGATGGGAATTGTTCTGCCAATTAGTAAATTATTCAGTGCTGGTAATGTTGCAGCTATTTAACTGTTGCTAATTGCCCAGGTATATTTACTGAGTGCCAAAGAAGAAAATAAATAAATAAAAGATGCTCTGAATCACTGGTCTGTCTCAACCAAACCATCAAAGCGTGCTGTTGTGTTTGAGTTAGTTCCTCCAGAAGTATAAAAATCCTCTTGCTGGAAACTTTGATGGTAGATGGTAATGGCTTCTGTTCTGTAAATGCTTATGCACATATGTACATTTGCTCAAGTAAATAGTCTATGAGACTGTGCCCATGAATAATGTGACAGATATAGAAAAGTATAGGCCTCACTGACTCCTCTAATGTTTACAAAAACCTTAATGTCTTGCAATCTGTTGTTAAAAGGTAGACAAATTTAGATATTTCTCACATTAAATCTAATGTTAACTATGTCACTCTCTGTTGCATCATTGATACAAACATTCAGCATTTCATGCAAAATAAAACTGTGCCTTTGTTCATTTTCAGATTTCATGAGCGTTGAGGCTTTAAGCAATATTCCTGTGCGTTTGTTTCTCAATGTAGATGATTTTTAAGATCTTTTTTGAAAAAGCCTCAGCTAAACTGAATCAGCAGACATGCAAAACATAACAGTCAGTGTTCATCTATCCCACTGTCATCTAATCTGCCTGATGCAGTTTAAATATTTTTATTCATCTTCCTTTTTACTTTTCCTTTTGGAAAATACAGCATGCCAACACTTCTCCTTGCCGATTTTACATTTTTCTTTGTGGCCACTGCTACCTCCTTCTCACTTTGCTTCCCCTTCCCTGCCCTCCACATCTACTCCTTTAGCTTACTTAAGGTTGCCATGAATGCTGATCTCGTTTGCTTCCTTGCCCATCACCAGGGAACTCTCATTTTTTCTTTAGCAAGTGAGGCTGTGGATACCTGTCTTCAAAATGAGGTGATGGAACCTGTGAGGTGGCAGTGGGAAGGAGTGCAGGGAAGGGGGACCATCAACCAGCTGGATGGGCTCAAGGCAAATTTTGTTCAGTGGAATCCAGTATAGCTTACTTTACTTGTCCTTAAGTACAAATAACATGGCTTTTTTTCCTTAT
>JAOXNO010000001.1:164187474-164204577 GCA_028565335.1 Limnodromus scolopaceus
GCTGCTGGACAACTTTCTGTGGTATTAATCAGACATTACATTGATTTTGATTGCATTCTTACTCTGGAAAGATAATTCGCTGTTATACATCAGACATTTTTTAAACAACAAGTCTTGTATTCACAGAAAGGCATAATGGCTTTATTGACTATAATAAGTTATCAAAGTGCAGCAGAGAGGATAAATTATGTGTATGAACTGTGATTATATGTTTCTCATGTTCTAAGGGCTATGTGCTTCTCATAAGGGTAAATGCTTTCTAGAGACTACTCCATCTATACATATGTTTAATTTTATTTTCCTCTATAGTTTAGGACCTATTTAAATGAATAATGATGGAAATTATCTAAAGCCTACTGCCATTAGCAGGATAACTGATACCTACCGATGTAGGGGGGAGAATTCACCAATTGGGAGGGAAAGGGGAAAGGTAGAAGGGGGAAAACACCCCATTGTAATTGCACTGTGCTATTATGGTGTTGAAGAATTCTCCATGTCTCATGACAGAGAGGTGGCCAGGCAACACAACGACACAGTCCCTTTTCATCTCTCTTTCCATGTCCCTTTCCTCCTCCTGATCAGTGTTGCTACAAGCTACTGTCACGTAGCTGAATCACTCCTAATTACAGTCTTAGGCTCAGACTACACTTGAGCACTTGTGTACATTTCGTTTAAAAAGGGCCCTAATGAGCCTGATTTTTACACTGACTTACACAGTTAAATTTTGAAATATGCAGGAATTGTGAACATGTGTCATTTCTGGTAATCAGGCTTACTGGGCCACAACTATTTTAATTTTGGCAGTGTAAAATTAAAACTCCTATGTGGTCTGTAAGCAATAATTTAGATTAGGAAATCTCTCCCTATCTATGGTATCAATGTCTACATCTGACCTACTCGTTTTAAGCTCCCTTTATTGTCAACAAGCAAACATTTCCAGACGATGATTCTGCTGACCTATTTTAGATATAATTATTTCAATGTTAGATGAAAATTAAGTGAGGTTGATCCCACCGGTAGTTTTCCAGTGTAGAGAATTTTTTTTTTAAACCAAGAATGGTCAGTCTTTCATTTAACTTTTTTTGTTTGTTTCTATTTGATTAACTCAGATTGTGCTTAGGGTCATACAAACACAGATGAAATTGTCTTCTTCCCCCGAAAGGTTGTGATTTATTTAAATAAAAAAGCAGACAGAAGTTCATACATCGTCTATTATAAGCTGGTGTGATCTGGAAGTGGTGCAGTACTGGAGAGAGTGAAACAGCATAAAAATGATTTATCACAAGTTAGTATTGTATAAAACCTCTTGATTTATCATCCAAGTACTTCATTTAAACTACAAATAACTTCTTGCACAACCACTGGCTTTAAGTCCTAGGAATGTGTATGTACATGATGAGATAAAAAGAATTATTACGGTATTAACTGTAGGAAATAAAGATCAAAGGTTACCATCATGACTCTTCCTGAACTAAAACTATGCTTTGCCTCAAAGTGATACCTCAACTGTACTGAAAGTGTAATGAACAATACTTAAGGTGATATTTATATTGGCATTGGTTTCTCTTTAGTAGTTCTGTATAAATGTAAAACATATTAAATATTAGAAGTATTACGTTCTCCGTAGAGTTTTAGCTGATTTTTTTTCCAGTCCAGCTATCAAGGTTACATGTAGTTTCCTCAAAAGGTGTGTGTTTCATCTTTTCTGGTGTGATTTTTGTAGGAGCAGAGAGGGCACTAGAGGTGAAATAGAACTATTCTAAAAGTTCTCTTTTTCTGTTATTACACTGAAGCATCTTTATGCCTTTATAATATGCAATTAAAATTGTGTGAGTTGAACTGGAGTCATGGCAACCTGACAATAAAAAAAATCCAAAAAACATTTCTATCTAGTTCATGAGAAAAGTCTTCATGCAAATGTAGGAATATATGTAATCAGCCTATACCATATAAAATATATTCAATAAACATGGAATTACACTACTTCTAACTGAATAAATACTAATTTGGCCTTGTAAGTGGCCTTTGCTCTCTTAAAAATCAATATAAACTATTCTTTCAAATCTCCCCACAGATAGTTCATAAGCTCAATGACCACTTTCCAAGTGAATTGTTGTATTATGCTCTTGCTTGCCAGCCAGCCAGCTTGAAAAAAAGCAAATTATTCCTATGCAGACGTACAACTTTACAGTCTTTTTAAAAGGGAAGTGGTAGCTGAGGTTTAGATTGGTTGGGACATGAATCTTTTTAGAAAGCAGGACTTCTATGGAAAAGCACCCCGCTGAGGCTCTGGACACTGAGTCTGTGCCAATTTTTCCACAATTTGGCCCTGTTGCAACCAGTCTTTTACTAAGGTTCACACATATGGAAGAGAATAGTTTTCTACTGTCTACTTGCAACTGTTGGGAACTATGCATCTAGTTATTATTTTCCATTTTAAATAGTGCCATTCTGAATTTCTGGTGCTATAATGAAAAGTGTAACTTGCTCCCTGCATCCCAAAAAATTATTCCAGAATCACTGATACAAGAGTCCTTAGACAGTTCAAGACTTGGACATCAGCCCCACAAAGCAAGGCTGCAGAAAGGAATACAACTGTAATGTAAGCTGGTTGCTCTGGTGCACTGCTGTACTGAACCATGGGTGCAGAGCAGCTGGCTGAAACGAAATCCAGACAAGACACACATGGATGTGGTGGAAAGAGGAAAATGTTAAAAAAAAAAAAAAAAAGCCACAAACTTTACCTCTTCATAACATCAAAGTGGTTCTCAACTTTTGCTTCCTTTTGTACTCATTATTGCTTCCAGATACCCATTATTAGTCTCTGTTCTTCTACACAAAGGTTTCTTAGCTGTTGTGAGCCATACACTCTGTCACCTACTGCTACATTTTTCTCAGTACAGTATACCTGGGGAAGGTGAAGGATATCACTGAGAAGTTCTAGGTTTTCTGACGTGTGGTGCAGCATAAGGCAGCACAACACACAATGATAGCCTTCTTCACTGGGGGTTCTGGCGTTCGGTATTCAGTATTCAGTGTCCTATGTCCAGACATCACAGAAGATGTCTCTGGGTCTGGAATATGTAAAAATTCATCCATCCCCACTTACAGTCTACAGCTGTGGAGTCCTCATGAGCACTGACTTCATCTTACCATGGGGCTGTTGCATTTACCTCAGTGACAGGTGAAGGATCTACTTCTTTGTAGATCAAGAGACAGGAGATGAAGAAAGCAAGAATATCCTGTCCGCATCCACCTCAAATACATTGCAGCTCAGTTTTCAAAAACTTCTTATCTTTATCTTTATTCCAGCTCCTTGTTCCACAGGAAAGTGATTACTTTTTTTTTTTTCATGAGAACTTTTTGACATGCTAGGAACAAAAAAAAAGCAGGTAGAGAACTCTGGCTTGTCTAGGTGACAGAAAAAATACGTCTGTCCTCTTGGGTAGGAAAGCAAATGGATAAACTTATGGGAATCTTATGACTTTTGAGGGAAATAAAACAGAACAGTTTAGAAAAAACTTCACCCATTACACAGATGAGAGAACAGCTCAAAAAGGAGGAAAGATATGTCAACCTCGGTACCTTTGTCCCAGGACAAGTGATCAGCTATCACATTCCTTACCCGTCAAATGTGTTGAATTGATTTGAATTAATAAAATTTTCAAATTCCGATTAATGAAAACAGATTCCTGTATTTATTTATCTATCTATTTGTTTATTTTTAATGTCAGATCATTTGGTTATTTTAAAGAACGAAAGGCACTTTATTTTGTCCTTCTACTCATTAAAACTTTAATACAGGCAAAGACACATGATGGAGGTCTTCACTCTTAACCCAATTTCTTTTCTTTATAAATACTCTCCCACTCTTCTTTCTATTTCCTTTTTGAAAAAGGAAGGAAACATTCAAAAAATGAAGATATTGAGAAACTGGCTGAAATGGGATTGTTTTAAAAGACTTCAGCGTACCTTCTCATCCAATTTCAGTAGTGGAGACTTCTTGCCATCTACATCTGATAGCTGTAACACGACATAGATTTTCGATTTCTTGATGTAAGTTAAAACCAGTACAATGCAATGACACAAAATGTCACCAAGTATAATCAATAAAATTTTCTCCATTAAGAAGTATGTGCTCTGTCACTAGGACATATTTTCCTAGGTCATGAGACCAGATAAAATCAGGTGAGAAGCACAACAGTTGACTGTTGTATACCTGGTCGAACACTCATGGTGTTACTGACTGGTTTTATCTTTTTACACAATATAACTAATGTAAAGGTTTATTGCTGATCCTTCCCATTGTGACCATATATTTTGCTTTCTGAAGATGCTGTACCATATCGTAAGCAAAATTTGCTTGAAAAGGAGTACTTGTCTACTTGTGAGAACTCAAATTTGCTGTTGCTTTTCCAGAGTAGATAAGATAAAAAAAATAAAAATCCAGTTGTCAAATTATGTCATACAATCTTTACTCACTCCAAAGGTTTCTATGCTACTAGAAATTAAAAAGATCAGGTCCAGACAACCACTTATCATATATTATTTTCCAGATAGACTTCACATCATAATCTTGGAAAATCCCAGCTACATTCAAGTTTCTAGAAGGTGTGGAAGATGTGGAAACCCAGGCATTCAGACCATGTTGAAGAAGGGGTATTTTAGTCTCTAGATTTGCAATCAGTCATGCACGTTTGGCTGTAAATGCTCTGAGAGGATCCTCCACATTGTTAGGACAAGCCAGGTGCTTAAATTTATGTGTGTGTTTAGTGCTTGTAGGATCAGAGCTGAACTTCTGCTGTTGAAAGGCATGTGGAAAGAAGGATCTAGGTCTAGTCACTGTGGTGCCCTCAACAGTCAATTGAGAAAAATAGCTACCTCCAGTGGGCAATTCTTTCCATCAGTCTAAGTCATTGGTGTTAAGAAGGGATGATCCACCCTTTGAAGACGTCTGTCACTCCCCTTTGAAGACGTTTGTCACTCAGACTTGATAGGTTATTTTGGTTTACACGAATCCTATCCTTTGTCATTCTGACTCCAATGCTTTAAAATTTTAAAAGTTTCTGTGATTATCTTATCTTTACTGTTTAATAAATTTACTAAGACAACTGGTGGCTGAACTGGTAAACGTCGGCTCATTAAAGTGTTGTGTTTTTAAGGACATAGTATATAAAATATAAGTTGCATGATACTTCCAATCTCACTGTTAGTTGTGCCTTTTCTCTAGTTCCCCTTGAACTGCTGATTCAAGACACCTAGTTTTACACTGTCCTGCATTTTATTCAGCTTTCCTTAGGAAATCTGTGACTTACAAAGGGCAGTATATATGAGTTAAGAACACGTCCTTGTCATTCCTTGTAAGGCTATAACATGAACTATGATACTGCATGTTTGGTATCATTTTTAGATACCCTTGCTTTATAAAAATGACCTTGTTTAACTACATATATTAAATAAACAAATGATGTCTTTCTTATTGATCCGGAAAAAGGCTTTGGCTATCTGCTGATTCAAAATATGGTAAAACATTGCCTTCCTTTGCTGGTCTTATGACATGCAAATTAGATTTAAACCAACAGAGCAATAACACTCTTACCACTGGAAGAACGTTGTGCTATATCAAACTGAACTTTGCGCATGCATCGTATGCTTAAGAATACTCTGAAATAAGCACTGCGGAAGTGGCAAGTGAATACAACTAATCAGTTCAGAGAAATCAGCCATCATGTTATGTAAAACTACCCAAGAAGGTACATAAAAACCCTCAAGAATGCTTCAAATACTCTTCACAAAAAAAAAAGTGCTGACAACAACCTGTCCTGTGGCCTCGAACAGGCTACCTTCTGTGTTCTATTATTATTCCACCCTTAGTAAAATGAAAATAATTTAGATTTACCTACTTACATGTGTTGCAGGTTCAGAATGTCATTCGAGCACTTAAAGCTAAAGTGAGCCATTTACACAATGCTCAGACTTGGAAGATGGACACATGTACGTTCAGGGAGGGTACGGAGGTGTGAGGGAAGCTGGATAATGTGGATGCTATAAAACTGCATCTTTGTTTTATTGTTCTGAAATACAGCCTAAGGTTCTTTCTTCATGTTAAGGCTATACAGTCAAGCATAAAACATGAGTCTGCCATCTGACAGTAAAAAATATTTCTGTCCAGTGGAAATCCTGATGCTTTTTAGCGGGTGGGCATCCTGCCAAGGACTGCTAGGCAGGTGGAGGATACTTCCTGCTCTGGAGTGCTGCACTGCTGGGCTTGGTGCTAACATATGCATTACTGACACCTAGCACAAGGGTGAAATAAGACTCAGGAAGATTTTCCTCAGCATTATAAAGTTCTGGTTGGGATGGGCCCCAGCATTCCCAAGGTTAGAGCCTTCTTTGTTGTTGCCAGGTTTGCCTCACCAGAGCTGCCTTGGCGGCCCCTACGGTCTTGAGATTTGAAGATTCTTCAGTGCACATATGCCACATTCCCACTGTAACTACAATTTCTTGGGTTCTTTTTAAAGAGAAATATTTTATAGCAGGCAATAGGCAGTGTTAACATCCTATTTCTAGCTAGTACTAAAAGTAAGGGAGGCTATTAAGTAAGCACTGCTTTTCTATTTGTATATATGGGGGATTAGGTGCCTAGGTGTGAACAAGCACAGACCAAGGCAGATCACTTCACCCAAAGATTGTCTAGTCTTCTAAACCAGATAATGAATCCAAACAAACTGGAGGTCAGCAGTTGAGAAAAGAAGCTAAGATTAGTTAGGAAAAAGGAGTTACCTGGTTTTAGAAAGAGGATTATTTATAAATAAAAGAGCTCTTTATGAGTAAGGAGAATGCTGTCATACGCAATTTAAGAGACACGGCTAAGAAAAAATGAAAGAGAGAAGAATGGCTTCCCTTGCTTATTGAAAATCGGCATTTTTTTTACCCCAAATAATTAAAAGGCACAGTAGCTTCCTGTATAAAAGCACAGTGAGGAGCAAGCTCTGTCATTTTACCACCAGGTAAACTTGCTGAGGTCAGCTCCTGGCCAAGGTGTAGTGATGACCTCAGCAAGTTTACCTTGTGGTAAAACTAACAGGCTTTGATCTTTACTTTGTTCTCACCTCAGGACAGCTTCTGCTTGCTAGTTACCTGAAGGTAAAAATCACACCTTCTTTTATCACCAAAGCTAAGTCTATGAAGCAAACAGACTGGGAGTAAGAAGAAATGAGAGCTGATATATGGCATCTAGACATCAAAGCAGGGGATGCCGGTCTCGTTTTGCTTCTTCAAGAGGAAAAAGGAAATTTAGAAATGAGATATGAGGCAGAAGACATAGTAGAAATGGTAAGCATGATTGAATAGCATGTACAATGACTTCACAGTAGTGTTTTAGACAAATAAGGCAGGGAGAAGAAAGGAGGACAAATGAGGTGGGAAAACATGGAAATATAGGGTGGGATTATGATGGGGAGACAACCAAGGCAGAGACAAATATTTTTTAGTGGGATTTAGAGAAGTGGGAGCATGGAGGGAAAAACATGAGGCAGGCTGCATTTGGAGTTACACTGGACAGCAAATATGAGCAATGAGCCCATGAGTGGGTTAGGATAGCAAGATGAGTTTACACCATGCCAGGGATGGACTGACATTGATGTCAGGAAATCTGATGGCTGCAAGTGGTCACGAACCCAGCTCACAGGGGAGCAGCAGGTGGTAACATAGGACATTGAGGTCGGCTTTCTGCAGGGGGAACTTTAGCCATCTAGGCTGTTTCACTTGGGAAATAGGTCAATGAGGACTCAAGAAAGGGAGGATAACAGGAATCTGTGATGGGGTGTAGGGGAGGCAGGAATCTAGAAGAGCCAGCATGTGGGGAGCCACTGCTTAGTCTTGCTGGTTTTGGCATGATGGCTTGGCACTCAACAAAATATTTGCCATGCAATATCTTCTGCATTCCTATAATTTCTCTGGTGCTTCAGATTGCTATAGCTATTTCTATATTGTCATATAAGTAATTGAGGTTTTTCCAGGTTTTGGCTTTGGGTTTTTTTGTTTGTTTGTTTTTGAAATTTATTTTTTTTATTTTTTATTTTTTTTTAATTTTTAAAAAATCAAAATCATACTTCCGTGAGCCCTAATTGAGTCAGGTTATATATTTCAGAGCAAATAGCTTGCTTTGCCTAAGTACTTCTGTGAACTGAACAGTCTGCCCCGAGGCAAGCAAATCCAAAGCCAAATAGGGATGCACCCTTCATATTCTGCTAATTGATTGAAGGGGCAAATGATCTATAGGAAAAGTTGCATCATTAACTTAATTGAGGGCAAAGCCTAATTAGAGGGGAAATGAAGTAGACAGAGCCAGAGACACAGCAGGCCTTCATGTGAGATGTCAACAAACAGACATTGTAACTAAAACCAGACAGCAACCGCAGTACTTCATTTACATCTTCAATTTCAATGTGAAAACATTTACAGTGATTGTGATGTGTATGTGAGATTTCAGAGGAGGAATGCAAAAATGTAACACAGCTAAACTGAAATCAGCAGGTTTTAGAGTTAGAGAAAAAAATCAACTGACTAAAGTTGCTTTCAAAAATCCTGAGCAAACTGACTGAAGTTACTTAAGACTGCATTTGTGCTTCTCCAGTATATTTGAACTCTACATTCCTGAGGAAATTCAACAAGAACTGCACCAGGATTTTTACAGTAGCAAGTAAATAAATCGAGTAAATTCTGGCAGATGATATTGCTTCAGTTTGACTATACAGAATTTCTGAATGAAGACATAAAATATCACTTTTGCACGTTTGTTGTTTAAATGGTTACTCTGTGCAGTTACTTTTCTGGAGTCCCCCCTGCTTGTGCACAGGCTTCCCCTCTCAGAATCACAAGCTCCTGAGCTGTGAACTGGTGATATTAAATTCTAGAGGCTTGTTAAGTATTTTAAACATTAGTTTAATATCTGAACTAAAACAGGTGGCAGTGGTCTTTTCGGGACCTTTTCCACTGCGTTTTAGGGGCTTTTTTTTGGCATGCAGCTCCTTTTTTACCAACTGCAGGAATACAAACAAAACCTTTTCATAAGAAAAGCCACTTAAGTGAAATGAGGAATGCAAGCAGACATGTTTTGGCTACAGTGCAAGTCTTTAAAGTATATAGGCATTATTATACAATTCAACGGCAGTCACATGGGTATTGTGCATTCTTTAAAAAGCTGGGCCCTGAGCCTGCTCCCCAAATATGCACAAAATTTCTGTCAGTATATATAATTAAATAGTTTGTAGATATGTTAATAAATGAAAAGGGAAAAAGAATATTATTGTGAAAACCAAACCTACACAGAGCCAGAAAAATCATCACGTACTAATTAACCAAAATATTTTTGAACTGACCTCTTTTGTATTCTAAGGAAAATTATCAACAGTTTGCAGCTTCACAAACCGCACATTTTATTAATCAATGTAATGGCTTACTAGACAACAGAGTCATCCCCGTGTTTACAACTGGATGTTAAATAGATGTTTCTGCACCTGTATTTTATTCTCCATACTTTCCATCCTTCCTGACCAACACAACCACCCTCATCTCCTGTCTCCTTCCATACGCATCAGCCTCAAAACTTTGTCCTGGATCTACTGATGCAGCTCTGAAACAAGAAAACTCCCAAAGACTTCTTGGAAGATTTTACTTGTGTTGGATCACCATGTCTTCCTCAAATCAATTTAAGAGTTTTTCCTCAAGACAAGACAAGTGAGAGCCACTGATCCAACCAAGATAAGACACTGGCTCCCTTGTAATTCAAATTCTCCCATGCAAAGCTTGAAAACACTGACTTTAGGCAGAAGACAGGAAGAGGCTCCACTGAGTACAGTATTAGTAATTATCTATGTTGTGTGACAAGGAGCACTAAATACACTCAAAGTTAGCCTAACAAATGCATATTGTGCCATTCCTGCAGCTAAAGACCTTCAGGGCAAATCTACTTTTAGTTCTCTGAAAGTACATTAGCTCAAAGCTCATTTTGGTGGAAAATGGAATTTATAAAATTATGGGTTTCAAGACAGCAAAAATTACAGCAGTCTACAAATCACTGAACAATCTTTCTTATTTCAGCTTTGTAGTAAAGTTTATTGTAAACTAGGTAATAAGAGGAAATCCTGCTTGGATCATACTAGAGTACAATAGTTGAATGTTAACACATTTATTATCACCTGTCACATCCCTATGAATGCATCATTGTGAACATGCATTTGGATCTAGGACAGGATCATTAATCATTGTTCCAAAAAAACCACAGTAGTTAATTATTTGTCTCAACATATTGCATTTAAATCATCCTCCTCATTAAATCAATTATGAAACAATGTAAGTATCCTAATTGAGCTACTAAGAACTAGAACATTGTTGCAAAATAGAAATGGAAAGAAACTAGCAAATCCTATCCTGATTTTCAAGTACATAAAGTCTATTTCTTTTTTTCTTTCTCTAGCAGAAATCATATGGCTTGGGAATTAAATTAGGAAACCTTTCCAGGGTGTATTAGCTGGGGTTTGGCAGTGTGCTACCTTTGTCACGTGGCTTTTTACAGTTTGGAACACAAGCAGACCTTACTCGTGTCTGCTCATAATATATACTGTAAACATATCTTATGATGCAAAGACGTTTTTAACACTTCCCATTGTTCTCAATGGAATACAGTAAACAATGGAAGCTATTGAACTCTCTATGTTTTTGAAAATATGGTTCAAATGTGTATCAAACTTCCTTTCTCAATAGCGGCATCCACTGAAGCAAATATTGGCATGTGTATATCTGAATTAGCTGCCCAGGCTCTCCTTATAGTATGTAGAGGGAAACAAGCTGTTTTGAGACTTGATTAATCTGACTTATTTTAGATATCTGCTTTGGGATGAGAAGAATCACATCACATCTTTTTTTCCCATTAACCCAAGACTTCTATATGCCAAGATGAGGCTATCTAGACTTCAGTAACCTAAATTTCAGCCTAAAATCCATCAGCCCGGACGACAACATAATAGAAGTAACATGAACTTGAAAGCTCAAAAGGAAAGAATGAAGAGATGGAGGCCTTTATTATTTATACCCACAACATCATAGAAGACATGAAGCTATACCAAGGACTTGACTGTAAAGTGTAGTGGAACACAGCCTAGCAAAGAGATGCAGGAGATAAAATTATATGGAAAAAACACTGCAAATTGTCCTATGGATGGAAATATTCTTACAGACAGCAACGACTAACGTTGTGGAAAATATATTTCCAAATTTCTGTAGCTTTTATGTTTTTTTTTGCTTTGACAAGGTCCCCATAAAAAGTATAGATACTTCAGGTGCTGTTCTTTTTAGTTGTTGGACTTTCTATTGTAATATTGTATCGGGATGTCTTCCTGCAGTACTTATTTTGTCAAGTACATGAAATCACTCCTGGATTTCTAACAGGACCACCTTTCCATACAGGCAATTTAGACTTGATATTCTTCTCCTCTGATGGAAACAAGTAGTCCATGCAGGATGTAGGAGAACTGCACAGTGTATGACAGCGCAGCAATTTTTACCTTTCTCTATCACATCTGGGTGCATCAGCAACAGGAGAAATACCTTTATCTTTAGAAGAGACAATCTTATTCTGAACATCGCTCTTCACTGAATAAGAACTGTTTCCATTATCCTTTCCTATGTAGTAGTTATTGGCAGATTCCTTTCTTTTCTCACTCACAAGTTACAACAGGAGAACCTATATCATTTTTCATCTCTTACAACTTCCAGAGTAAAATTAGACACTCTACAGATTTCTGTTAGCTTTGTTTTTTTTTACTATGCCTCCCAAAAGAGCTCCCTGCCAGATGAACTACAAGCAATAGGGTTTTTCCACTTCAATTAAATTAAAAATAAGTAGGGAAGAAGAAATCTAAAAAATAGCATTTCCTTTCAAGGAAAAATAAACAATGATAATGTATAAATACATTTTCTATACATCCATTGTAAATTCCATCTTCCAAGTTTCCTATAAAAACTAACATTTGTCAACAATTACCACTTGGTGCTATACAACACTTCTTTCAAAATATTTGGAGATACCTACTGTGTAGTAACTATGGGCAAATGTTGATTTTTAATAGCTTTTATTATATGTGGTCTTGTTACTGGTGAAAACATGATGAACTTTCTGAATAATTTCATACTAAATCATGACTCATTTTGTTTTTAATAGCATTGTAAATAGTCACATTAAACTTGCAAAACAAAACTCTAAATCCCAGGAAGGAATAAATTGTGTAGAATTAATTGACTTGTGAGTGGTTGCTTTTCTTCACTGTCTGCACACACTAAAATTCAGCACATTCTGCATTTAATAAGTCGATTACAATCACAGGACATATATTGTTAATTAGGAACTAAGCCTCACTTTCCACAAAGGATTGACATCCCTTTTTCACCTAAAATATGCAAACTAATATTTTGTGTAAATAAATGTTGCATTTTTTGGACAGAGTTGCAAAGCAAATTTGTCAGATTTACCAAATTGTCAGACTACATTAGGAGGTGCAGACTCTTTGTGAGCTTCCCATAGACAAAGGCACGCTGATCCTCTTCCCACTGACAGCAACAGAGCAAGTTGCCACTGTCTTCCGTGTGAGGAGGATTCAGCCCAGAAGGCAGAAACATTTGCTAACATGAAGGAATAGGGGCAGCCTTGTTAGTGGAGCTCTTTCCCAGGAAGTCAGAAGCTGATCAGCTCTATGCTCAGCAGGAGATGTCAACAAAGTCTATAGAAATTATGATGGGCGCTTCAGATTACATGAAGAAATTGTGACTTTCTCAGAAAGGTCATATGTAAAACATTCTCCTTAAATACATTCTCCTCAAATTAGATCAGCAGTTTACACAATATAATTCATTATTTGAGATATTGTTTCTTAACAAATAACTGAAAAACTAATTGTAAAAAATGCTTTACTAACAAAGTCAAAACAATTCAAAAAAGTTTTTAAAGAATAAAAATATTAAAACACGAACAGCTTAAAATCATAAGATACAAAGGGAAAAATCCTGCTCCTCTTTCTGCTGGGAAGTGAGCTTTGCCCACAGAAAAACATGTGGGGATGTTATTGTGGTGGCAATAGCCACAGCATTGTCACTACTTCTTTGTGGTACTGGAGGAAAAAAAAAAAGAAAGGAAACTCTCCTGCTGCCTGAGGCATGCTCCTGAGCAAAGCCCAGCTCTTTAGGCTTGGGTCAGGGAAGACAGGATTTGCCTCAACAGGATGCATAAGTGGATTAACATGACAAATTAACTGTTAATCCCAGTAGTAGCCAACTATTAATAAACTCCTCATGAACACTACCTTAGTGGTTTGAACTCTCTGCTCCCAGTGTGTTTTGAGTTTGGAGGGTGAATATGAGCTAGTCTCCTGTCTAGAGGCAGATGTAATGGTCACCTGGGTGAACAAATATTGATGACTCCATCCTGCCGACTTCATAAAGATGATGTTTTTAGTATGACCGTGGACAAGGCACTTCAGACTTTGGATCCAAAAAAAAGAAGCTGTTTTCGCTACTCTTCAATCTCACTTGCTCTAAACATCAGATGAGGATCTTTCTACACTTGGTAGAGGGAATAAATCAGAGGGAGGTGTTTGTATCCTGCCACTTTTTCCATTTTAACTTCCATAGCTGCCAACTATTAATGGTTTTCCGCTGGACAGTTAGGACTAGGTGGGTTTTTTTTTTTAAATTACACTATCATTTGTTAGCAACCAGTTATCAGATCAGTACGAAGTCTTTTAGATATCATTGTAAGATTTCTTTTTCTTCTTTGAAATTATGAAAGAAAGTGGTCTGAGAATTATCTTTATCCACCTCTGTTTCACTTGTTTGAAGTTTGGTTTTACTTTTCTTAGAGTCAGTGGCAAATCTCAGTGAATTCAACAAGAGAAAAAGGGATTTCAGCAACACCAGTTTAAGTTCAAGTATTCCAATTTATATTGGTATGAGAGTAAAAAGATTACAAATAATACTTTAATAATAAGTTCTAGTTCCAAGGGCTTATTTAATTTAAATAATTTAATTTAAATCTAAATGAAAAAAAACAACAGGTATGTGACTCAAGCGCCAACAAAAACAGGTACCTAGCTTGGACATAATTACGCAAGTAAATCTCCTTTTGCCTTTACTGAGTGTTTGGTTCTATCACTTTAATGAGAATTCTATTCTGTCCAGTGACTGCAGGACTAAATCCTCCATCTGTAATGACTAAACTTCTCAGAAATATTTCAGTCTTACAGATAGTTTTCATCCCTGTGTCTCTATATATTTATATTAGCAAACTTTTATTGTCCAGTGAAAAAGTATGCTAAATTTTGCCTCAATGCATAAAGTATAAAATACTTTAGAGAAATACATGGTCAGTTTGAATATGATATGAAGTTCTTCATTTGTACAGAAACTAGTTTTAAGTTTTGCTTGTTAGTAAACTATTTTTTAAATTATGTTTTAGACAAAGTATACTTATAGGGGAGAGCATTTGCTTATTTTTTAAACAAAAGATTTCAATAATCGCACTATTCTCAAGATTTTAAGCATTTATTTTATGTTTCCCATGATGTAGGAGACCTTGGGGGTATTTTGTAGTTAGAGGGTTCTAAAAAATTTTTTTTTAAAAAAAGGAAAAACAGGAAAGAATAAAAAAGGAAGAAAGAAGATGCCTTATTGGGAAAAAAATAAACCCCAAATAAACCAAAACCAACAAAAAACTCAACCCAAAACCAAAACCCCAAACTCTATAGGGTTGCAAGATGAGAAGAAAAAGAGTAAAAGTTCATTTCAACATAGTGATTTATAGGGAAAGGCTCAGCAGCTTACATAAAACCAAAACGGGAAGTGGTCGAACACTGGGTCAAATCTCCATTCACATGTTTTGTAATAAAAGGCTGACTGTAGCCTTTGAGCCTTGCTTCCAGTCACAGACAATGGCAATTGCAGAGCAAGACTAATAACAGGATTTAGCATAAATCCACCACAGGAAGTGAACAGTTGTACTGGCAAATAATTAGCCAGGGAACTTTTTATGGCAACATCAGGATGCTCTCTACACTTTAAAGCATTGTCTGCAATTGTGATCATGGAAAAAAAAAATAAAATAGTGAATTCTCCCTGTTTACAGAAGGCTTTTACTTATAGATAATTTTTTACAACATTTTAATATTTTTTCTCCTTGTTCTAATTTAGTAGCGATAGTGTAAGTATTGAATTTGCATCTGAAGGGTTTTAAAAAAATGTTCTTTTCTTTTTTTTTTTTCCTCACTGATGCTTTTTATTGCAAGGTGAATTGTGTTTATTTTGCATGGCTAACAAGTGGGTTCAAAGCAACACTTTGATCTTGAACCCCTGCCAGATTCCAAGAGCTGAAAGCCCCCCTGTGCAGTAAAGTAGACCTGTACTCACAAAGCCTGGCTAATTTGCAAAGGAATGTCAAAATTACTGGCACAGCTGACTACTGTGGTGCAGTACAGTCTATAGTTTTTCTAATGAACAGAGATCTGCTTTTCTCTGTATGTTTTTTTGTCACTTGTTAGAAGACTAAGTTTAAGCATCACTGTTCCTTCTCTAGTTGAGGGCCTTCTAACTCATCACATTAAAACAAACATGCAAACAAAGAAAAAAAAATACTCTAGATCAGCTACTCTGAAATCTTTACTTTTTAGAAGGGAAAATTTTGTGATATCTAATGCAATTATATCTGAAGAAAACAGTCTGTCTGCTCCTTTGCGTTTTAGAAAAACTGCAAAGAATTTTAGCTAAGGAAGAATATTCACGTCCTGTGTGTGTACTCTTTTAGTCTTCATCAGTTCTACCTAGTGAGAGTGATATTTATTCTCCTGGAAGTGAGATGAGGTACACTACTGAAACTCTCTGAATAAAACTCCATCTCATTTCTATTGCCTTTGCGTATCTATTTCCTAGCCACAGAAAAAAAAAATAAAATTGTGATGAGACTGTTCCCTTGGTGTATCCACTCAGAATTCAAGAAACTCGAAGTACTAAGATAGGGTGGAAATTCCACACTAAATCATTTGATTTGTGCATCACCAGTCAGTACTTCAGTGAAGAAAAGCAATGACGAAATCCCTGGATGCCGAATCACAATGTAACTGAAGAAATACAGGTTCCAGAACTGCACAGTAGTTACCTATAAACCCAAATCTGGCTCTACAGAGGCCAAGAAGGGAGCAAGGTGTCTCAAACCATAGAGATAACCGCAGAATTGCAAATCATGACTGTACTGATCAATTAGATGCCCAACCTGGACCATGGCATACAGGAAGGAAAGAAAATACCCACAAAGCTTCCATGCCTTTTTGGATTTAGGCTGTATCTGCTCAACTGATAGTGAAGCTGTAGTGTATTCCTGCATACGTGCCAGCCTAAGCACTGCCAGCGACAGCAAAAGCACAGAAAGAGCAGCTTTCTAGCAACATTAGAAATTGGAGCATAAACTACCCTGTGTCCTTGAGCACATTCCTTTGCTTTGCTGTGCAGGCAAGAGTGCCCAGAGCTCCTTCTGTGTTAACAGACATTTGCGAAGACAATTAAGTATACATAGGGCTTTTTTTGTGTAAATAGGCAAGATTGACAAAGGGCAGGAGAAAGGAAATAGTATTAACTATAATGTCACAAGTAAGGAACTGAGGCACAGAAATATTACCGACAGGATTTTCAGAAGGATTAAAGCAGCATGACTTTATTGACTGTGCTGCAGTAACATCAAATGTGGTTTGACCCTCAGTGATTTCTTCAAAGTAAGACTGGAAGCAGAACAGGAACCAAACCCAGGTCAATACTCAACCCACAAAACCATAATTTCTTTCCTTATTTCTTTTCTATATTTAGGAGGGGAAAAAAAAAAAAAAGCAGCAGTACATGTGCCTGTAGGGTGACCTGTCACGCTGCTAAGTCTCTACTTGTACAAATCCTGTCCCTCTCATTTTAACTAACTCTAATTTTGAATGCTGTCTTTGGCATTCTGCCTTGGACTTCTCACAAGGCTTTTTTTTTTTGGGAGGGGGTGGGAGGGAGGGGCCTTTTTTTCTT
>JAOXNO010000001.1:164213294-164232602 GCA_028565335.1 Limnodromus scolopaceus
GCCCAGAGCTAGAGCATGTTACTCAGGACTGCATCCAGGCGGGTCTTGAAAATCTCCAAAGAAGGGGACTCCACAACATTGTTACTTTTTTTACTTTTACTTACAAGGCATTGTTACTTTTTTTTTTTTTTTTTTTAATATTACTATGAAACTTAATTTGCAGCCATATTGCTTATACTGGAGTGATTAGAACTCTATAGTTTTGCACAGGATCTTCCTGCCTTAGGTAACTTGAATAGCACTGAGTTACAAGCAAATTTTGCTACTTTCCTGGGTTTACTGGAAATTGGAAGGGGAGAGGCGAAAGACCACAGGAAAATAGAGAGGCCAGAGACAATTAAGAGAATATGGGAAAGCTGAAAACCTAATACTTGATTGAATCACAGCCTATGCTGATAGATCACTAGAGATTTTGTATGTGAACCATTTGCCCAATTTTCTGAAACAGCACTTTCTAAGTACAAATTGCTGTCAATGCTAGTCCACCAATCATTTTATACTTCAAATCCTTTGGAACAGAGTTTAGCAATTTATTATTGATCACTGTGTTCACACAACCCCTTTTCTTCACACTTTAAAACCTGACAGTATCTCATCATTATTGTAAGGCATTAAACCAAAACAATCACCTGAAATTTCCACAAAAAGATGAAATTGTAAGATGAAACTGTAATTAAAAATGTATTTTTCTAATTCTGATGCCCTGTTATTGCTGGAAACACTTTTCACTGTATGTAAATATTATTTTCTATAGTTTTCAATCTAGTCATCTCACGTTACCTGTTCCAGGTGTTGAATGCGTGTAACATTTTGATCTCAAATAACACAGGCTAAAAATCACCTGAAAGAAAAGGAAAAAACAATAGTGTATAGTTCTTCATATGGATGGAAAGTATATTAATTCCTAATCCTTTATTGATTCTTAATTCTGAATCCTTAACACTTACAGGTCCAGATATATCACTAACGTGGGAACAGGGAGAAATATTTAGGCACCGGATTCAGCACCATGACTTGTTTTTGGAGACATGCAGTTGTGTGTAAGCACTGAGGTAAACCACGCCCAGTAGCTTTTGGCTAAATGCAAGTGAGCAACATCCACATTTCCATTCTGCATGAAACCTTCTAACACTGAGTTTTAAAGTATTTTTCTAAAGAATCTATTAGAAGATGATAAATAAGCGAGCAAGCAAATAAATAAATGTGGCTCTCAAATACCGAGAAAAAAAGATCCTACAGTTCTTGCATTTTTACAGCATCCCATACAAAAGACCCGCTCCTAAAATACAGAGAAAAGAACAAATGAGTTTTAAGGATGAGCTTAAATATGAGCATCTAAATATTAAAGGTCTGCCAGTGATAAACAAACCTTTAATGTTTGAGCTTCCATTATTGCTAAGCCATTTTGCATAAAGGTGGAATAAAAGTCTTACAGTGATGTAAAAAAATGAGTATACCAGTTCTTTATAAATTAACTCCTCCTAGTAAGCCGAGGCTTCCAGACCAGAAGACAGTATGCTCGCTAACATGGTAGTAGACAACCTCTACACTGGAAATTGAAATACAAACTAGACTTTGATATTTAGGCCTTTTCAGGAAAGAAAATAAAACAAAAAAAAAATTTTAGACACACCACTTTTTTTTTACAAACAGCAAAGCTGTGCCCCTGTGAGAGGTTTTAGAAATAGTTAGCAATAGCCAATTTTTTTATTTTTTTATTTTAAATTAAATACTGTTTCCCTGCTCATATCTGTCCATGGCAGGACCTGGAATGGGTCTAGTCTTCATCTCTGAACAGGATTTATCTACCCTGAGAATCTGTCCCACCCAGTGCAACAAAAAAATGTGGAGCAAGGGTAAAAGCCAGTATATTTTTAGGGAAAATGAAATTTACAGTAAATACACTCAGACTTTCAGCAAATTAAAGTCTACATCTCAGATATTTGCAAGCCACAGATTGAAACAAAAGGCTGAGGGGCTTGGGTCTTTTTAGTCTGGAGAAGAGAAGGCTGAGGGGGGATCTGATCAATGCCTATAAATACTTAAAGGGTGGGTGTGAAGAGGATGGTGCCAGTCTTTTTTCAGTGGTGCCCAGGTATAGGACAAGAGAAAGTGGGCACAAACTTGAATATAAGAAGTTCCACCCAAACATGAGGAGGAACTTGTTTACTTTGAGGGTGGCAGAGCACTGGAATAGGCTGCCCGGGGTGGTGGTGGAGTCTCCTTCTCTGGAGACATTCAAAAGCCACTTTTGTTCCTGTGCAACCTGCTCTAGGTGGACCTGCTTTGGCAGGGGGGTTGGACTGGGTGATCTCCAGAGGTCCCTTCCAACCCCATGTGATTCTGTGATTCTGTTATGTACATCTTTCATACATGGAAGGATCAGAGCTTGTAGTTTGTTCATCCTTCAGTAAGCTGCTAATATCACATCTTAAAGATTGTTCATGAATCTCCTTCATTACTTTTCTTCCTGCTGAAGAAAAAATGTTCAAAGGCTATACGCATGTTAAGTGCCTCTTCTGAAGGATTAACTTGCTATTTTGCTTATTTTGGATTTTGTTGTCATTATTTTTGTTTTGAAAATAGAATAGAATATTTCAGTTGGAAGTGATCTACAATGATCATCCAACTGCCTGACCACTTTAATAGTATGCTTTAACTTTTGGTCAGTCCTAAAGGCATTGTCCAAATGACTCTTAAACACTGACAGGCTTGGGGCACCAACAACCACTCTACAAAGACTGTTCCGGTGTTTGACAAACCTCCCAGTAAAGAAATGTTTCCTAATGCCAAATTTGATCCTCCTCTTGAGCAATTTTGAACATTCCTATGTATCCTATCACTGGATCCCAGGGAGAAGAGATCAGCATCTCCCTCTCCACTTCCCCTCCTCAGGAAGCTGTAGAGATCAATGAGGTCACTCCTCAGCCTCCTTCTCTCCAAACTGGACAAACCCATAACCCTGAGCCACTCCTCACAGGACATTCCTTCCAGCCCTTTCACCAGTTTTGTTGCCCTCATGTGGATGAATTCAAGGTCCTGAACATCCTTCTTAAACTGTGGGGCCCTGAACTGCACACAGCACTCAAGATGAGGCCACATCAACACTGAATACAGCAAGATAACCACCTCTTTTGACCAGCTGGTTATGCTGTGTTTGATGCACCGCAGGATGCAGTTTGCCCCCTTGGCTGCCAAGGCACACTGCCATATAATCTCCTACTGAAAATATAGAAAGATACAGTATTTCAAGGACAAAAAAAATACTTTTAGTTTCAGTTTGGGGAGATCTGAAATAGCTGTGGATTGAAACAAATCACTAAAACCTGGACCCATCCAAAATACAATCATGTGGCAGAAAAAAGAAAGTTAGTTTACACTTGCCTTTTAGATACAGCCAGAATTCAACAGATAAAATAATTCTGTCTCATCTTCCCACAGCTGCAGGCATTGAGTGGATTGTGTACATTTTGGGCCCTTGGAGCAGTAATCTTATTCCTTCACTGTTTCTGTGCCTGAAAGATCCAAGAAGACTGTCAGAATATCCAGTCTTCAGTTCAGGATTTCTAGGATGAATCTGGTTTCCCTGAAATGGGGAAATTTGGCTATTTCAGGACATTAAGGACAAAAGCAACAAGAATCCTTTGCTGATGCCCAACCAACGTGTAAGTAGAAGAATACTTAAAATTTAGGTGAGGGAAAGGATCTTGCAAAAGAAGGTGCAGAAACAGATGGGAAGAGGTGTCATTGGTGGTGAAAACAGGCTGGTTGAGTAGAGATTAGATTTGGAAGCTGGGAAAATAAATGTGGTTATTCAGACCTAGAAATCAGGTAAGGCAGTGATAAAAAATGAGATCTAAATGTAGAAGATGGTTTTAAGAAGTTCTGGGACTGACTGTGTGAAAGGTGTGACAAAGATAGAGGGGAGATGACAACACTGAGGTACATGCAAAGGTCCATGGGGACAGGGGGACTCAGAGGGAAAGTGAGAAAAATATGAGCCGGTTGTGTCACAAGATCCTCAAAGCCATATGAGAATCAGGATGTCTTGATCAAAGAAGCTGTGGTTGGGGAAAAAATGAAAACGGCTTGGGGAAAAAAAAAAAAAAAAAGAAAAAAAAAGGAATGGATGGGTGAGGGGAACAGTGGGGAAATACTGGAACTAAATGGACATGGAGTCTGTGGGAGGAGAGATTAGTTCACCTAGGTATAGCAGAAAGTAACAAAATGAGAAACAATCACATGGGTAGAAAGACAGCTGGGAGGGATGGGGCCGAAAATTCTGTCCTCCGCACACATTCCTGCCCGCAGACTGAAACAGAGGTTAAGGTCCCAGAATCTCAGCAAATCTTGGACAGAAACCACTGACCACCAGTAGTAGTCCTCTGGCTGGTTCAGCTGGTCTAACCAATCCTCTAATAGCAGTGACTCAACGGAAAGATGCGGTGCCCTGAAGCTGTTTGTTATTGGTCATCTGCAGCTAGAGCTGGCAAAATGGGACACCACAGTCTTAGAATCATAGAATCATAGAATGGTTTGGGTTGGAAGGGACCTTAGAGACCATCTAGTTCCAACACCTCTGCCCTGGACAGGGACACCTCCCACTAGAGCAGGTTGCTCAAAGCCTCATCCAGCCTGGCCTTGAACACTTCCAGGGATGGGGCAGTCACTCCACTTCTCAGAGTCTTAATATAAAATTCACCTTCTAATTTAAAATATTGTAAAGAACAGGAAGCAAAGCTAATTCTGTTCCACCATCTCGGCTAGCAGAGGGTAACCTACAGCTGCTGGAGAAGGCACCTGGCTTCTTCTGTCAAAGGCCATTTGTACCTCGAATGAGAAGTTTCCAGCCTTGTGGGCAGACATATCTTAGATTGGTTGCTTGTGCAGTTCAAAATGAACCTCTTTCCTTTCCCACTAGCCTGATTTCTGCATAGAGCTGGTCAAGGAGTTAGACAGTAAGTCTTTTAATGCAAAAATAAAATCGAATTTCACTTCCAGAAATTTCTACTCTCTTCCTCTGCCCACTCCCTCTTTTTAATGGTTGTATGCATTCCTCATTCCTTGTAGAATTCAGTAAGCAAACTTATTTTACAGACTTTAGAGAAATTTATTTCTTTTCCTAAGTGTTTTATAGCATTTGTTGGCGTTTACGCTTAGAGGGAATCTATCTGTTTTCTTCTAAATGATTACTAAAGTATGCTTAGTAACATTAAAATAAACTCTTCTCATAACTACAATGCAGTGTTTCTCCTTTAACTTCATTAAATCACATTTTGCTGCTGTTTCTTTAAACTGACCCTCCACAAAACAACTGCAGTATTATTGATTCAGGTTCTGATTTTCTGATCTCACCAAGTATCACATTTTGCTTTCATGCAACCACAGTGCTGCAGAATGGAAAAATACCCTCTTAAGTGCTTCCCTTCATGCCTGCAGTTAAACTCTGTCTGCTCCTCTTGATTGATATCTCTACAGATATCAAAGAACAAATCCTCTAAAAAATCATGTAAATCGTGTGCAGCTACTTTCTAATGGGATGAGTTTTCTGAAAAATATTCCTGAGACACATGGAAGTATATGTCCTTTGTGCCCTTTGGAAAAAAAAAATAGTACTAGGAAGTGGTGAAAAAAAGATTCTTAATGTTTTTCTGTTAAAAATTAAATTGTGTGAAGGAAGTTTAATAATTAATTTAACACAGGTTTTTCCCCTTTTTAGATTTTGAGGAGATACTGAAATTGTGGGTTGCTGCTAGAGAAGGAGGCACATTTTTGCACGTGGCTATTGCAAACAAAAATATGGTATCCAGTTGTGGACAATGAGTCCCTTGGAACTCAATGGGCAAACCCTTCTCCAGAGAGCTTGTTACCATATTGCTCACTTTACAGCCCCAGAGCACTCTCACACAAAGGCTCATTTTTCCAGAAATAAGGTGACCATATCATATTTTCTTACTAAAAGCTTTACTTTACCTAATCTTACCCAGAACCAACATGAAAGTATATACAGAAAATGCATCTCTACATTTACATTCAACCGCATAATGTACTTATTGTTAAATTAGCTGGTTATTTTTATTTGTTGATGTCATTAGAGGCCCACATTTTTTACTATGGAACTGGACAGACAGGATTAGTCCAGAGTTGCATGAACTGGTCGTAATGAAATCCAAAACCGTGCAAAACTCCCCTGAACTCGTTGTGAACTTGAAGTGCAGCCTATGCAGGAGACTTTTTAAAAGAACAACCTCTTCTCCCAAATTTTTGGTAGTGAGACCAGAAGAAGTAAACAGGCAAAGCTATTGTTGAGCAGAAGCAAGGGGAAAGCTTTTATCTGTCTGGACTTTCATATTACACACATCCCCATGAACCCTCTAAAGACCTAGATCATATTAACTGTGGGAACACACAGTGCTTCCTGGCCGCAGGCCAATCAGGAGTTTCAGAAACAGCTACAAGTTAGTTGAAACAGGTGCATGTAATAAAGAAGCCTGAAATAAAGAATCAGAACAACTGGGCTGTGTCAAGTTAAAGTTACTATTACACAGGGCTGTGCAAAATTTTCACAGTGAGTTTCAGAAACCTCAAAATCTGCGCTTTGCACATTTTTTTGCCTTTTTACTTAAGAAGAGTGATTCATTGAAAAACTCCAAACCAATGTATTTTCCACTTACAGATGGACCTAATATCATGCAAACCCTTTCCAATTTTTTAAAACCTGTGCTATTTGAATTATTGGTATAATATAAAGTTGGTCTGTCTAGAAACAAATAGAAATACAGAAGAAAAACAGTTATTTTATAAAGTCAAGAAAAAATGTAGGCATCTGACCTCTTGTCCCAGACCAGAAGCAAAAATCATGTGCAGTCTTCTGTACAGCTCTATCTCCTGCATGTTTGTGGAAAGCTCTATTTTATATGTAGGCAAAGGAGAAAAGGAGATAAGCGACTGTGGTGAAGGCAGGAACATCTTTATAGCTCAGAACAGGCCAAACATTACCTTGGACAGTGTTCAGTAAGCTCTTCTCTGGCAGAAGGTCTGTGGAAGTTTGTCTACTTCCCACCCCAAGGATCTGAAAAAGGAGGTGATGAGTTCATCAGTGAGTCAGACTACAGTATCTGGACATTGTAGCAGATATTTTCCTCAGTATAACCTTCTACATGCTGACTTTCGCAGGAGAATACTTGAAAGCCAATGACATCCCTTTCCTTTGATATAACACACCAATAATACTAACAGTGTATGAATCCATGCACATGAGGCTCAAGTCACAAGCAATATCCAAGGTGCAAAGAAGGCAAATTTTTTATCAGCTCTTCCACATAAATGGTAGGAGTAAAAAGTATCAACAGTTTCTATCATTAAGATGTACACCTGGGAAAAAGTCAAAAACTTTCTTTAAACAAAGCACTACTTAGGAGCACAAAGTCATTTGCACGATGAAGGATGCTGTTGTGGCTTAAAGCTGTTCACTAGCATACGAATTATCAGCTGTCAGAAACAGTACATTAATTGCATCTGATATCCTGGTGCTTTTTTTTCTTTATAGAATCAATACCCAAATCCTTCGAGGTTTTAAAAAAAAATATGTTTCTTTGAAACTGGTAATGAGTACTTCCTAGAAATATGTACTAGTTCCCTGGAACTACAGTATGAATAGCAATAAAAATGGGGTCTGGCAAAATCACTCTTGAGTGCTATTGGACTTTTCCTCTGTGTAGAAGATGAAAGTACAAGAAGTCTATGGATTAACTGTATCACATTTTTTCTATCAGATTTAAGGTAGTGTGTTTTCTGCCAACATTTTTAACATATGGAATTCATGTTATAAAGTTAATGATCTTAGTGACATAAAACTAAGTGCTATGGAAAACAAAAGCAGAATTCTTACAGAACCTGCTAGTTATAAATGTACATCAAGTTGTGCAAATCTGAGTCGTAAACATTGTAGCTTATTGCTCACACAATTTAGTTGCTCACAAAAATGATATCACTGGGAGAATTTTGTATCCATATCTTTTATAGCAGCATTAAAAAAAAAAATCCCAGTGTCTAGACGATGGAAAAATCTACTGACAATGGAAATTTTGAAAGTTATCATGCTGTCAACTTTGGTAAAAGGAAGTGCATACAATGGCTTTCATGTGTCCAACCCATGCATCTTGTTTCATTGCTTTTCTTCATGTCTCCTTTTAACCTGGGACAGAGAACCAGCGGCGACAACAGAAACATCAATAAATGACGAAAGATGTCAAAGTATTTTTGAAACTTTTTGAAAAGTCTCCTAAGTGGATAACCTTCCACAGTGGAGGAACAGCATAAGACAGAATGCTTTTACTGATATTCCTGTATATGGAGAACACTTTGACACAGTAGACAGTTTTTTGTGTGCTGATGACCTCATGAGCTGTGCTATTTGGAAATTTTAACTTGTCATAGGGTTGCTTAAATCCAAAGGGTCAAAGGATGGTGACTGAATACAAAGCAGTCCACTTGCACTTCACTTTGGGGTTTTAGCAATAGGACAAAAGCTCAGTCTCATTAAAAGTCAAGAGGAACCCAGCAAGCCAAGGTGACAGATTCAGTTTTGGTACAAATAAGAGAGGCCTTAGGAAAGGCCTTCCAAAAGGCCATCAGAAAGCCAAGATTTTAAGACCATCTTTATAGGAGGTGATATAACCTATAATAGGAGGTTTCTGGAACAGCATAATACTGGCTTCAGCAACAAAAGCCGTAAGGTGATGAAATAAACGGACAGCTGTAATTTTGAAATAATTAAATGAAATAAAAGTTGATAGCCAGAAACTGTCAGAAAGCAATTTAAAACAAAAATTAAAAACACAGTCATTATACATAAAGGGATGCAAAACGTTTATGAGGGACAGGAAGCATCATTAGCTATAACTACCTCAATTAGCTTCTTATGAACATCAACTATATGATTGTAATAAAGAATTTCCAATAAACTTACACCCCCTCTCTAGCCAAGCTTCCTGTGTGCTCCTAGGATGGCAACTAACATGCACCCACTAGGTGCCAGTCTGTAATATGGGAAAAGTTCTTCCCAGCCTATAAAAACATGCTTTGGCTGAAATCCAACACAGAGTGGGAAAGTTAGCCATAAGAAACAAGAAAAACAAACCCCAGAAAAAGGCGGGTGGAGGCAAAGAAAATAGATATAAAAAGGAGTCTGGATGAAGCAATTTAAACTCTTTACAGCCTAATTACAGTGTGCCCCTGCAGCTTACGGACAGTCCGATCATACCATAGTGATGGAAGTTCTCTTAAGCCTTTCCACACTTCTCTCCTCCACACATGAAGGTCCCAGTAAGAAGGTGTTGTACCCTCTTGCAGAGCTATGGCTCCAGGTGCATCTCTTCCTGAGAAAAGTCCCAAGAAGTAAGAAGTAAAGTGTATTTGCCAAAACTCTGACCCACAGTTGACATTTTCCCATACTAAAGGAGAAAAAGCCCACATTCATGCGTCAAGCTGTTGAACCAGAGCACCAGTAAAACGTTAAGGGTTGAAGTTGTAGCTGAACACATGCAAGTGGTAGTACAGGCTTTCCCATTGCCAACATGCCTACGTGCTGCAAGTCAGACCATTCATAACAAGAAATTCAGATTCCTAGCTCTTACCTGTATATGCCCCCAGGAAAGCCATAACCATATTTTCAATTAGGTGAGGATGTCCTTTGTGAAGTTATGAGGCCTCCAGGGTACTCATCTCTCTGACTAAACTCCTGCAGCACCATGCATCTCCATGGAGGCCAGGAGGAAGAGCTCAGTTATTAAGTATACCAAGCAAAGTGTGCTTCCACAGCATGGAAAATGACAGGATGAGCAATGCTTTTTTTCCCATTTTCCACTTCGTTATCATTTTCTTCTCGTTATTTACAAAATGGAAAATATGATTTAACTTGAACGTGAGACCAACACTGATGTGGAAAAAGGAAATTTTATACTAGATAAAAAGTTGCAACCAGCCTCAAACCACAGTAACAGTCAGTTCTCTTAGGCCAGGAGGAAACGAAAGTATTTGAGTTCTTGGTGTAAATATTCGTCACGAATAAAGAGCACCCCAAAGGTGGGTGCACAGAGTCAGTGTTCTGTGGTTGAACTCCAGTGTTTCACAGCAGTGTTGTTTCTGCATCACGCAATAGTACTCCTGTGCCACAAAACTGCACCCAAGCATGCACGTGTGGGTGTGCACACACCGCCTGCAGCAGGAACCAGCTTTGCATAGCAACAAAGCTTTGGAATTCCTTGGACAATCCTTGGACATTCCTTGGAAGTGCCTTGGACTATATCATTGAATAATGAAGTGTGATAATCACAGTAAGAGATTGATTTATAAACTTGGTAAAAACAAATATTTGATTTACTTTAAAACCTGATTTATATATACTTAGGTACTCATAAATGAAAGCTCATCTGATGCACCTCAAAAACGTCATGAATTTAGGAAAAGACAGAAGTAATTTTGACATCCAACTGTCTGAGATAGCATTGCAGGTGTAATTCTTATTTGACATGGTTACCTAAAAAGTCTATAGCAAGCGTCAAAGTTGCAAATGTGACAGTTACTAAATTTATGCTACTGATAAAAAAAAATAATTCCTGAATGCTATAGATTTTCTACAGAAGCCTAGATAATCCCTGTTATTCAAAGTAGCAGACAACATATTTGTTAATCCTTGCTTGTAAAAATTCAAATAAAATGAATTAATAATTTAATCTCAGACATTCATGAGCGAAAACTAATGATTTAAAATGAAGATGAGTTTTCACAATCCAGAAAAGCCAAAATGTATAATCAGGGTCATAGACAGAAAAATGGACTCTGTGAAAAGACCGAAATAATGAACTTCAGAATGGGACTGTAGATATGAAAAAGAGAAGTAATGTGATAAAGGTATATAAATAAACTTTAGAGTGTATCAAGCATTTCTTTTATTTTTTTTTAATAACAGAAGGGCAAGTGGTCATTGCATGAAAAACAAAAAGTAAGAAAAGGAAATTCCTTTTCAAATGGTGCTTAATTATCTGCGAAGTTTATTGGCACAAGACATTGTGGAGAGCAATAGCTCAGCATTACTCATAAAAGGACTGGGCAGAAAATCACCTGGTACTATCCAATTTAGATAGGATATAGACCGTCCTACTGAAAAGCATAAGACATCCCTGTTACATTTGATGTTTCAGAATATCTTGTCTCTACAGGCAAGTTATTCCACAACTGTCTGTGGTGGAGTATCTTCCACATTCATTTGAGAATGATAATAAGACAGTTTAAGACAGGATACTGGACTAGACTGATTACCTTAATTAATTCTGACAATTTCTAAGGAATCAAATGCTACACTCACTTACATTTAATACAAACCTGATGAAGCATTAGATTGCAAAGGGTGCAAATTGGCTTAGTATGCCAGAGGTGTTAACACTGGAGTGTTTGAATTAAAAGTAAATGGGGTATACTCTTAAACGCAGCATTTCAACATTTGTTGAACTAATTATATCTGCATATTTTTCTTTAGAACCTTTCTTAAGATCAGAATCTTCAAACCCTTTGTTTCTACCATAGGATTGGTTGGGGTATTTTTGGTTTGGTTTTTTTTTGGTTTTTTTTAATGGACACATGGCAAGTGAGTTTATTTTCCTCCTTTTTTTTTTTTTTTTGAAGGAAGTTATTATAATTCTTTTCTGAGATATTTGATAGTCAAGTTTATAGACTTCAAAGAAACACCTAGTATAATCTGTGTACCACCTGAGTTACAGCTGAGGTGAGTCACATGTTAGGAGAATTATTTCTTTGTTACACTGAGAAATAAGAAGGATTTTCATAGTTAAGGAAGGTTAACTGATGAAACTTTTAAAATGAGATCACATGAGATGCATTGATCAAAACATCTTCAAATGATGTGTTTTAAGGAAACAGTAAGCTTGATGTGATTTGGATATTTAAAAAAATGTGATAAAAAAATCCCCACATTATAGATACTTATCTTCATTTCTGTTTTTAAATAAAACATTAACTGATTGATTGACATTTTGATGGTAGCACACCTTGCTTACTCTGAAAAATCTTGAAATATCTTTATTACTTATTATGATACGAAGTCATCGTGCTCAACTTTAACCACACAATTCAAGTACCTAAGGTAGGATCACACTTGTCCTGGGTAACATAGTCAGTAGAGAGAAATTATTTCTTCAAGTGTAACTCAGTATGAAACTTGAATCACTGTCTTGAGGATTTGATTTCTACTTAAGGAGGAAGCAATTGCACTCTTAATCTTGGTGCCTGCGTGTATATAGATGGGATGAATGTGGGACTAGGTATCTGAAGAGAGGCAATGAACCCTGCGTCTCACAGCTCCTTATGGAGTTCAGTGTTAATATCCAGTTTAAAATCAAATTCATTTCTGTGTCTGTAGCCCTCCACTGAACAACAATAATCTTGCACGCATGCTTTACTAAAATAAATTTGGGCTAAGTATCACAAAGTAATGGGAACTGGTAGAATGGAAAGATGACTGCTGTGTGTTTTTATTTTCATGAACGTGCACTGGTGATTACCATAAATACTGCACTTATTCTGTAAAACCTGGCTCCACCAAAATCACAGAGGTGCAACTCTGGGTTCATTCCAGACCTGAAAATGGTGGAGATGTAGTTCAATGATCTCCAAATATCTTGCACACAAACCAGCATGTACAAGTGAAATCAGTCTCTCTGCACTCTTGTGGTGCAACACACAAGCTTGTGAGACCTGGTGCACCATGTCAGCTGAATTACCTGCTGATTTGGGAATCTCACTGTAATCTCAGAGAGTTGAAGAGAAGATTCACAGGTTCCTGGAAAACAGTACAACTCAGAGCCGTGCTCTGCAATCCAGGAAGAGTGACAAAGGATATTGCTGCTATGAGAAAGAGATATCTGGCATCAGAGAAGGATTGGTTCTATGTGATACGCCTTTGTGAATAGTTTTAATTTATTTTTTTTTCATAGGGAAGAACAGTTTCATCTGCATGAAAAAAAAAAAGGAAAGAGAATTCCACATGATGACTAGGTAAAGCATTTCTTGCACAAAGTGTCAGACCCTTTTTTTCCATCAGTCTCTGTAAAATTTTTGTGGGTAATTAGCCAGTCACAGCTGAAACATGCGCACACTAACACCACGACACCGGTGAACATTTAAGAGTTCCATCTTGTCCGGAGATGACAGACATCTAGCATGTCATGAAAAATGGAAATGGACACTGAAATCCATGCATACTGAGATGAATGGGCTGTAGGGCTCTGAAGCTCTCCCACGCTTTCTGGGAGCTTCCTTCCAGAAACAGGGGTTTTTGCAAGTCAGTGCTTAAATGCAATTTGGGGAAATGTTTTACCGGAATAAAAGAAGGTTTTTTTTTTCTTCCCCACTTAGTTTTATCTCTACAGAGAATAAAAGAAATACAGGGAAACTGATAACCATAATTTATTTTATGATTTTATAGAGGGCCAGTATTTAAAAAAGAAACAAGCAGCATATTTGACATATTTATAGGAAGAAATACAGCCTAAAAAGTAGTTTGTCACACAAAGTATCCCTTGGTAGGTTAGATAAATAGTTTGTGAAGAATATTGAACATGAATATGCCAAAAGCAATGAAAGTTACTGTGAAAGCTATGATATTGTACAAGGTATAACCTACAGTTACACTACAGAAGACCTACAGTACTGTACGTGTACGGATCTGTGCAAAGCTGCCAGGTTTTGCTTCACTGAATTTCTGTAGCAAAACCAGAAAATCTTGCCTGTAGGGCCAGGGCTTTTAAACAGGGAGACATAAGTATACAACTGCCTGAAAGGTGCAAACACTGTAGAGTGAAAAGAATTATTTAGGAATACAGACATATCTTTGAATACTGAAGAATAAAATAAGGACAGGGAAAATGGGCTTAGTGTAAAGTACTTTGCAGCAACATACGTTCCACTCTAGAAGAGACACCAAAAGAGCAGCAGCTATATTACTTGTAAAATTTTGGTGATGCACAATGGCTGTACTGTTAGTGAGGTTGACTGGGATAAATGAAAGCTGCTTGCAAGACTCCTGCCAAGTATTGGTAATGATTACAGACTAAACGGAATATCAGGTGACTTTGGTGAATTTCTGTACTAGTGATCACACAGTCAGTCACACAGCAGGTCTCAGCATGGGGAACTTAATTTCTCTTTACAGTGTGCATGGTAGTTTGCCTTCTAGCACTTACTGAGAGAAGAATATTTCTGGCATAGATTTTGCAAGTGAATCTAGGAAAGTTCAGTACTTACACAATTTGAAGTACAAACCTTGTTTTCTGACAAAGCTGGCAACCTCAAAGACTGGGGCTAAAGGTCACTAAGTCTATTTTGTTAGAAAACGCAACATGAACTGTAACTCTCGACACAGGAGAATAAAGTTCTAAGCTTCTGTTACATGGCAAACTAAGTGACAATAACAACTTTGTGCCCTACGGAACAATCTAATGCTAGGAGATGTCTAGTGCTTCTTTTTCCTAAACATACCAAGAATATAAAATACTTTCATGTACAAAATGAATGAATAAACAAATTTCTGTTCACGACCTATGCAACTGAAAATCACCTCATACAGACATCCATTCTAAGCCTATGAGCTTTAGATTTTGACAGTAGAAGGCCTCCATGATGAAACAATGACATGTGAAGATTTAATGGTGTGTTATTGGGGTTGAAGAACTGTTATTTTCTCTGCCAAAAAACCACACTGCCATCATTACTCTTTTATTTCTATATTTTGTATGTTTCTGGGGTCACTGGAAATGTTGATAAGGCATCTGGTACATACGTTACTGAGCTCTGCTGTATGTATCTGTATCCATGGCCTCAACATACAGTACCACTACAGAACATAAGCAGTCTTTGCACTATCAAAACTGTTCTCATCCCTCTGAAATAATTTACAGCAAATAGAAATATCTCTGAGCACAGGTCCCATTCTGTTCAATGTTATCTGAGACATGTAAGTCAATGGTGTTCATCCTGTCCCCACTTGGCATGCATACACAGATAAGAAAACCACCAAAGACAGGAAGAATTGGTTTTTTTCTCCCCCAAGAAAGGCTGGTTCTGTTCTTCCTATAAAATACATTAAGCAAATTGGCTTTTGCACCAGATCAATTCAGTAATCCATGGAAGGAACAGTGCTCAAAGACATCAATGAAATCATTGTGCTGCAGCCTGTGGATATTGTGCTGCCTCTCTTTCTGGTACCAATCTCCTGGGTTGAATTGGAACCTGTATGAGCTCTCTCCATTATCCCCAGCTGGCATCTGACCTAAGGACTGTGATGGTTCGTAGGCTGATGGACTCCGGAAAAAAATATTCTCGTTTTCTATATTAACGAGTTGAGTGACCTGGGAATAAACAATGGGACCTTCCAGTTCTGCCAACAGATGTAACAGCATGAGATATGGAGGGGGTGATATAAACGACTGTCGCATTCTTCTATGAACCAAAACATATCCAAGTATGACCTCAATATTCCCAAAAATCTCTAGTAGGAACTGGATTTTTATTTTAGTGACACTAGAGCCAACTCTTTTCCCTACACCTATGTTTGAAGAAATCATTTAGGGCCATATCCAAAAAAACAAATTGGGTTCCAGAAATGCTAAAGTGAAACCAAATTGTCCAAGTCCTGGAAACACTGCCATTCAACAAGAGAATTTTAAATTTGCTTACTCCTTCCTTTGGCAGGCAGAGCTGTGCCTTAGCTCTCAGAACAGAGCCTCAGAACAGCACCACTCCTGGCATGGAAAAGTAAATCACCACCCATCTTGTCAGGATCCTAGCTTAGGAGTCAGAAAAAAAGACATCTCGTCCTTCCTAAAAACCCTTAGAGAGGTTATCCAAGAAGCATTTTCAGAGCAAATCTAACACACCCACCAGCTCCTATTGACCTCAAGCTACAAGCGAAACTTTATGCATGAGTATGCCTCACTGATTTTACTAAGGTGTTTCATATACATATATGAAGTGAAGTGTGAAGGTACATCAGAGATCAGATTTAGAGCTGTCAAACACTTTTATAAACTTGACAGTTACCAGCCTCTGGCTTACTGCTCGAACACAGCTGAAGTTATGCAGACACAGGAAATTCAATGCATCCTGGACACACTGGATTCACACTTCTCCACAAATTAACAATGCCTGAGTACCAGGTCCCGTGCAGTGTCAGATCCCCGTGGTATGCACCTTGCCGTTGATATGTTCACATGTGGTCCCTTCAATGTCCAGCACAAACCAGTCTCCCTGGACATGTATAATTCAGTTCACACATGTACAACAGGTCTCAAATGTTCTAGATACGTTAGAGTTATTGCACATATCCCGTTCTTTTTTATATGCAGAGCAATTGTTACCTGAGGGTAATTGAAGTTGACAGCAACCCTACCCAGGTAGAGGAGAGGTTAGAGCAGAAAGCACAAGCCATGAAAAGTCAGAGGCCTGCAGCCCTGCAGACTCTCATGGTGGATGAGTAAGTCAGTCAAACATCAACAGACTCACCCAAAGGAAAAATTATCAGTTTATATTAAAGATCAATATATACATGTAAAAAGAAGTATTTCTTTGAAAGGATCAATAAGTATTAATTTTTTATTTTAAAGATTCTGGTCATAGCCAAAGCCAAGGCCCTGATCTGGGAGGAAGGACACACGCAGTAAGTGACAGTCTGTTCCCTGAGGGGTTTACAGGCTAAGCAGGCAGGGCTGGGGACAGAAGAAAGGAGCTGTTGTCCACATTTTACACATAGAGCACAGCAATACAGAGAGATTAAATGATTGGCTCAAGGTCACATAGGATGTCTAGGGCAGAGCCCTGGAAATGAATCCAGATCTCAAGGTGCACCTTCCTGTCTGTCACAGACAGTTTTAATTCATAAAGAAGAATAAAAAAATAATAATTAAGAACCAGCCACTTCCCAACAAGACTCATGTAGGATTTCAAACATTTCTAACCAGCTTCTCAGTCTAGCAGCTAAAATTTTGTTACATCTTTGAAAACATAACTGTAACTGTTTTGACTCATGCTGTAATGTGCATACTGCCAAAAGCAATCCCTAATGCTGTAATATTTTGCTCCGTTAGAGGTGCCATACTGCCAGTGAGCAGCAAGCTTACTGAATAAAACTGCAACCATTGAACAGTCTCTTCTCTGTGTCTGTGTGTCTTTTGGCCTAAATAAAGTAAATACACAGCATTAAGGGCCTGATCCTACTTCCACTTAAGTCAATGGCAAAATTCCCATTGACTCCAATGGAAGAAGGAGCCAGGCCTAACAGAACTGATGATTTTTTTCCCCCTTAAATTACTGGCAGGTTAATTAATGTATAATTTGCAGCACCAAGATGTTGGTCGAGAAACTATGTATCCATACATAATTTTAAAATAATGAAGATGGAATGAATTTCATTACAGTACTGACACTGTACAAAGATGTACACTGCAATAAATCCTATATTAAGACATGAAAACAGGTCTTCCCTAGGCAGTGCTAAAAGGAGAAGAGGATTTCCACTATGGAAAGTGGATGGTAAAGCATGTTCTAGTATCTTGTGATATATGTAATAAATCCCAATATAAGTGCTTAAGTCCTTCATGTTTTACCACTGTTCATACACACACAAAAAAGAACCCCACCATTGAAATAAACTATGGATGAATCATGGATAAAATGTTGTATTTGAATATTTGTATGATTTCTATTGCCATTAGAGTATTCTGCCCTTGCATCCTTGCACAAAATTTGGATCTCACTATTGCTTTCATTTTACTACTTTCTCTTAGGCAAGTACATCCAAGTAGTCTTTAAAGATGTTTTGTTTATGAAGTTATATTTAGAGTCCATCTATTTAGATATTACTTATTTCAGGTCCCAACTCAAATCTCACCTTCTTTCCCCGCATTTTCTTTATCGTCTTTTCTTCCATGATTCCTGGCAGAGATCATGAGCTCATCATACTTTTTCTTTCCATTTGGTTTATGATATTTATCTTGGGCTGCCGGTGCACTTGGTGCCACATAGAACTTGTAGACTATGACTCCATTTTGGCAGGACACTTGCAGTATCAGATTGTCGAAAATTTTTCCCAATGCTATTTAAAATATTTTTAGCTGAAATAAATATCAACAGAACACACGGCCACTGTGTGGACTCTGAACTCTCTTCTTTTCCTAGATAACCTCAGATGGCAGCTAGACTAACAGTTCCTAACAATACTAATCTCCTGTGTGGTTTAGTGACAAACATAATTCTTTTGACAACATGAAAGCATAGAAGAACTGAATTTTGCAAACATGAAAGACAGGACACAGGGCTGGTGTAAGCAGGCTCAAGTATGCTATTTCATCCTAAAAAGAGAAAGAGCTTTAGATCTAGACAGAGCTAAGTGACAATGAACTCCAGTATTTACCCTATCAGGGTGAGAGGAAGCAGAACATATAATACATCTCTGAGGAATAAAGTCCTGCCAGACATTGTCTTCCATGGAAGATATTAAACTTGTGATAAAGACCTGAGTGCCAGGAACAACAGCATAAAATATTGGTTTGGTTCATAATTCAAAGTTGCAGTTGTGTAACAACAGGAGCTGAAGGCACCTGAGCCTGGGGTAGCAAAATATTTGAGTTCAAGTGGTTGTCTCCTGCAGAAAATCAAAGTACTTTCTTCTGCACAGGTGCTAAACACGAGTGGCTAACAAGTTAAACTGTGTCTTCTTGGCTGTAGGCTGTTGGTCTCCACCATTTGCAGAAGGCTTTGCAACATTGCCTATCATATTTTCTTATTGTAAAATAACAGTTGCAAGAGAGTCAGTGAAGAGGAAAAAGTGAAAACAGGTATTTATGCCTGTAAGGACACAGGTCTGCCAAATAGAGATGGTCAGTTGAATACATTTCTCTCTGAGAATCACATGCAGCTAGAAGAACTTGCTCTGTTCAGATTACTGAAAGAAAGTCTAAGCCTGTGCAGACCCAGACAAAGTTATTTAGAAACAGGCAAGGAGATAAACACCATAGATGGAAAAATGTTTTTTTAAAAACCAACAGATAATGGTGGCACAAGCGAAAATTAGTATGAACTATTTCTGGGCAAGAAGAGAAGACAGAAAATTTCTAATTATCAGAGGATTAAGGTAATAAATAACTTTTCAGTAGTAGTTGACCCTTGGGATCATCGAGTCCAACCATCAGCCCTACTCTACAAAGTTCTCCCCTACACCATATCCCCCAACACCAC
>JAOXNO010000001.1:164232702-164245062 GCA_028565335.1 Limnodromus scolopaceus
CTACACCATATCCCCCAACACCACATCTAAATGACTCTTAAACACATTCAGGGATGGTGACTCAACCACCTCCCTGGACATAAGGATGAGCACAAACATCACAGGCTTAGGGTTGTACCCAGTAGGTAACTAGGATTTACCTGCCCTATTTTTTGGAAGAAAAAGGATTTAGCCATATGATCACAGGCCTGGACAGGCATTTTTTTCTGCCCAAAAAAGTATATTTACATATTTTCAAGGTATAAGTCAGTTCCCACTCAATAAATTCCAAATACAGAAGGTGTCTGGAAGATGCAAGCAGAGAATTATTTTAGTCATTGCAATGATAGATATAGCTCACACAAACAAAAAAAATAGGTACTTAGTGGAATTTTTTTCTGTAATCAAAGAAAGATTAATTTGTTTGAGAGAACCTAATTCTTTCAAGAAACCCAGTTTGTAGACTCATGCCTAAGTTGCTGTTCTGACTGAATGAAAAATCTGTACAGAAAGCAGGAATGTAGGTGTTTTAAGAGAGCAACAATATTTCTCTGATCAATAGCAAAACACAAAAGGCTGTATGCTTCAATTCATATGTAAGTTTGGGAAACTATTGTAGTTGGCAATTGATAATAAGATGCTGGTGTCTTCACACTATATTAAGTATTATATGTTTGTGCCTTGAAACTTATATCAAAAAGAAATCCACCAATCATCTGGGTTTAACTGTATTTTAGTGATGACATCATAAAATCTAGAACACACACCTGCTTTTAAAATTGCAATTAGCACTTATTGTGATTTTAAAATGCATTTTTTTAAAAATTCATATGTCAAAGGAGAATGCTGTCTTTGTGAGCTCCTGTTGTTGTACAGAAACCACAGCTAAAGCTTTGCTCCTCCTATATCTCCGAAGAAGTCCACAGCCTTAAGAGTTCAGCTGCATCTGGAATAGCAGCATCTTCATGTCGAAGTCCAAGACAAACACACAATTAATGAACCTTTGGTCTCCCCAGGCTCAGTTCTTAGTCCCTGTCTTCCAGCTGAAAGAGCCAATTTGGACTCTTACCAGCAGGCTCTTGGTTAGAAATAAACTTAGCCACCTGCAAAAGGCTGGTCTCCCCTGGGGAGCCTCTGGAAGGTCACAGTCCTAAGTCAGCATTAGTATCCTTATTGTTTCAGATAGACTTAATATTTCCCTTCACACCAGACACCTAACCATGTGCAGTGAGCTTGCTGTATCTGATTGTAAGCAGGAAAGCGACTGCATATATCCATACGTCTGCCAGAGAAAGAGGGAACAATAACTTCCTTCCTACCAAACACAGTGAACGTGTATTTCCCCTCAATCATTTTTCATTCAGAGAGAAATAAAACTCATTTTCCTGAACTTTGAGGCACTCTAATGTTTCAGCAAGATCAAAAGCTCCACTTGAATATTCACATGTCTAAAAATATTTTTGTAAACTCACTCATGTCCATACTCCAGAACGATTTCAGAAAATTAAATTCAGGTAGAAGATAGTCATATGCAGGTAAATAATACCTGTGATGGCAAACTGGTCTATTTTTACCCAAGTCTGCTTTAGCTATATTTTACACAGAACTCGTATTTCCTCCACATGAGGGAGATTTTTGACCAGTCTCACCCTATTCTCAGTAGATCAGCCCTTTCCCTTTTTTTTTTTTTAAGTCCCACTAATTTCAGATAGGATTTAGTGTACTGAATTGTGAGCAGCAGGACTGGCTCACTGCAGCCCCTGACAAGCACAAATATAGCAAGCTGTTCCTGCATTCAAAGACACCGCCAGCTCTGGGCTGTTTCCCCAGCCCAGAAGCCCTTCCTCAAAGCCCGCTGGCTCCAGCACAAAACGCCTTGAAGACTCTCTGTGCGAAACCCGTGAGCAGTCCTGGAACGACACCATCCACATTAGAGAATAATGACCATTCTCTAATAATGAATAATGGCCATTCTCTGATTTTCCTTAGAAAAATATGACCACACTCCCCCAGCTGCGGCAGGCACAGGCTTTCTCTTATAGATTTTCCCTCTGGCCTCAGGTATCTCAAGGTCTTGAAGTTGGGATGCTATGAAAGCACCAAATGGGATTGGAGACTCTCTCCCTCTCATAACCCCAGATCCTCAGCTTCTATTCCTCTGTATTAGACAAAGAATGGTAGTTTCTCCATTTCCTTGCCCTGTCCTCATTTGAGCGTACCTTCTGGAGGGATAGTGATGTAGAAATCTGTGGTGTTGGTAGATAGGAGCTGAAATGCTCAGCTTGGGCAAGGCGGCACTGCTTACAACATGTATTCTACCAGAGCATCAAGTGCCCAAGAAAGTTTTTTAAGGAGTACTGTGAAACCATGGTAGATAGATGGGGTTCCTAAAGATTGCTCTGATACAGTTAAGCACTTTTGTCCTTCCTAACATATAAAAGGACCTTTTTGTATTTGGACTGTGATTTACTGCTGGAGTCCCCAGAAGTAAATAGTTAATAACAATCCCTTTACCTCCAAAAAACTCTGGGGAAAATTTTCGAATGTATGACAGTCAATTATTGTAAAAGTATTACTTATATCTTAAAGCTGCAGGCTTTTTTTTATTTTTCCAAAGACATCATATGTCTTAAAAAAGCTAAGCAAGTCTGTTTTTCACCCAAGGTTAATAAAACAAAAACTGAGGCATGAATGGGTCACAGGTGACATAGACATCAGGGGCAAGGCAGCAAATAGGACTTAGTAATGATATATGTGCCCCATCCTTGAAACCATGGTGCTTCACGTTCACATGCAGACATTTATTTAAACCTTCAAGTGTTACATTATATGAAGGAAGAAAAAGGCATTGCTCAGTTTTCTTTTACTTTTGTTTTAGATCTCTAACAAATAGTGTGAGTCAGCCCTGCTGAACGTTGTGTTAAAAGTATAAAGAATTACTGCAAAGTAATTTAATTTAATCAAGCCACATCCCTTACAGGATAAACCCTAATTCTTTTCAAAGCGCGAGTAAGAGAAATAAGACTTTTCCAGCCTTTTTTCTGCTCTCCTCAAAGGGGTTAAAGAAGCCTGATACAAAGGAGTTAAGCAATGCCTGAAACAGGATAATAAATGTGACACTCTCCGACTATCAGTAGCAAATATTTGAGCTTATCAAATAACGGAGGAAGTAGTTTAGTTACAAATAAACCAATCTCTCATAAAACAAGTCTTCACACAAGGTAATTTCATTGAACTGGAGACAGCTAAAGGCCACTGGCGGGCAGGACTCCCGCTCCGTGTGCACTCCCTAACGGCCCCGCATGATTAATGGGGCAGCCGGCAGGGAGGCCGAGCCCGGGGACACCGCCGAGGGATGAGGGAGCTGGGCTTCATATCAGCGGAGCGGCAATAAATAAAGCATCGCAGAGCTGGTGCGAGGAAGTGACTCATCCTCCTGGAACACAGCGGGATTTGTGCTCTCCCCCGGCCGTCACCCTCCCCCTCGTCCCCTTTTTCCTCCGCTGCAGAGACCAGCGTGTCCCAGAGACTATAGTAGATGTCACCGCTTGGCACTGGCTGTGCAAAGAGAGGACAAATATGTGGGTGTGATGTGGATCTGGGACGATAGCCTTAAAGCTGCAGCGCTCGCTCTTGGGGGAGCATTTGGGCTGAGGCAAGCTTAGCAAAACATGTTTCAGAGGCCAGCTTCTTCACAGGAGGTACTTGGATGCTCCTTCTCCTTCTCTCTGCATCTAAGCAATCCAGAGGGAGAATATAGCAACTTCGGTAAACAGGAACAGACTTTTCTTCCAAAACTTATGTAAAAACTCAAGCAATTAAGACACAGGGGAACTGAAGCAAAAAGAGGTAGAACTGATGCAGGAGAGGTTGCAACATGCCCATGGCTAGGCTGGGCACTAAGGTGGGGTTTCACTATGGGGTTAGCATCGATCAAACCATGGGGTGCTGCTGGCAGGGTTGAGCCACGCTCCCCTCTCTCCACAAGTTCCCACCCCCTCCCCAGCAGCTCCTTCTCAAGGGACATGACCTCATGCCTGCACAGCTATCAATGGAAGCACAAGGCTACTTGCGGAAGGAGGGCAGGATTATCCCTCTGATGGCAGTGTACCTGTAGTGTCATTTCTAGGTTGGACTACAATTTTCTCAACTGTAAGAGTACGTGACCTCACCGTGAGAGTAAAGGAAAACCATTTATCCATCAAATATATCAATGTGCTGCCTCTGACTAAACAGCAAGAGGTCCTGATGGGTATCAATAGCAAAATTTATTTTTCCTCTTTCTGTTTTTCAGGACTAACATGGCTCTTATTCACTACATCATTCACAATGCACTAATTATACACACATCTTTTCTTAAACGCCACATGCTTCTATGTAAACATGTTAAAAACATTTGCAAAAGATAACAGAGACTGATAGTCTTATTTCAGAATGCAATGAAAACTTAAAAGGCATTATAATACAGAAAATAATTTAGAAATTCAGACATGTTGGTATTTGAGACTCTAGTATGCTGTTATTCATGTATATATATTATATCTGTGAATCTCTTTCTGCATTTATGAATATGGATAGGTATATTTATAGACATCTAAGTGAAAATTTGTAAGTGTAAGAGCAGATTCAAAACAGACCATGTAACTGCTGTAGGTTTTGAAGTCCACCTTATGCCCATCGCTGCCATCTTCAGCATAGCTATTAATTATAACACTGTGTGGAAAAGTCCATTAGCACCTAGATGTTCAGTCCTGAACATGGGCTTATCTCTTCTAGCTAAAAGTCAAACAATACACAAACACTTCTGGAAGTAAATGTAAGTGCATCACCTGACACAGCATGAAATCACCTGGTCAGTAATTTTTTCTGTATTTTTGCTGTCTCTAGGGCAAAACAGACTTTTGTGCCTTTTAAAATAGTTTGAATCATACCAATGGTTAATTTTAATGAGCTCGTTAGTGCACACTGTGACTTCCAGGGGCAAAAGTAGTGCACTTTTGAGGGGCTGTGGTTAAAAGATATTTTGTCAGCACTGTCTTAGCTGTGAGGACCACGGTGGCACTGGAAGGCTCACTCTCAGGTGGAGTTTGCTGGGACATCCCCATCTGCCTGTGCCACCCCCATGCCCAAGGCAGCTGCTCTTGGTGGGAACCGCTCAATGGGGTACACAGCAACTCTTCCAGAGCACTAGTTAATGTTAATACACCAGGCTATGAACTGAAGCAGTGGAGGCTTATTTGTCCCATTAAATGATCATTGCTCCAGGGGCAAAAAGTTCGGATGGCTGGAATAGACATGGGATGAGGGAAATGCCTTAGCTGTGGCAACTAAACCATCCTACATTCAAGAGATCAAAAAGAAACTCTGGTCTATCTTCTGCACAGATATGTCAATAGCTTGGATCCTGAAACAGTCCATGGAGAGCAGTAGACTTGGTAGCTCTGTAGGTTGTAACTGGTTTGAAGGTGTTAAAAAGAGAGAGTGAAAGATTTGGGTATACAAATCAGATGTGATAAAAATATAGGAAAAGCAAAACAAATCCCTGCCACTCCACAGCCTGGTTAGGCCCAAATTCATCTACATAGGTCACCTCCCTTGCCTCCTTCATTTTTAAAAAAAGAAGTTTCTATGTGAAGGGAAGGATGAACTACTCTATAGACTTACTGGCATTTCCCCTCACCCAGTCCCCACACCATTAGTTGGCTTTGCTCCCAAGTAAAACTTATACTGTGTCAGTTACAGTTTTTCTAATCCTTCAGTAAACAGCTGAAATACTTCTTAAAAATTCAGTCACAGCTTGACCTGACACACGTGAGCCCGGGCTGCACTCTCACACAAACAAGCGCCCCACATACAGAGTAGGTGGGAATGAGAGGTGCTATGAAACGTAATGTGAACTGTGTCATCTCTACTGGGATTCAAAGGAACGGCCTATGACAGAAACAGCCCTCACTTGCATCCAAGGGATTGAACTGGTATTACGATTCAACACATAGGTCTGGGAAAGATGGAGCAAACCCCTTCATCCTCTACCCAGCTGACTAGATGAAAACTGCCTTCTCTACAGAGATCACATTGAAAGAAAACAAGCTTTCTTCCTTTTTTTCTTTTTTTTTCTTTTTTTTTCTTTTTTTCTCTTTTTTTTTTTTTTCTCTCCTGATATTGCTGATGAAGCAATGCCACAGCGCAAGGGTTAACGGATCTCAGAAAGTCCTGGTGCACTTTAGCTAGGGGCGGAGACACCCCACAGAATAGATGCCTGTGCTCCTTTGCCTGGGAAGCTTTTAGATTAGTGTGCTTCCAGCTGCATTTCCTTGAAACTGATTTAGTTTCAGACCATATCAGAGTCCTTTCATGGAGCTATTCCTATTCATAATAAAGTGCTTTAAGAAAAGCACTGCGATGGGGTTTAAAGTAATCCAAAAAGTATGGGTTGGCTTAGAATTTTTGTTACAGCTAAAAGGGCCAGGATTCAGGACAGCAGGATAACAGAAATTATGCCTCCCTGTACATACTAAGCCTTTTTCGACCTAAGGCATTTAGCACAAAGAACAGGAGGCTTCACCACCTCTCACAGGGTTTACAGTAAAGGAGGTAATTCTTTACTTTCCACTTACAGTTGTTTCATTATAAGATATCACTCAAAATTATGCTGAATTAACTCTCTCTGGGAATGCTGTCTCTCATGACAGCCATGGGCATTTCTTCATGTTTTAAATACACTTCTGGAAACAGGGTTCCATTTATTATTCCAGAAAAAGCAGTTGTTTTCAAACATAACTGTTGTTTAAGTAAAGATTATTTTTTTTTTCCTAGTACCAAACCAAAAGCATAGATGTAGCTGTTAAAAATCAAAAGTGTTCATGAACAGTGTTTATCTGAATGATAGCCAGGCATATGTTCTTAGAGAATTATTTCTTTAAATGACAAGATCGCCAAGGGGCCAAGCGAGAACAATTAAGGAAAATGCCATTGTTTTGGGCACAGAGAGTAGCAGAGGAGACATTTAGGCTGCAGAGTCCAGGAGCCCTTCCAAGTCCCCACCCAAGGAGTGGGCGCTGGCCATGTTCTTCCTCCCCAGTGGACCTCGGCTCAGGCACATGCACCAGGTGAATGTTAGGACTGCTCTAAGAAGCATCAGGCGTGGGCATTACAGAGACCCAAAAAGTGCCATGATGTGCCCTTGCTGGTAAGTACGGGCATAGCAAGAGATTTATTGTCCAAAAGAGAGTTGTGATCTAAGTAAACAAGTTGGACAATGGGCTGGAGAAAAGAGATGGAATACATACTGAGCGGCGTCATGGTTTGCATGTGTCTTCTCGTTTTAAGGATATTTGGTTGTTAGCTTGTTCATTTTTCTCTAAGAGGAAGCTGCACTTTCTTAAACTACTTGGGTGGGGTTTTGTTAGATGGTGTTTTACTAAGCTGAAATACAAAGGAAAGAAGGGAAATGGCACAAGTGGAAGAAGCCTGGAACAGAAGTGGAATGAATCCAAAACAAAGAGAGCATGCAGGGAAAGAATACAGGAGGCTCCTGCACAACCTGAGCACCAACGCAAAGTATGTCAAGATGCTTACGGTGTGGTTAAAAATATCTAATAGCAGTTCAGGGGCTGTGAGAAGACAGGATGGAATGGACTATTTTAATATAAGGCCCTAGTCCTGTCACAATACCTTTTATAAAAGTAGCAATAATGTCTTAAAAATGCAAACATACAGATTTTTATTCCATAGCTTTTGTTGAACCACACCGTTGGAAAAGGTGATCATCAGATTGTGAGGAAAACTGGCAGATCAACTAGAATTTGCATGGCTAAAATGCCAAAACCACTACCACTTTATAAAAGAGTTTCACCTACTCTTGTTCAAGTCACGTACGGAAGGAACATATAGGCCAAGAGACATCTTTCGGGATCTGCATGCACTTATTACTTTTCCAATCCCTGTCCTAGAAAGCAAATCCACTCCCAAAAACTACAACAACAAAGCAGGTGCTTACCAAAATACCAGATGTACTGAAACAGAGCAACACAGAATCCTAATTTCTGGCAAAGGAAGAGCAGTACAGAGGGCACTGAAATGGATTTTCAAAGGCAATTGACATCTTTCTCGTTCTGCTTGGGAATATTTTTTTGGTCCTGTTTGTTCCCTTCCTTGTCCAGTTGTTTCAATATGAACAAATGCACAACTGGGTGTAAGGCTGCTAATCAGGATAATAATATTTTACATGCACTTAGCATACATGCAGATAGCTGAGAATTAGGTCTGCTTATTATTGCTCCCAGGGCCCAAAACAGGACCTCGTCTACACAAGGTGGTCTTGTTGGGTCACCTCCCATAAAGTACAGCTACCAGCTTTAAAAGGAACTGTGGTTTCCACCCATACAGCTCTTCCTTATTCTGTGTCACGTTGTCTCTCTTCACCATTCCAGCTGCGAATGAACTCATGCACATGGCATCAATGGCTTTAGCTTTTAGGTACCCTCAGCAACTGGTGTTAAACCTCATTTGGAGTATACAGCTTTCAATCTCATTCTACATTAAAATCAGCTTGGAACTACATGTTTTGTGTGCCTTCAGCCAATTTTTCCTTTTCTTTTCAGTCCGAGCACATGGAAAAGATATGCGAATGCTTCACCTGGCAGCCAGCTTGCAGCTCCAGCACAAGGATCCACTGTGACTTCATTAGGACTTCAAAGGAAAATGCCCCACAGCTCTGTTGCACAAATGCTGTGGAGTGGTGAGAGGCAGCAGTGAAGAGGTTAAATATGCACTAACATGGGCCAGGTTTCTATTTTGTACCTAAACTTGAAAGCAAGAAGTCTTGGAAGAAGCAGGAGGAAGAAGAGAAGGGATGGATTTGGGAGGTGAAATTAATTTCCTTGGGTCCAGAGCAAACATTTAGAAATAATTTCTTTTAAACCCCAAATGGCTAAGACTATATTAGCTAGCTTGGAATATCCCCACAAGTATGCTCTTCCCCCAAGACAGACATTTCCTGAGGCGGGGGGAGTGCAAGAGGGAGGGGAGAAGGAGGGAGAACGAGGATATTCGATGTATTGCGGTACGTCTGGAATCCTCTTATCTGTAGCAAGACCAGGAACACCTGGACAACACTTGTCTTCCTCCCCCACCCACCTGTGCAAATTGCTAAGCACACCGCAGCTCAAAGCACGACGCCATATGCCAGTCACATCACAGAGATCCATTGTGACTTCTCTGAACATCAAAGAAAAGCCATTGCACATCTTCTTCACACAAATACTGAGGAGGCCAGTTGTGAAGGGGTTAAAAGATCAAGTTCTGCTATAAAGATAACAGGAACTGGAGAACATGCAGCAGATGTTCCATGTGGAGGCACTTAAGTTTACAGTCCCACCTGTGTCCATTTAATACCTTTAAAAGCAATCTCCTGCTCATTTGTGAGGGAGAAGAGAAAATCGATGTTCCAATCTCAACATCATCTCACAACATCCGCATCCCACATGAGGAAAGGGAGGAGGGGATGGGATGAGCAGACAAGACAAGAGGGCTAAAGCTGAGATTTAAGGACATGAATATACGGAGATTTATGCAAGCACGCATCCCCATGTGGAAAGTCAGCCATTCTTTTATGTGCTCTGTGCTGAGGAGCAGCAGCCCAACCTTAATGTTAGTGTTTAGAATGTCTTAAGAGCAGCATGAACAGTAACTAGTCATGTCACAGAGTTTTACATCCTTCATTTTGTTTCCTTCCTTCCCACTCTTATTCCTATTTCTCTTACAAACAAACCAACTGTCTTCCGTTACATATGTTGAATGACTTCAAACAAAGTGGGGGAAAGGATTCAAAATAATTATGCTTCAATTTTATGGAAATATGCCACCTGAGAGATGAAGGCTGAGGCTGAGTATGATCCATTGCTCTATTAGGCACCAGAGAGTCCACACAGGAAAGGGTTGGGATTTTCAGTCAGTAAAGAGTAGGCAAAGACCGAACCTTCTTGTATAGCAAAGTGACACAATCACAGGGCACAAATCTACAAGGAAACAGACTTTAGTGTTCGTGGAAGTATTTTTCTTCCATGTACATGTCCTTGGTTCAAATAGATCTAGGGCTAGAGGAAGAAAAACATCCAGTTACTAAGAGCAGTGATTTTGTTTCTGTTCATGCTGCACTAAGGAAATAAAAACATAGCCTGTAGGCCATATCCAGGGACACAGGATATAAAATCCTGCTTCTATTTTTTAGACTTGCTGGTTACAAAGACTGTGACTCTGCATAGCTGATAGGAGATACATACCCATGTCCACCGGCAGCCTGAAACGCTCCCGGGTTGATGAATCTCCCTGAACGCATTTCTGCATCGCTGCCGGTTGTTTTCAGCAAGCAGCAGGGAAGAGGCAGAAGTGCATCTCTCAAGGAACTGGAATTAGGAGTTGGCGGAAAGAGGGAAATATGGAGCTCGACAGCTGTGATCTTAAAAGGGAGCAAATTGTTCAGCTGAGTGATGCCGATCTCTCTGTGAACTTCCACTGACATCACTGGGATACTGTTGTGCTGGAAAGTATGCAATTTGTATATTTATACTGTGACCCACGAACCATAATTTAACATGGAATTCAACCCTCTGCGCTAAATGACTTTGACACCCCGAGGCTACAGCAATTCAGAGAACAAAACAACTACTGTCTCCTCAGGCAGGCACGGTTCTTAAAAATATAATGTTACACTGAAAACAAAGGTAGAATAGTTTCATAACTATGTACAACACACCTTAGCGCCTTGTCTTATCCCAGATGTCTCCTCACTGCTGGCTATCTGCCATTTGCACCAGTCTCCCATTTCAGGTCTTGGCACAACCCAAGTTACTCCTCCTCGTGACCTATCCAAAGGAGGAGTTAAAACCAAGCAGCAGCTGGAGGGTAACCATGAGATGCCTGCTTGCAGAGGAGACTGCCTCTCTATCCAGCAGAGTGCTGCACTAGTGCTCCAGAACTACTTATTCTGGTTCTAGTTTTGCTACATGCTTGATGACGGATTGTGGGTCCATAGTTTTGTGCTTTTATACCTCAGTTTACCTATGTTCTGTTTGTTTGGTTGGTTGGTTGGTTGTTTTTTTTTTTCCCTCAGGCAACCTTCACTTCAAGAAAAGACTTAGAGTGTTTCGTCTTCACAAACTGGGACGTCAGCATCATAGGAAGATGTTAGTACGGCAGTTGTTGCTCAAGAGCTGAGGTTGCAGTAGCAGATAGCAGCAGCCAGCAAACAAGAAAACCTCTGGCTTTATCTGCACAACTACGTGCATATACATACAAATACACAGGACTGCGTAGCTACAAGCTACCTTGCTTTCAAGTGCAGTGTTACTCTGTTTAACAGTAGTTTGGCACACTATCTGCAATATATTATGAATATGGTTTCTTCACGGTTCGTGTCGGAGAGAAAACTGGCTGCTACCCTCTCCCCCCAAGTCAGGTAAATTTTCTGGAAATACTTGCAGGTCTAAAAGGAAACACAGTTCGCAGTGAAGTATTTGCAGAGAGTTCAAAGCTCACCAGCAGAGAACAGCTTCTGGTTCAACACCAGCAACAGCAGCTCTGACTGTGAAAGCACTGCTCTGCCACAGGCAGCATCCTCGCCGTGCAGCTGCTACCAGCGTAAGGGTTCGGGAGGTAGAACCACATGGGCTGCCTTTCACATCCAGAAACCCGCCCAAGCCGGGAAGAAACAACCATTTCTAACTTCAGACGAGCCTCCTCGAAAGCTCGCAACGCGCTCCTTAAAAATGTGGCTGGGAAACGCCGGGGAGTTTCATTTCTCTCTAGAAAGCGCTACTTTTTGTATCAACAGTCCTGCCAGTTTGCAATGCTTCTCCCTTGCAATGCTCCGCTCAGGCGGTGCCTGCCAAGCTCTGAACTACTGTCACACACAGCAGCATAGCAAGGTCTTACAGAGGATGCAGAGGTTCGGTTTATTCTTTTCGCCATTCCCTTGCTCCGTGCCAGCTTGCCCACTCCTATCGGCAAGCTGCCTGGCTGGCGTGAGACCTTTCAGACACCTTGCAGGCGGTTCTGGAGCCGGTACCCGTTACTTGTTTGGGTACAGGAGACTTCTGCAGCTCTGCACAAGCACGCTGGCTTTCCTGGCAGCCTGACCAAGTCTCCTGTTCCCCCCCTACCCTCACCTTCAGATTTAATAATTTCAGTCTCTTATTGTTTCTGTTATATAACTATAACGTCCCGGTGTTTATTTAGCCTGTAATCCCATCTCCATCCCCCACCAGGCCCTATGGTTTAAGCTGGGGAGTGTTGCCAAGGGTCTGAGCTTGTGTTTTAGAGAAAAGCCTTTTGCACGGCACTGTCCCTGGTGCAGGGTGGAGGTGTGATGTATAAGGAGAA
>JAOXNO010000001.1:164254813-164268449 GCA_028565335.1 Limnodromus scolopaceus
GCCCATGGCAGGGGGGTTGGAACTCGATGATCTTTAAGGTCCCTTCCAACTCTAACCATTCTATGATTCTATGATTCATCTGCTCTTGAGACCTTATTAAAGTGGGAAGACTGTTGTCACTCCTCACGTGAGGATACCCATAAACAAACCAGGTCACCCTAAGCAGAGATGATGTAGCTTTCATTCCCCGTGATTTCAGTGAGAACCAAGACATCAGAACTCATTGTCTCCAGCCCAGCTTTCAGTGCCTGATGGTATAGGGCCATTTGGGGCTCCTGTTGTAATGACTAGAGAGACTGTGACCTCCAGAGGGTAATTCAGGTCTCCACAGCGAGATTTCTGTCTCCCCCTCACTACATTCCTAATTGAGACACGTCATGGTTTCTACATATGTAATAAAACAGGAGAAGTGAAGCCTGTACTACCAGTGATCAATAAAAGAGACTATCATAGATTGGAAAGAGAAATTAATATTATATGAAAGAAAGAAAGAAGGTACAGTAAAAGTTAACGTTATATTCAGTCTTTAAGAAGGGTGAATGCAGAGATGTAGACAATTGCTCTGTTTTTTGCTGCCCATCAACAAGTGGGCTATCGGAAAGAAAACATGATTTAAGTCATGCCTGAAACACTTATGTCAGGAAAAGTCACAGTGTTTCACTTAGTATCTGTTAGTTGAAGGTGGAGAAGAGATTAGTGATAAGACAGTAATTTCGCATTTTTTCCCCAATTATATAGCTTGCCTATTACTGAAAAGCATTGCATTTAAAGACACAGCAATAAAAATTGCAACTATAAAACTTCCCTAAAAACCCATGCATGCTCACTTTACTTTCTGGCTGAATTGTTGTGGAAGTTTTCAGAAATTAGTCTCTCAATTGCTGGCTGTGTATTTTCTTCCCAATTCAGAAACTTATTTCATTTTTTCTTTTCTCTCTACTCAATCTTTATACCCTGATTGCAAAGAAAGGGAAAGAGAAAGGGAGAAGGGAAGAGAAACGGAGAAGGGAAGAGGAAGGGAAAAGGAAGGGGAAAGGAAAGGGGAAGGAATCTGTAGTCCTGAGTTAGACCCATGCAGTGTAATGCCATGTCATGTCAGAACAAGTGCAGCACCTAGTTTTGTAAAACTTTCTCACCACTATCACAACTGTACCCAACCAGCTCTCTTCTGGGATGGTTAAGGAATAATAAATTAATATACCCATGGGGCTATTTAATACTCTTTTTCTCTGGCCTGTTAAATCACTCTGCCATAAACACTGTCTATTATAAAAGTAAAAAAATAATCACATATTCATCTACTGGTGAAGACTTCTGTTAAGGATAGATATAGACTGAACAAAATGTATTAGTTATATATATATTACATATATATAATTATGTCTTAATGAAGAAATTCCATTCTAAGTAGGAACACTGATTGTCATAGGTGAAACAGGAAAGGTAATCATTCCAACTAGGATCTGATATGACATGTCCCCCTTTCTGTACTGATAGCTTACAATAGATCAAAGCATGCACTTAGGGGCAGTTTCCATGGAAGTGAAGAGCCCAACCTACAAAATATCACAAAACAAACCCAAAAGAATTTTAACTTGCTGATTTTTTTTTTTTCTTGGAAAGAAATAATTCACTATTTTCTTCTGTATTCAGCCATCTACACTCAGCAGTCCTGCCCATGGAAGCCAGTTTCAGTAGTTACTCAGCAGAGCATACATTGCACAGTAGGGAAAAAACATAAGAGTGAAGGGAAAACTAAGAGAGAAATTTTTTCCCGTGCTTCTTTTACATCACATCTTTTCAGAGAAAGTCACAATACTTTTGGTCTGTACAGTCTAAATCAGCCCAAAACTGAGTAAGCTAGATTTTCAGCTTTCACAAGACAGGCCTTGTCTTTGTTTCTTGACATGAAATCCATAATAAGCACTGGTGTTTCTCTCCAGATAAATAGTGCTGAGTTTTTGGCTTCTGGTTTTATATGTGTATATTTACCCACAATCTCACATATCATAGCCATGAAAGCTATAAACTTTGTGCTGGTTTACGAGACTCTCATATCAAAAAAAAAAAAAAAAGACAATCAGATTACTTGAGGTTTTGTTTTTATTGACATATTGACTTTCTGTCTTTAGAAGTCAATGAGAAATTGCCCTTTGACAGCACAAAGCAGGATCAAATCCCTGGAATATTCTTTCCTCCTTGCTCCTACCAAGAGACTTATCTGTTATATATTTTTTATTATTACTTAGAGCTTATTTTGTTCCCATTATACAAATAGTACCAGATCCCCATTCTCTGATATATTAAAAATACTACATTACCTCCACTGAAGAGCACTTCAAAGCTGGAATGACGCTTTAAAGAGACAGGGAAATTTTTAATTCTCTTCAAAGGCTACTACTGCAATTATTCTTCTAACACCCCATGTAAAAGACTGCCCTGAGCAACTAGACAATCTGCTTATTACGACAAAGGTTTACCTCTCCAGGGCTGAACAGTAACTATTCGTCTGAACGGTAAAAATACCATTATAACAGGCGGCTACACATTGAGGAGAAAATAGAAATAGGTTATTAATATATTAATCTTCTTTTTAAAAGGATTTTACCCTCTTTAGGACAGATTGTAGTTTTCATTCACTGGAAAGAATTTCGGCACCAATAGTTTAGACAATCACTCCTCTTACGGAAGGCTGTTTCCCACATTTACTTTTCAGAGAGTAAACTCATATTCACTTCCTTCTTTGTTTAAACAGAAACTTGGCAACACATCCATTTTCTGTAGGACAGATTAACTAACCTGCTAAGGGGAATGCCTTGCAAAATCAAAACAGACCTAAAAATATCGAGGGCAAACATACCTCCCAGTAGAGAATTATATCCAACTGCAAGAAAGGCCCCCAATTTGTTCTCGGTGTTGTCATGACATAACATCTCTTAGCTCTAGAAACAATAGTTCAAGAGCAAGCAATGTATCTCTTCCAACAAGCAGAAATAATGTTTGCAGCCCAGAGATTTCATTCAGGGTTTTCTGCATCTTTCTCTGTAAATGCTGGCACACTGCTGACACTATAAAATATTCTATGAGAAAATAAAATACGTGCTAACAAGAAAATAGTCCTTTTCAATGTACAGAAGGAATCTTTCTAGGACGTGTCATTGGAGAGCCATCATTCAATCTATGGAGAACGCTAATAAGTGAGGAAGCACGTTATTAACATTAAGAGATTAAAAGCACTGGCTCTACTCTTTTCAACCACTGCAAAATTAGGTTAGCTTTGAAAAGCTTTACAGTTTCAGAAAACATGAGGATCTTTCAATTTTATTGAATGCACCTGTGTTCCTGTATGACAACATAGAATAAACATAACAAATTGAACTGAATTTGTAAATCACTGCTGATCTCCCGAACCTCCAGTTTTTCAAATAAATTTTTTATGTGGAATCTCAGTAATTATTACTTCTAGAGGTGGAAAGTTCTGAATAAAATATTACTGAGTTATTTTATAATTTTACTGTATGAAAACAAATGCACAAAGTAGTATTACTATACTTGTAGTCATGATGATTTTTGATGTGAAACAGGAAAATAATATTGTGGTGGATAATACCTTTTATAAAACCAACTGAAAAAGCTAGAAAAGAAACACAAACTTTCAGACAAGCCTACAGTTGTAAGAGGAAGAAGAAAATTTTGGGGCTAAATAGAGTTTCAGAATGAATACTCCAAATCGAAATAAAAAAAAACAAAAGAAAAACCAAGCCAACTGTTCTAATTAATCAGTTATCTGAGAAAAAGATCTACTTGGTATCCATAGTGCAAAGAAAAGATGTTTTATACCCATGAAATAACACCTTTGAAGTGGTAAGTTAGAGTAGAGAAATCAATATGAATGATGAAACAAATACATCTATTGAGTCCTTGGTTTTGATGTCCAGAATCATCTTAGATAATTATTCTATAGGTTTCCACCAAAGTTCAGGACTGAGATGTTAGTGATGTAATTTCATGGAAGACATTCTCCTCCCGAGGACTGAGTGTTCCTATCCTTTACTGAGTGCTTGAGCAAATTCATTCCGGTACGTGATGGTTGGTTTGTTTCATCTTTATAGTTTCTATAGGAGCATTATTTATGATGGAAGAAATATGTTGCATTATGAGAAGGGTTTGTAGAAGGTCCAGGAATTTTGGTTTTGGAAGCCTTTACTGTGTGGATTACAGAGAAGCTAGAAGTCTCTCACATGGCATGCACCCGTCCACAGTAAGTTTGCTGCTGATGCTGCAACTTGCAAAATTGGAGGTCTGTTTGAAGACAAAGAAGAAAGATTTGGGGAAAACAGCTTTCAGCAGGGTCCTATACCTATGTAGACTGTAATTAAGACTGTGAAAATGAGGGTGTGTGAGGGTGTGTATGATTATCCTTTTAAGAAAGGGAGAGAAAGCAACACCTCAAGGAACACGAGATACAGAAGACTAAGATGAAAACTAACAGATGCAGAAGACAGTGTGTATCTGTATGTGGACTTTTTCACCTAGCAGAACCACCTGCCTATATTGGAATCTGTGTTAAATTCATTGGACTTTGAATAAACCTTGGGAAATTAAATCAGAGAATCAATGCTCCCTTTCTTTACTTTAGGTTTAAAACAGATTTCTGCAGTTGCAAAACTACTCCCCACCCCAAGACTTCCACATGGGATTATTTGATGCATAGCTGTAGTCAGTCATTTTCATTTAAGACAGATTTTGCTGGATGTGCTCCGATTTAACAAAGAAATATTTCCATTCCTTTCTTGAATCAGCAGCTGTTGCTGTCCCTGACAGCTGGCTTAGTCAGGCTGAGGTACAAGCATGCGTTCATTGGATGATACTTCACTTGTTAAATCACTTGACTAGTCATATTGATGAGTAATATCTCACATGCAATCCAGAAAAAATAAAATCAGCAAACAAACTGGCAGTGGCAGTGCAAGCCATGAGCTGGATTCACCAAAGCTAATTACAGGAAATGTGAGATGCTGGCTCTGAGCACGCCCGGGGAGCTGAGATAGGGAGCAGGAAGGGCACTGAGACCAAGGATCTGTACATGAAATTGATTGCTACAAATTCAATGGACAAGCAATACTTAAATTGAAGTTTCAATTTCTTTTCTTTTTTAATTCTTTCCCACTCCCTCCCTCCCTCCCACCCCCCTCTTACAGAAAATTCTTTTATTTTGAAATTTTCTATGGTTCTGCTTCAGTGAAAGGAAACATTCAGGGTTCACAAAACCAGGTGCCTGGGGCAGCTATGGAAAACACGAGCAATAGAATTCTACAGAGACCTACAGGATGGGGCCTGGAGGAAAAATGACTCACTGGCTGGACAGAGGACATCACTTTACTTGTACACCACGTCTTTCACCCCTCTCCCGTTATTCTTCTGTGCAGGTGTCCAACATTGCATATGAGCCATCTGCACTCCTTAGGTCCACGTGCAGTCAAAAAGCCCCACTCTAGCTCAAAAATCTTGGATAACTTGTTAAATGTGTTCCACCTTCCCTAAATTCTTTTTCCTTGTCTGGCTTCCTAGGGAATTGCAGGCGTGCTGCCCTCACTGTCTATGATAGCTATGCTTTTCCTCTCTTCTGCCTGTCACTTTAGAAAACACTGGCTAAGATATTCTCCTAAATCTAATGAAAAAGTTAGCTCCTACTGCACAATCTTTATTAGATACAAGAGAGTCCCTCCATAGGAAAGCTGTATGATTACAGTTGTTTGGGGACTCGCACTTACTGTAGAAGAATCAAAGGAGAATATATAAATTCATAAGAAAGGAGTCTTCCTCAGTTTTTACGCTCACAAAAATAAATTTTTAATCTGGACACTAGCTGAAGTAGAAGAACTTTGAAGACAGAAAGCAGATTTAAGTGCTGAATATCAAAAAACCAGATGTAATGGGATTTTCAAGAGTTCAAAACATTAAAAAGTTCCTGTCAGCTGCAGTAGGGGCAATTAAGCCAGTGCTAACACTTCTGAACCCCCAGCCCAGACTGCTTTGCCCAGCTGAAGTTGTATATTGCGCCTCTTGGAAACGAATGGAGAAAAGTTCTTTACTGTAGGTATCTCCACCCATCTTAGTCATGCAGTATGAGTAAAGACACCTGTAGCTGAATGTAAATAAGGCCATCTGATAAGGCCATGTGTGACAGGAATTTTTAAACACTGGAATGGTGGCCTCACAAGGCCACTCTGCAGAGTTGGACTCTGGTGTTTAACAGCCACAACTTCACTGTGTTATAACGCCTTCTGGATTGTGATAAGTAACACACTTGCCAAAATATTTCTGGCCAACTTCTTGAGTTTGGCAGTGTGTACCGGGTGAAATTTGGCTGTCTTTCCTCACGCAGAGCTCCCTCCACCTGGAGTGGCAGAAACAAGACATAAAGGACTAGCCAACATTTCGATGCATTTTGTGGAGTGCTTGCATTTTTCAAGTTTTCAGCTTTCAGATGGAACCAGTCGCATTTTGCTGGGAAAGGGGCTAACAGTTTGTACCCGTCTCAACCAGGAGACCAGGAAAATCACTCTGCCTCCCTTAGGCTTATAAAGTGCAGGCAGACACAAAGCAAACTCTTCCCCATTCTTCCCGGGCAAGCATGTCCAGTCTCAGATTTAATCAAAGTGTTAATCCTAGGAGATTTACACAGTAAGATATTGTATTCAGCTTTGAACATGAAACTACTAAGTGCCACAAATACCCGTTGCCAGTAATATGTTCCCCGGGGATCCTCAAAGAAGCACAGACTGTGGAATGAATGGGCTAATTATTGCCCTCGGTCACACCTGTGCAAGCCCTGTTAATTCAGATAACTGAGCACCTTAAACCAGGGGCACCAGGAGTGAGTGGCTGGAAAATGTTAATGTGGCTGATAGCACTACAAATATTTAAAGGAAAAGTCTCCTGTTTGGAATATTCAAGTATTCAAGGCTCTTTCTGCCTCCTTTTGACAGATCCTGGCTGATGCTCGCTGTAATAAAATTTGCTAAAACATCAGTGGTCATTAATGGTAACAGATAAAAGTTATTCTTTGGAAACAGGATTTATATGCAAGACCCAATTATCTGTTTGGTTGAACAAATAGCCATACATTGTACTTCATCTTAAGGTGAAGGGAACATATCTCTTGATAAAATGGAGACCAAGTCTTGCACCCCATCTGGAACTCGCCCCATAGTGTCACATAGTGCCAGCTATGCGTCATGTCCTCAGATCATCTCTACTGACTGCTTGCTGGTATGACTTCACCTGCTTACATGTGGGCTGGCTTTCCTGGCTTGCCTTGGAGCAGGACCTAAGCTTCCCTCAGCCCTGGATCTGTGTATGAAATGGTTTCTCCTGAACTACAGCATGGTGGAAAGAACATTGCCCAGGGGAGTGCTGGGGTCCGTTAACTTTACTTGATTCTAGGTAAGTCATCCAGAAGGTTTTTTGCTGACAACAATTAACCAGACAACTTTTCACTATCATATTCCCTCCAATCTATTTATTTTTCCTAGAAAGACCCAAAAATGGCAAAATTAAGGATCAGACAAAATAGGGGGCCATGCCATCATGGGCAAAAACTGCCATGAGTGGGCAAAACTCCCCCATGCCTCAAAACATACTGTAACTGGAAGAGAGAGGCAGGAAGAGAGGTTTTTGATCACATTGCTGAACTCCTCGGTCACTTGGTCTCTCACTTCACTTCTAGGAAGAATGAGAGGTGCACTACTGCTGCAAAAACACACAGCTCCCAGTTTCAGCTAGACAGGTAATTTTCAGTACATACCTTCTTATTTCAATTTTGAAAAACATTACCTGTTATTTACTCATTACACAACAGGATAGCAGAGCTTATTCATACCCCCAGACTGTTTCCTAGTGAAGAGTAGGTTGCAGCCGCATATTTTTAACATGTTTTTTGAAAGTTAATAACCACAATTATATTGCTTTGTATATTGAAATGGTGACTGCATCTCCAAATGAAGAAAATCAAGAACTGCTTTAAAGAAAATATTATCACTTCAGTTTATTTATGGAACTGCCCTTGCTTTTAGTTTCTTGATACTAATAAGGCTCCAGCCCTTTAAAGACTTCTGCTATTGTGTTGGTTTTCAGCGTAAACTATCAAATATTCTATCTGACTCCATCTAGCTCACTGTCCCAATGTCCTTTTTAGTTAGAGGCAAATTTTCAAGGGTTGCTGAGGTAGTGTCTTTCCTAGTCAATAATACAGATTTGGGGCACAGACTGGAGCACTGTTTTGTAATCACCCATGCTACTTACAATGCTCCTCGAGCAGTTTTGGCTCCTGCCAGCCAGCAGTTAGCCATACAGACAAGCTGTGCCAGGCTACTTGGCACCAGGGCCAGAGACTAGTTCCCTGGCCTGGTTTATTTAGTAGTATACGTGCAGCCTAGGCTTAAATACTTGATTTGTGTCTTTTGATTTACATGAAACAGTTATCATTTGTATATGAAAAAACAGATGCTGAATAGGGTCTTTCTCATTCTCTCAACCACTATGACTATTTTGTCAAGCTAATGCAATTTTCGATTTGCATGTCTATGTATTTTGAATACTTTGAATTCTTCAGAACATTTTGAAGAAACAAAGAGATTGTAGCATTTAACTCCAGAGTTCATTGTGTGTATAACACTTATAACCTGTTAGTTACTTTAGCACTGAAAATGTAGCCCATAATCATTTTCACAATGAAATACTGCCAGACGCCTAAATTTCTGTAAAATGCTATTTTGATTGAAAGAAGAGTTTCAAGACAAAAGTGTTTTATAGAACTACACTTACCTGCCCGAAATTCCAGTTAAAAGCTAGATGCTATTTTGAATGTTAGGAATAATAATTTTTATTTTACATTTAGGGCAACGAAGCTGGTGAGGGGTCTGGAGAGTAAGTCTTATAAGGAAAGGCTGAGGGAGCTGGGGTTGTTCAGTCTAGAAAAGAGGAGGCTGAGGGGAGACTTTATCTCTCTCTACAACTACCTGAAAGGAGGCTGTAGAGAGGCGGGAGTTGGTCTCTTCTCCCAAGTCACAGATGATAGGACAAGAGGAAATGGCCTCAAGTTGCACCAGGGGAGGCTCAGGTTGGGTATTAGGAAAAATTTCTTCACTGGAAGGGTTATCAGGCATTGGAATGGGCTGCCCAGGGAAGTGGTTAAGACACCACCCCTGGAGATATTCAAAAGACAAATTGACATGGTGCTCAGGAATATGGTTTAGTGTTGGGGGGGAGGGAGTTAGTTTGGGTTTTTTTTTTTTAATGGTTGGATTGATGATCTTAAAGGTCCCTTCCAACCTGGGTGATTCTGTAATTCTGTGATTTCAAAATGCCATTTTTTCTATTATTCATATACATAGATATATATAAGTGATAATAGTAAAAAAAAAAAAAAAGAAAGAAAACATAATTCCCTCGGAAACATTTGTTTCAAAGCTGTAAAGTCATTTATATTCATTCCAATGCAAAGTTAAATTAATTTTGAACTGTGAGATTTTCTCATGGAATAGAAATTCTCAGATTTGACCAGCTCTTCTAGGAATTTCAGAATCAGAGGGGAAGATGTTGAAATAACCATTTTAGGGGTAAACTGTATGTTAAGTTTTGAACTCTCGATTGTATTCCTTTAAAAAAAAAATCTCCTAAGAGCAGCAATACACACACAAAGAACTGTATGTAAAACATTCCGTAATTTGGGGGGCTCTAGCCAAGTGAGGTTACTGATGGACAGTTTCTGCTTTTTCACTCAGAAATGGAAGGATCAGAATTAATTACTACTTTGGAAAATGTGGTCTGAATCATTAAGAAAGTGATCGTATTTATCTCAGTGTGCTGTTGAATGTCTCCCCCTCAGCTTCCAGAGGTGTCAAGTCAGTCTCCTAAACTGTCAAATCAAATCCCGCTGACTGGTTACCGTGCCAGATATTAGTAACTTAATTATAACAACTAAACTTAGTACGTGACTGGTGAAATACACACTTTCAGATCTTGACACATGCTCCACAGAAAACAATAAATAATGCCAAACACATGCTTTCTATTTGTCAGTAATAAAAGAAATGCTTGTTGCAATCCAGATATCAAGTGACAGTGCCAAAATCCCCTTCAGTAATACATATACATTCTCCAAACACTTTAAAACTACAATAGCAAACATGCCCAATATCACACCAGTATACAGTTTACTAACTAGGTGATGCTTCAATATTGTTTCTGTATAAATATTTCTTTTTTTGTTTTTCTTTTCGAAAGAAAAGAGCTGGAGTTTCAAAAGGCAATCAGAGTTTCCTTTAGCACTCTGTTAAAAATTAACAAGCCAATTTATTCTTTGGTAGAACTGCACTAGCCTTGGTGAATTTAAAGCTGGGATGATATTGGCCCACCAAGAAGAGTGGAAAATATTTGCAGTAAAACTTAAGAAACACGCACACATCTGATTCACTTCCATTGCTGCTCACTATTTGGTCAATGATCATTGAAAGGCTCACTGCAATTTGCAGAAAAAACCCCAATGGTTAAACCCAATTCCAAGCAGACCTAAGCCAATTCAATTTTTCAGCCTGTTTCAAGTGAAGTTAATTTAAGATATGGGATTGAAAAATGATGCACTAATTGAAGGAGAATCATACAACTTCATGTAAAAAAAATAAAATAAAAATCATTGAACTCCTGAAAACTAAATAGGCTTGTTTCACTCCATTGTATTTAGTGATTTTTTAATGAGACTGATGATATGTACAAGAAATCATATCCACAAGTATAAAAAGAAGACCAGAAAGGTGAAGAATAATAAAGTGTCATCAGGGTGACATGAATATACAGGGTGAGATGCATTTCCTTTATGATACTGGTGTATTAAAGGATAACATGGCAGGAGTTAAGCTACACTTACCTCAGTAACTCTGAAAACAGTAACCTCAAGAAATCTAGATCAGCAGCCGTTCCCAGTGCCTTCCAACTCATCCAATTCCTGATTCTCATTTCTGGGGAGATCGTATCATTCAACCTGGCTAATCAGTGGTTTGGAAAGACACCTGTTATTAAAAAGGAACAAATCCTAACCATTCTTGCAACAATGAACTGCAAGGCCATCTTCTCGTTTCAACTACACATGCATTAATTCATAAAGGCGACATTTCCTTAATATTACATAACAACATTTTTACCCTTTAGTTATGCGCTGTCCTGTGTAAATCTTATTGACTTTTCTGTGAAGCATGATATTGGCTGCATGTCCAAAATGTAAACAAATGAAAAATATTTCCAGCTCAGCAGCACAAAATAAGGTGATGTCAGTGAGCTTAGTCCCAGGTCGTCTGCCCTTTTCCTCAGGAAGAGAAAGAGATAGACACCTTTGTGCCTGCATTTAATGAAACAGTTTGGGAATTAACAGATAACACATTAGTCCCGTCTCTTCTTAAATAAAAATTGGATGTCCTTTTTACTGTGGTGGAAACTACAGCTGTTTTCTCCTGCATCTCCTTAGCAAGCTGGATAGGCTCACCAATTATCAGAAAACTAAGCCCATACACTCCAACAGGAAATGAAATCAATCCAGTCTCTCTCCTGAATTTACATTCTTTGAGTTGAATGGATTTTTATGGACTAAACTGTTGTGATTTCTTGCTTAATGTGGTATATCAGCAAAAGTCTCATTTGTGTGAAGGAGTCACACTTAGAAACAGAGGTTTGAACCACGAGGACCGATTTCTCACTAACAAGGCAATCCAGCATTAAACATATGAGGTGGGGACACCTCAAGTGATGTCTTGGGTTTATTAGCTTATGTTTTATTTGGGAGTTGACGTTGTCACAAGGAGAAAGCTGCAAAGGAATTTGGTGGGAAGGATCAGAGCAGAAGAAAGGGGCAATGGCTTGGAGTTGGTTAGTGGAAAGCAGGATAAAGAGGAGGAGAAAGTGGCAGAAAAAAGGCTGCCTAAAAAACAGCTGGAAACCCCATCTTTAGATGAAATGTGATGCTCTTCATTCCTTTGTAGCTGGTAAGAAGCAATGTGAGTACAGTGGACTTGTGCTTGTGGAAGATCATTTGGGAAACAACCAACCTTGGTATGACCCTCAATTAGGAGACCACTTAAACACACAAGGAAACATTAATAGTGGTACTGAGTGCAGGAAAGCCTAAAGTGAAAATGTGTTTAATGGCTTGCCTAGTGCAGGACCAAAATGAGGGATGAGTCGCACCTTGGGAACTGAAGTTCTATGCTTTGTGCAGAAATTGGAATTCAGTTAAAAGCCTCACTGAAAATGTGTTATTTATCATGCTAGGCAGTGTCTACCGTCGGAAATCAATTCTGGAAACACTGAATATGCTCAATTCCCATTGAGATCAATGAAAATATAAATCAGACCCTGATCTATCTATTTCATTTAGATCCAGACTTCTGCCACGTTACTTTGCTTTGAGGTCCCAAGTGTGCCAAAAATTAATTTTTCAGTCCTGACTCTGTACAATAACTGTGCATTTCATTGAACTTAATCCTTTACTTACATATGGCTGCTCATAAACTGTGTATCTAGGAAAACCACCCATATGTATAGGGTATCTTATGAGCACTTCTGCAAAATAAGTGATATTTGACACTTAATTTGACAAAGAAATTATCCCCCTTTTCTCTCACGCCACTGTCGTACAATTTGTGAAAAACCCCCCCATTGCTCTGGGACACATGTGCGCTGCTGATCTACATATTTTGACACTGCCGTAAATGCCATTTTTCAGAATATGCAAGAAACACCCTTCCTCTGAACAGTCAAAGAAATGGTGTGTGATACTGGCTAACTAACTGTGCCATTTTAGTATTGTGTGAGTAAGGCTGGAGTTTACATAAACAAACCAGTTTTAGTATACAAAACCAGCTAAAAGTGCTGATACGTGTTTGCACGGATAACCACCTATTATTATGTACATGCTTTTAAGGCAACTTCCTAACATGGATCTGCAAGTAGACGTGGCAGTACTTTTGATAAAACGATGTCATATTTCTGTTCTGATAATTTTGGCCATTTGGCACTATAATGTCTCTCAACTCCAATATACTTAATGTTTAACATTTCTATGCTCACATTGTATCAGCACAGGGGTCCTGATTCTATGAACTTTATTAACTCACAGAGGTCCAGTGAGCAAATTAAGACTATTTAAAGGAATATGGATTGCTTATGTGAGAGAAAGGGTTGCAAAACTGAACCCATTAAGGGTCTGCATTGCTTAAGCTCAGAGTGTGCATAATTCAAATCAATTCATCTTAACTAATCTAGCAGTAAAAACAATCTGGGTTTAGTGTGAGCTTTACTGAAGGTTTTAACTCAAACTTAATATCCTAAGTTAATGCCCAAGGTCATGTACTTATTCTTCACTATGATTTTAAATATTCATTAACTGCAAATAACCAATATGACATAAGAGCTCATGATATTTGTGTCATTCCTATCATAGAATCATAGAATCATATGGGGTTGGAAGTGACCTCTGGAGATCATCTAGTCCAACCCCCCTGCCAGAGCGGGTCTACCTAGAGCACATTGCACAGGAACTTGTCCAGGCGGGTTTTGAATGTCTCCAGAGAAGGAGATTCCA
>JAOXNO010000001.1:164268549-164282274 GCA_028565335.1 Limnodromus scolopaceus
TGTCACTGGGCACCACTGAAAAAAGACCAGCCCCTTCCTCCTGACACCCTCCCTTTAAGTATTTGTAAGCATTGATCGGATCCCCCCTCAGTCTTCTCTTCACAAGACTAAAAAGACCCAAGTCCCTCGGCCTCTCCTCATAGGAGAGATGCTCCAGGCCCTTAATCATCATTGTGGCCCTTTGCTGTACCCTCTCCAGAAGTTCCCTGTCCTTCCTGAACTGGGAAGGACACAGGTCTCAGTGTGATCACATTTACAGAATTCTTGCAAAAATTTATTAATATAAATTAGGATGTTTTCACAAATCTCATGGTACCACTATCCATCACAGCCATTTAAAATAGATTTTGAACATTACTCAGATATAGTTTAAGTATTCATTATGGTTTCTATTGCCTGAATCAATGTCTATGAAATATCTTCCTCCTTATAGAGAATATAGGCTTCTCTGCTTCTAAGAGTTCAAAACAAAGCTACTATTACTCTATTTATTCTTTTGCTTTTGATGAGAATTCTATAGTTCCAAAAAATATTCCACTACTAATGACTACAGAAACTCCCTCTTTTTGAACAGAAACAGGTGAGCAAAGGTTTTTTTTTTTCAAGCTCATTATGAACATTTTCTATACAGAGAAATAACAATAAAAGAAACTCATTTCACATTTAGACAGCAAATCAGTTATTCTCTGGTCTCATAGAACCTGACCTGAACGTAGAGAAGAAAAACATTGTCAGTTTTGCAGCCTGACCAGCCTCCTTATTTTTCATGGTGTAAGTTAGTGAATCATTTGGAATTGGTGTTCTGCTCACCACTAAAACTGGCATAGGGGTTCAATTACCAAAGCATGCATCTATTGCTATTTTTTTTTCACTCCAAAGCACCCAGACTAGTCTCCAAGTGCTCTTTTTGAAGATCTCAGGTCCCTCATTGACCCTGTGTCACATCTGCCTGAGCATCTGGAAGTCTTCTTTTTTGGAAAGGAAGAAATGACCATTTCATCCTTTATGTGCTGCAAGGATGTTAAACTGAACTATGAACTTTCACCACGGTTTGATATGTGGGAAAAGGATGTTTCCGTATTCATTTATTTAAACCATTAGCTTCACTTCGGCTGTTGTTTTGTACTTTTTATGGAAAGAGGATAATAACTTCCAGGGATTTGTACACTTTCAAATCATTGGGTTTGGAACAGGTTAAGATTTTTATAAGCTAAGTAGTAGTCAGGAAATTATCTCTGGTTTAAGTACAGAGCACTCTAATGTTTAAAATTACAAAGACTTACAAAGTCCTAGGACATCTGTAGAAAGATTTTCTTCAGCCATCCTATTAAACTCAAGTAAAAATGCTCTGTCGTTTCACAACCTGTGAAAAGCAAATGACATGATCTTTTTAGGCTTGAGTGCAGTCTTGTTGGAGGGAAGAGGCAAGGTTGCAGAATAATGACTGAATACAAAATTAACCTTTTTTATCCACACATTTACTTCTAAGGCTTCTGTATTTAACAGAATATAAGGAAAATATTACTTTCTTCAGTTTGCTGACCTTCAAAATATTTTCTAAGGGGACACTGTTCCCTGTATAATGAATTAAGTCTAACAATGATGATGACAGAGAAACTCACATCTCCCAGAGGTCAACAAAATAAAAGCCAGTAGAATAGATATGTTGGAAGGGGTTATGAGCTTATTTTGAAGACTGTGGGCCATCTTCAAGAGAAAACCTGTAAGGTTTCTAGATCTATGGCTTCTAAGAGTCATCATTTCTTCTCCCAGTAATATATATTAAAAAATTAGTTTGATTTTTACCTCATTTTTTCAAGGTGTAATTAGGGCAAAGCTTACAATGAAAATCTATAAAATCTTTGTGATTTATGAAAGAAGAAATGTCAGCATTATTTCAGCTATCACTTTGTTTCTACTGTGTCATTGCTTGATGGCGCTAGTGGGGCAAAACTTAGATAATTGCTTAATACTACATTATTCTTAGAATATACTCTGTACCTAAGACAAGGAATAGGAATTTGTCTGCACCTAGGTTGGTAAATATTCTCTTTTTTTTAAGTCACAAAAAATTATTTTGTTGCTGTTGTTGTTGTTGTTGATGTCCAGTTACCACTATTTCCAGCTCTAATACTCAGTTCAGCCATGCTAGTGGTGTTTCTTGTTGTATGCAGCAAGGAATATACCACGGTGCGTTGACCTCCAAGCTAGCTTTAGCTATGCCTCATCTAAACCGGAAATGGTATAGATTTGTCAACACATAATTGAGACTAAATCCACCCATTTGAAAAACAAGCCTTATTATTCGGTGTTCAGAGCTACACTAATACAGCTATACTGCACCAAGGCACAAATCAACATCTCTGGATAATTTGTCCTTCTTCTTTTTGGACATATTAGATCAAGTCAGAGCTAGCTCTGGAGTCTCTATCATTGCATAGTTTAGAGGAAACCTATGTAATTAAGGAAAACATCAGGCTTAGGCAACGTCAGACTTTCCACAAGTATTCAACAAAGAGTAAGTAACCTCTTGAAAGTCTTGTAACCTCTAATAGTCTTGGCCTGTTAGACTGAAATGTCTGGATCTTGCCTAAATCATTCTTCATATACCTAACCATGTTTTCTGGATCTTGCCCAAAGAGTATATATTCACAGTTGTACAATATTCTCAGCAAACAAAAATACCAGGGTTGGGTTTTTTTTTTTCCCAACAGTGAAAGATTTACAAATTTTAGTTAGAGAACATCTAAAACTTCAAGGTACATACTTCAGTGCCCTACTAAAGCACTATCACCTTGACTACCATCTTCTCACTTGTCTTCTTACAAAACAGGCAACCATAAAGACTTTTTTTTGCATGTGAAAATCTTTGTTTAATTGTTAATAGTGCACCCCACATAAATCTCATTGTTTTTATAACATTGTTTGCAATAAACTACATTTATCATTTCTGGGTATAAATGTTGTTCATACAGCTCCTGTTTGGGGACGTATAAAAAAGAATATTTCTTCCAAATTATTCTAAGGTCAGGAATGCAAGATTTCTGCCAAGTGATTTAGTGTGGCCTTTTTTCCTGCGTCTTTAGTCAAAGTTTTTCATTTTAAAAAAATTCATGCGTAGATTAAGCATCAAATATCAATGAATTCTGTAATGAACTGGGATGATTTCTGAGTCACTAGCAGAACACCCGCATGATTCATTTACTAAAGCTGGAGGAAAGCTGTTAGTGGCATAAGGGATATCTGCAAAGCATCGTCCTTCACTGCTACCACATCGTCTTAGTAAACTTCTATGAGCTGCAGTTAAAAGATGAGATGCTTTCGTTGCTAGATCAGCGATGACAAAGAAGCAGTACAGCTCATGGGAAAATCTGAGCATGTTGATCACTCACACAGGAGAGAGCTACAACAGAAATTTCATTACAAAGAGCAGTGACACAACTAGGAAGTGGGAGAGCCAACACAAGAGTGTGAAGCTTTTATAAAGCTGAGAGGATAAGAAATAGGTAGGAATAAAATTTAGGTCGATAAGGATGGACAGATTAAAAAAAAAAAAAATAAAAAAAAAAGATCCCTAACTTTCCTTATGTCAGTGAGCCCAGAGAATATTTTAGGAAAGCAGGATAGAACTTTCATTTTCCAAAAATACATGTGGATTTCTTGTCACTTAGGTCATTAATCTTGGCTAATGAAATCTTACTGCATAAAAAACAAAAGGGTTGGTTTTTTTTTTTCTGTGTGTGTAACAACTACTGTGATTTAAAGTGAGAGAGAATAGAATTCCCATGAAGAAACAGAGATGCAAATTAGCCTCTGCTGACCTATATCCCTGCCATTCTTTAGCGTTGTGCTCAGAAAAGTTATAAGAATCTAAAAAGTTATAAATGCTTCACACTAGGGATATGTACCCTGAGAATCTTTTTATCTTAAGAACACCTAAATCCATTGTTCAAAAAACAGGAATACCTTATCCTACTGTTGATCTGACTAATCAGTGCTAAATTATCAATGAATGTTTTTCCTCTTGTGTACGACTCCCTCACATGGGAAAAATAATTCACACTGAATTGTAGAGATCATGAGCAGTTATTACACGTTTCACGGTAGTTAGGTGCTCTCTTGATTTAGCTATAAAAATTATGAAGGAATGTTTCTTGACTGCAAGTAATCCCTGTCTAGTAGAGAAACACATCCACGCATCATTTTCACAATTCTGCCAGTGGTAGTATTCGAACAGGTAGTATCACTTTGCTGTCAATCAAGGACACTGTCTACATTGACTACATCATGTCCTCTTGCACCAAGAAGAAAGTCTCTATGCAGATTTATCGCAACTGTGTTGCATTGGTGCTGTTCTGTTCTTTTAGCCAATTTTCAACTTCCTTTAACACCATCTCTGATATTGTTTTTTTTCCAAGGGACAAATGAGCTTCACGTGGTAGTAGAGAGAACTGTTAAAAGACTGAGATCCACCAAAAGATAAGCTGAGTTTGAGCACCAGGAATGCAACAGGACATATTTCGTAAGTTTTTTAAACTGTATTTTGGAGAACTTATTTACATATAGTCCCACATTTAGAGCACAAACACTGCTCATTTTAATCATGGCATATCCAGAGACATTCTGAAATAGCAAGTGAATTCTAGAACATTTTGAAATATCTTTTGAACGTGAATGAGTACTCAGTTTTAACAAATGTAGAACAGGTCTTTCATGGAAATCTTTTCAACTACAACATGTTTGTGTCCACACATCCATGTAAGAAACACAAACAAATAAAAGTCTAATGATGTGAGGATTATCTGCCACCAAAAGTCAAATCACAAAAGGTGAGTTATGAACAGGAACTGCTGTGATTTCAAAAATATCAATACTGCATTCTGGATGAAGTACATCTATTACCGGTTTAATGTACGCCATTTTGAAAGTGACTTAAACTAAAGGGAGAAAAATCTCCCTCCTCTTTTGGAGAAGGACAATCTTTGTAAGACATTAATCACCACTACTATATTTATCTAACTATATCTTTCTGCTGTAGCTGAAAAAAAATTCTATATGGGGAATCCCTATGCTGCTTTGCTTATTGAGTGGGAGAGAAGGTAAACTATTGTATCTATTCTTAAATACTTAAGGTGTCTTCAGACATTATAACAGTAGTGACCTTCATAAACATACATAGAGAATCAAACAAGAAATGTCTTGCAGGATTTTTATTTCCATTTTTTCTTGCCTGAATTAATGACTTACTTGTTCTCATTTACTGGGCTAAGTATTATTAGTGCCATTTTGAAATATCAAGGGCCTTTTAATCAACTTCATTTTTTAAGAGCTTCAGAAGGCTTAGGCTTCTCTTGTTGTTGGTATAATGTTAGAAACCACTGATCTACCTTAATGGTTTCTATTTGGGAGCTGTCAGTGATGGTATTGTATTGGTGCTTTCTTTAACCCTGAGGAATACATCTACCCCAGGGTCTGGATCTACATTATCATCTCAAATTCCCTTTTAATTGACTAGGGTCTGCATTATATGAAAAAGGTTTCTCATTACCACTATGTGACTGGAAAATGGATCCCTCTTCTGCCATTGGTTTTTGGAAAATCTGGCTACAAACTAATCGGAATCAGGTTTTCATGACAAGACAAATAAACCATGGCATATAACCCCCCTGTGAGCTTAGTAATTCTTGAGTAAATTCTCAACTTCACTTAACAGTGCAAAATCTCCTAGGGACTTCACTGGGATGAAAGATGAAATAGGAAAAAAAGATGAAATATGGCAGTGTCTCAAAGACATAATAAGACATGAAACACCTCTTATAAGAACAGCAGATTTTTCTAATGAGTTAACATTAACTATAATACTTCACCGTGACAATAATGCATAATTGCAGCTTCTGACCTTTCCTATTATTTAAATTCAAGTATTTTCACATGTAGTTTTGTAGCATTTTATCAGCAGCTCTGAAACATCAATGCAGCATATCATAATATAAGTTCTAGTGCTAAGTTTTGCTTTAATACACATTTTAGCTATGCCTATTGACGTCAGTGGGAATGGAGTGCAAGCAACCAAATAAAAGATTTGGTCTCAAAAGATACAAGAGTATAATTTATCTTTCACTGCTTGAATCACTCTGTGGAATTTTTATTTTCCCCCATTTTATTAACTCATCAGACCTTCTACATTGAAGGCAGAAAAGAAGTTGGTTGCAGTCTAATGAACAAGCTTTGCCAAGTATAAACTTACAGAAGAGTTACTCATTTAACTGGTTCATATTCATAAGAAAACTATGGCTGTGTTCTTATTAGCAGTCAGTTGTTCATACTTTAATAAACTACTCATCAGCATTGATCTGAAACACATCTTTCCATTTTTATCCTGTCATGCTTTAAGCAATGCTTAGTAGATAATTCCAGTCTTTTAATCTCAGAGTTGTTATAACGTGCAAAAGACAATCAAGATCACCAAAGCTAGAGACAGCGACGTACAATGGAACTGGCCTCTGAACTCATCTAATAAAACTCTATGCTTACATACGCCAATTAGGAGTTGTTAGATTGTGTGGATCACAGCTCTTATTATAATGAGTCTTCAGTACATGGGAAGCCATTAGGGGAGACCAGAAATTATTTTGGTGGGTGGAGATTTTGCTGTATTTGTTCATCAACATTTATACGAACAGCTTAATACAAGTAGTTAAATTTTTTTTTTTTCTCTGTTGACATTAGCTTTTCTCTAATCTTTTCTCTGTATGCTTTTACAGATGTTAAAAAAGAGCTCTGCTAATAACACCCTTTCTGGCTGGGTCTCCATCCATTTTCATAGACTCAAACCAAAAGGGGTCCCATAGCTACCATAAATCTGAATGCGGTTCTTGACTTTGAATACCATTTTTAGGCACTGCTGTTGTACAGAAATAAAGGGTAATCAGCTTTTTGTATGCCAACATGTTTATCTGTGCTTTTCAGCAGCCTAGAAACTCCATATGGGTCTTTTTCATGATCTTTTATAGAGCTGTTTCTGAACTTCTCATCTTGAAATTTAAACCAAAGTTTAACCGGGCTACATTAAGTAGTTATTTTTGCCATCTGTGTCCTGGCTAAATGCTCTATAGGACTGGTATCTGCTCCTTTCACTTGAATTTAGTACTTGTATGTACTTAGCATGCAGAAAATGATCTCATCAAAAGAGGCCTGACATTCCAGTGAGGCTTTTGCAAGCTTTTCAAAACATAAGCATATGTTTGCCTGATACATATTTTGTGCCAGAAAGGGTGTAATGAGTCATCACCTCCGTAATATTTAATACCTCAATTAATGTAAAGCCTCTTTCAACCTTTTTACTGCTAGTAAACCTGTTATAATTTTAAATTAAATATTTATCTGACTAGCATTGCCCAAATGTGCTACTTAGTCAGCAATGTGGGTGTGTTTCTCCTACCCAGTCACCCTGAATACATTTATGGTGTTTATCACTGACCATTGAAAAGTTTCACGGTTTCTTTCTTTGCATTAACATGGGGTAACAACAATAGCAAAATTAATATGCAATAATTAAATGCAGCCGTTCAGAATGCTAAAAAACCCTATGTGTACTGATAATGACTTGAAATCAGTGGGAGATTTTCTCCTAACTTCAGTGAGTGTTGGGTCAAGCCAAAGGGAACAGGTGTTTGCTTCATGCTAATAACATCTGAGAGTGTCGTTATTTATCATAAAAAAATGGCCTTGCAATGAAAAGTATAGTTTTTCAGTTGAAAGAAGAAAGGCAAAAAAATGTTGATTTCCCAACACTAAATTTGTAGTCCTCCTGCTCGTAACATCTGTCTGAAAGTTAATTTCCATACTTTGATTGAGCTGAAGTCTTGAGAAGTCATTTGTTGGTTCACTATGGGAAGTTTGGTGGCAAAAAAAAAAGCCCTACATTTGAGGACTTAGCTCGCAGAGCTCATTGTGCAATAAACTGGATTTCAGCTGTCTATGGTTTAAAAGAGAAATTTAAATAATTAATTGCTTAATATTCCTCACTGTTCACTGTGTACCGTAGAATCGTGCCTATATGACTATTCTGATGAGACACAACTTAATGCATATAAATCTGTCTTTCAAATTTCACTACCTGTTTAATCAGATACTCAAAATCATCCATGGCTTGAATTTGGTGATTTCAGAAGAAACATGTCCGGGATAAGAGGACATATAAGCATTTCATGTAACAACATGGCATGGTCTACTGTATAAATCTTCTGTTCTACAATATGTCCACCTTCTTTTCTTAGGTGAAAATCATGATTTTGCAGTCTGAAAGCCTGTGTAATAAACTTCAGCATTTGGGATGCATCTGGAACTACACGGTCAAACTGCTACAGTGGTGGCTTCACTGACCCTTTTAACAAGAAGAGGAATATCAAAAGGAAAAGGAATACATGTATGACACCAATATTTGTTATCACCATGTCTATGGGACAAGCTCTTACCTGAAGGACTTGGTACTTCAGATTTCACATTTCATTTGAATAATTATTGAACACCTTTATACAGCGAATAGCATTTATTTTCCAAACTGCATCTCCACATTTCCACCAGTACTATCCTGTTTTCTGTATCATTATGTGATGAGTATGGCTGTTATTTAAAGCTATTCTCTTGCTTATGCTGAAAAAAAAATTCTGCAACTTTTAGTAGACTTTTGTTTTATCTAAAATAAAACAGATAGATCTCCAACATTAACTAAACTACTTTTTCTGTCTGGTTTTGAAATGCTTCTGTTTGAAAAGCCTTCAAAAGTGCTGAGGCACTGGCTGATTGTCAGGAAAGAACTTATTAATTCACTTGCAGATTGACTTGATAAAATCTCTACTTTCCACTATTCCATATTTTATCAATGTTAAAACATCTATGGTCAAACTTCAAGACCACAGCTTGGGAAATAGGTTTTGGACATTATCTACCACTACATTGAATACAATGAAGTTCAGGGTGAGCTTTTCTCTTAATATCTTTAAGATTTCCCCTAGTATTTTCATGAGATCTGTGAAAAGCTAGACAAGCTTAATGAAAAGTTGTAGTTATAGAGTTTTCTCCTCTTTTTTGACCTGTGCACTGTGTGCCATAGCAACATGCTGTAGTTATGAATGCCCTGAAATCCCAGCAATAAGTGAAAGCTGAACAGAAACAACTTTTCTGGTGCCAGGATAAGTACTGGTATTAGGTAAGGAAAACTGAAGTTTTACCTTCTCGTGAAACCCTAACCTACAGTATCATGTTAGCTAGCTGGATATGTGCTGTGTAGACCACAGATTCTTACAGCATTTTTTCCTCAGCTGTCAGATGCAGAAAACCCAGACACTCTCTGCAGTCAGCTGACTGCAGCTACAACCATGCATGACGTGTTATACAATATGGGTAAAGATTTGCCCTGGAGCTTGTCACTCGAGCAATCGGATTTTGCAGTCCCAATATCTGAAGAGCAGCAGTGTCCTGTAGTATGCCAGTTTTCCTGTATTATACAGGTGGCAAATTAAAGGAAAGATCAATGCAAATCTGATTTAGGCTGTCAACAGTGTGAATTATACTTTTTTTCACCTTTAAAATCTAGTGCATTAGTAAACTCTAAACCATTGTTTGAGCTGTGCAATGCCATATAGATGTTTTGCAAGAGCTAAAGCTCTGAGATACATTTTCCCCTAGAAACGATCATGGTGAAGTGTTCTGTCTTCAAGTTTTGCTCTCTGTATTACCTTTAGCCACATTAGATAGCAGATATATTGTGCTCCCACCCTTCTTAAAGTTCTGTAAGAATTAACTTCTATCCATTTCATACAGTATACACGGAAAACTACCTTAATTACCTGAACTCTGGACTGTTTCAGGGAAAAAAATACACCTTATAGGTAAGGATAAAAAAATGACAGTTTCTACTCAGCCAGCTAATCTGTATTAGAAATTGATAAACCCAGGTTGTCAAGAGATTCCAAAAAGAGTTCATATGGTGGAGAAAAGCCAGCAGATTTTTTGCAATTCTTAAAATATGTTCAAGGCAGAACAGTTAATGGTCAGCAGCAAATAAAGAAATAGGTTAGCAGAGCGAGCTGAGCAGAGATTGAGAAACTAAGTATTTCCGTCATCAGTCATATATGACCCTTTCAAAACAGCACACTCCAGTGGCAGAGGGTCTTGCACATGTCCCTGCAAACTCACATAATTGAAACGGTAAAGTTACCATTTTGAAAGTGTAAATAATTCTGCTTCCAAATCAGAATGACTAACTCCTGACAGCTTGTACTCAGTAAGGGCACACATGCTGGCTATGGTTAGCACAACTGCCTCTGCTTCCAAGGATGTTATATGTAGAATTTTCAGGGTGAGTCCAGGAAGCAAGGGACATGTTTGGTCAGGCAGCTGTCAAGGCATCACATTGACCAGCTGACTTAAGATCAGCTTCTCTTCTAGGAGACTTATCTCGTGCGCTTGATTATGAATGGGAGGGATCAGAGCAACAGAGGGCAGCGAATGGCATGGGCATGAGCATGCAGGAGGTAATGAGTGACCAAAAGAGGTTAAAGGTGGCAATTCAGACCCGTCCATTTTGTTTGAAACAGTGATGACAAGATGTAGAAAACAGGAGGCAGGTCATAAAAAAAATCTCTAACATCCTATAGAAAGCCCAAACAGAGGCTTGTCTGTATGCCCCACAACACAGAGCAACACAACATAAAGAAGGAAAGCTCCAGTGATTTATAGGAATTTACACCTGTTGGGCATTTGGCTTGACATTAGACAGAAGTTATATTCTATGGCCCGGCTTCCTGTTGCCCCATCAAGACACCCTAGACAATGTTGTCTGAGTTCTGCTTTTTTTGCAAATTAAAAATCCTCACCCTGTGCAGGACAGATCTTTCTCAGCTGTCTTTTCCTTTCCAAGCTCCACCCTTCTTTGAGTTTCAGCATGTTTTAAGGGTAAGTGTAAACAGACATTTAAACCAGTAACAGGTGTTCCCAGAGAGGCATGTTTTTGTTTCATTCCAGGAGGATGAGGTTTGTGACCGTCCACATTTCCTTCCCTTATATGACCAGGACCTTTCAGGCAGGAAAGTTGTGCTGAGCCAGTGTCAGCCAGCAAAAGCAAAATTCGCTAAGGGGATTCACAGTATCACCCCGGAGGTCTTTGTGGAGAATAATATTGAGACAGGTCACGAAAAATATCAGCCTGACATCTGCAGCCTCCCACATGGGTAGTATGTGCTATGGGCTCCACAGGGAAATGCGCATAAGAAGAGGAATGAAGAGGGGTAATATTCCCCTAAACTTCCGCTCTCATGCAGTTCTTAACAGCAATTGCACTTCTATCTGTCTCTTACCTGTGTGTACAGGATCAACAGCAAGACTATAACAGGCAACTGGTACACACGAGGCTGGTTTTCCTTTCTTTGTGCCCAAGGTCTTTATTAAAAACGGGAAGGGGATGTGGGGACACAGCTGAGAAAAATGTCATGACCACATGTAGGTTGGGTAAAATACAGGTAAAAAAGAAGGCATTGTCATTAAACTATTCATTCTCCTGAGGTTTTAACATTTGATTGTATATTTAGAAATTTCACTTTTGATCTGAGAATAACTGTTCTGCAAATCCACACTTTCCACTGAAAAAACCCAATATATTTATGCAAAAAAGCTATCTATTTTGAGAAATTTTTTCTTTCACCAAACTCCTCTGTCTCCCTAACATTTTATACAAAAATTCCTGATGAGGCCTTTCCTTACATCTTCTTCCTCAAATAGGCCTAATCCTTACCCAATTGAAGCCCTTGGCCATGGTCCACCATCATCACTGACCCCACTGCATTTTACTTTAGTCACTGGCTTCTTGCTGAAATCCCAGTCTCTGTGCAAATCACCATTATTTTTGAACTTTCCACCTTCCCTCATCTCTTTAAAGATATTTTAGTAGCACAATAGCTCTGCTTCTTTGCAGGGAAACTAGCTTTTCTCCCTTCATTGGTCCGGATACTTTTGGGAGTTCCTCTCAGAGATCTTCTGCAGATGTGAGCTCAGCTACTAAGAATGGCTGGGCATGGCCCCAAGTTTTCAGCTCAGCACATGACCCTTCCCAGAGACAGGACCTCCAGTCTGTGTCCCAGGCCACATCTCTCCCGCGAGCACAAACCAGGACGAATACGCTCTGCCAAGAGCAAATCCACTGGGACTGATTCCCATCTGTCAATGGGGTACATGACTACCTTGTGTGAACTTTGGTTACTGGCCTTTGAAAATTGACTTGACGCATGGTTTTTACCCAAAAGCCTGACCTGACTTCTTGCTAAACATTTAGCAATCTAAACAGCTTGAAATGGAGCCCAGTGCAAATGGTTTACCAAGGCAGAGAAAAAAAAAATTTAAAAGGAAAAAAAGAGAGGGAAAAAAAAAAAGGAGGAAAAACTAATTGTATATGCTCTTATCCTACGCACAAATTCTATTGAAGCTGGTTTCTTACCCTCAGACAGCAGGGAAAAGAAAAAATTATTATATCAGAAAAGAGAAAAACTGGTTCACTTCTTTGATTCAGGCCAGATCCAAATGAGTCTAGAAGTTTCCAGGAAAGATCTTGCTGGCACTGATCTCATACCTTCAGGTTTTAGTGTATATGGCTCACAAAATCTTCCTCTTGTGGGGAAAGATCATGTTCTTGGGAGAATTACAATAATTCTTGTAAAGAAAACAAAGAATGTATTTTTGTTTATTTTTCCTAATGGCCCTGATCCAGCCAGGTTTTGCGTGCTGGTAACAGATGTTTCTCATGAGTGACCCAACATCTGGCACAAAGATCTTCTGTTGTAATTGTTATAATGAAAACACAAAAGACTGTAGCATTAGACACCAAGAACTGGATTTTTTTTAATGGGTCTCCTACTTTGAAGCCATAAATGTGTACACTGGGTTTGGTCCAAAGCCTTTGGAAGTCAACAGAAACTTTCGTTGATTTCAATGGTTTTGGGTCAGTCCTTTTATGAACCACTGGATCTAAATGTACAAAGACAAAAAGAAAACTACTGATCTGTGAATGTATTTTTTTTTTTACAAAACCAGTGATTTTTCATGTATTGAAATAAGAAATCACTTTGTCTTCCTTGGCATGCAGCTTTTGTTCACAAGTCTTTCTGCTTCAAAATCTTGCTAGAAAATAATACAAATCACAAATCACTTTAGCTGGGGTCTTAGACAGGCAATGCAGAATTTATGTGAGTAAAAGCAATGCAAAATAAAACAAAATGTAATCTTTTTGGCACATTTAGGAATCAGAGAATGATTTTTCTTACAGTGTCAGAAGAACCTCTCTACTGCAGAAATGAGTTTTAATATCCCTTTTCTTAAAACAGGGGTCTCCTTATAATGATGAAGGATTACAGTCAATTCTCTGAAATTCAGAGTCAGGATGCCTCAGAATTTTGGGAAAAAACCACACTGTTTTGTCTTTTTTAAAGTCAAATGCTATTCTCACATTCATTAAAGAGAACCATACCATGGCTTTCCTGAATTTATTGATAAATTTATAAATATGAATATAATCTCTCCAAATGTAGTTACTTCATATTATTCCTCTTGTAAAAGAAGAAAAGAAGGGTGGAAGAGAGGAATAAGGAGGGGAGGGAGGGAGGAAGGAAGGAGAAGGGAAGGGAAGGGAAGGGAAGGGAAGGGAAGGGAAGGGAAGGGAAGGGAAGGGAAGTG
>JAOXNO010000001.1:164300878-164332995 GCA_028565335.1 Limnodromus scolopaceus
GGTGAGGCACTGGAACAGGTTGCCCAGGGAAGTCGTGGATGCCCCATCCCTGGAGATGTTCAAGGCCAGGCTGGATGAGGCTTTGAGCAGCCTGCTCCAGTGGGAGGTGTCCCTGCCCATGGCAGGGGGGTTGGAACTAGATGATCTTTAAGGTGCCTTCCAGCCGAGACCATTCTATGATTCTGTGATTCTATATTGGACTAAATAAGATACTATTCAGGATAAAAGTAAATCTGGATTGTTATTTAAAGAGAAATCCTAAACCAAAAGCATTCCTTGACCTATAAGAATGCATTAATATATTCGTCAATGTCCCTTCCATAATTCAGCTTCATGTGCTTAACCAAAGGAAGATCTCAGTCTTTGTATCATTTATTTATAGATATACAATTTATAGTTTCTAAATTGGTATACTGACTGATTTGCATACAGCAGAGAACATGCATAATGAACATAATATAGTGCATATGCAGATACAAAATCACTGAATGTCCAGGCTAAAAGCATACTTCATTATTTAAATCCACTTTAGTTTTAAAACTTCTGTTAGAAAATGGTTTATATTCTATATAATCATATATATAATGTTTCTGTGTGGAAACCTGTGAAATCATCTGAGGAAAAAACTGGTATGGAACAAGTAATTTTTGCCCTAGCAGCATATATTTACTACATGACTCCTGCTCCAGTGTTGAGGGTGATTCAGAGCTTATTTATCATAAAAAGCAATTCTTGAGGAAATGCTACGTCCATGTCTCCACATATCATTACTAGAGGGCAGAATTGTGGTTAGTTTTGGGTTTTTTTTTCTATTAACTCTTATCTAGGAAAAAAATAGTATAATTCGGGCACAATTTGAAGACCAAAAGATATATTCTTTCTTCATTTGTTACAATATAACAACATTTTGGCAAAATAATCTCAATGCCCACATAAGAAGGCCCACAAGAATGCTGACAAAAAAAATCCATGAAATGCAAGTATAATATTTTGAAGTGTGAATAGTGAATGGATCTTAGTCTATATTTTGTTTTGTTGTGTTGATTCATATCCAGCCTCCTCCGTGTGAAATCTGTAGAACTATTCCAGATTTACACCACTATAATGGTGCACAGAATCCAGTCACTTTACCTTTTACTTATTTTGAAAAGAACCCTGAATAATTGTGACACTCTATAAAGAAGGAAAATTATTATGTGAAACCTGGAGCATACAACTTCCATTAAACAGGCGGAAAGAACGTCTACTATTTCACTTTGAAAATGCACCAGTAAGAGTTAGGTGAGGTGGGAATGATAGCCCATAAACCAGATCACAACAGCTGCGCTCCGTGTCCACTGCAGTTCCACAGAAAGAAGGAAAATTAATTTTAATTGTATTTCAGTCATTGGCTTAGATGATCTGGCAGTAATGCAGGGACTTTGTTATAATTTTGTTTCTTGGCTGTGGTCCACTTAGCCTTGACATTAAAATAAAGGAATGCAGCCATAATACCAGAAACACCCTGAAAGAGGCTTATGGGGTGTCCAGGGAAAAAGAGGATTCTATATGTCTGAATTTAGCTGGAAACGCAATTGCCAGCATGTGGAAGTCTTGAAGTGTAAGTGAGAAAAGAAAGGTGTCATTAAACTGTATGGAAAGCCTTGCTTCCTTACAGCTATGCAAAGCTGCAAGAGAGAGCCAAGTATTCCCCATGCAATAGTGAGTGCTTGTTGTTGTTAAAAAAAAAAAAAAAGTAAGTATATTTATATGTACATATGCAGGAGGGAGGGTGTGTTAAACGATTAAGACAAAATGACCTTATTTCAAGGAGCCAGAGTAAGCCGTGATGTGTACGGCAATTGTGAACTTTAATAAAATTTGCTCAGCAGATTAATGTAAATATTTGAAGAATAAATTCTGTAACTTCACTATGAATGAAACACCAATCCAGGTCTCATTTCTATAGTGCTATAAATTTCTGTCAGTATCATTTAAAAATCTCATGTCCAACTGAATTTTTGAAGTCTGATATAAGATAAATACTTTCCTTGTTATGGTTTCATATTTTCCATAACTTTTCCTATGCTAAAGGTTAGCAAATAAACAATGCACATTATGTTAGTGAAGTCTCCAGAGTTTCTTTTCCTCTTCTCACTGCAGAAATTTTTTAGCTGTATCTCTCGCTATCACTTTCAGCTTTAGCTATGACTCTAAGTCAGAGTTTTTCATAGTGAACTGCATTGAGGAAATGATGGCAAATGCCAGTGACTCAGAGAGTAATGCTGTGTTTCTCATCAGCTATTTTCTTGATGACAAACTTTGTTTTCAGAAGCAAAGCTGGTTTTGGAGAATAACTTGTCTCCATAGTTATGTATGGGAAACAAAATAGCTACTCCATAGTCTTAATTCTCTTCCAGCCTCTTTTTATAAACCAGATTATGACCTGTGGTAACATCATCAAGCCTAAGAAAATCCTTCTGAAATGTCACAGGTGTGATCATATGCCAGAATAAAAATTATCCGGTCAGTTTGAAGCAAATGAAGCAAAGCGTTTCTGTCAATGTGAGGGTTCAAACTGAAGTGATCTCACATGAACATTTTTTCTGTTTTCTCTCTTTTCACTTGCCAAAGCTTCAAAACGGTTTGGCCTGGAACCTGAAAATCAGTTTAATTTTGTTGGACAAAGCTAGGGGACACAAAAGAGCTGTGCCATGGGGCCAGCCTGGAGCAAAAGGGGACAGTGAGAGCCACATGAGAGAGCAGTAAGCTGCCTAGCAAGGTGTGTTCTGGGAATAACAGAACGCAGCTTTTGTTCCGCCAGTTTTGGAAGCTTTATGATAGGACCAGAACAAGAAAAGACTTCTTAATGTAGCTTTGTGGTGTACAAGAAGGATCTCCTTTTCAGAAGTATTCTCATGGAACTATTCACACATATCTTTCAAAGCTTCTTTGTGCAACCAACATTGAGCAAAGGGATACTAGCACACCTGAGAGTCAAATAGAAAGCAAAAACCCTAATAATTTAAGGCACTTTCTAGACTTCTTAACATCTTTTGCAAACTCTCTTACCTCTGCATCTTTCATTTGTGTCCATTTGAGATGTCACAACTGATCTTTGCACAAAGTATAGTAGTGGAAGAGGGTTGAACTATTTTGGAACCTTACTCACTGAAGCAGTAATCACTGTTTATCACTGTTACTTTTAAGATTTAATTATATTTTTCAGAGTAATTCTTATGATCTATGATATAATATGTTTTATGAGATTGTCTCACATGATTTTCATACAGGCCTGTAGTGCTGGTGAATGTAAAACCATGAAGCTACGTCGGAGGGCTGATTCTACTCTTCACCCTTCTTAGATTGGGAAAGTCTGTGTTTTCCCATCAAGTAGCCTTTTAGGACTTCCTTAGCTATGGATTTTGCCTCTGGGCCTTATCAAGAATTAGTTATGTTTCATAGAGTGGGATTTGGTTCGTTTGTTAAGCAGCTGAACACCCCCTGAACAAGTATCCTTTCATGGATAATAATCTTCATTCCAAGTTTTGGAAACCAATTGCCAAGGAAAGAAGGAATGCATTTTTACTTCCAATACTGTACGTGTAGGTAGGTATATTAAAAGAACTAAACCAACATAGGTCCTCCTTGTTAATATCCTTCCTCTGTGCTGGAGCAAGGATATTAGTTGTCATGGTTTAATGGCCTACTCTAATGTAAAAAAAACTAAATAAAATGTGTTTTTCATGTTTTGTAATTAAGCCTTTTTAGTGCTAAATTTCCTAAAAAGCAGCTAACGAAAAAAAGTTCCTACTCAAAAAGTCTTACAAATCAACTAAATTCCCTAATACTAATGTGCATAACTTTTGAACAAGATAGTCACTGTATTCCAGGTAGTCTACACGTCCTATTAGGGATCAAACATTTATTTCAATCAAACAAATCTCTGTTTTCCCCCACTAAGCAGTGTTATATGGCTGTGCCGAGTTTGAGATTAAAAGATCATGGGCTGCGCAAAACAATTAAACATTTGTTCTACAGTACCCCTACTTGAAAAAGAAGAGCTTCTCTGTGAAAGAAAAACAACTTCATAGTTGTTTTTGAGATAGGATGCAATGATCTGATACAGATAAGATGCACTCCTTTTGCCCTATTCAAATGTTAAGCTATCTAATGCAAATATTATTTTCCAGTAACTGAAATCATTCACTTACCCACACTTCTAGAAAACCATGAATGCAAATCTCTTTCAGTTTCTGAGGTAGCTTTCACTAGCTTATTTTCATGAGACACTAATGGCTTTGTACTGTGACTGTTGTTTTCCCCCTATGATAATGAAACTTGATAAGGGCTGCATGAAAGCAAGTAGTACTTTGAGTTTATTATTTTTATTTCCCCATATCTAAATATCGTATTTATATTAACAGTCTGTGTTGTAAGTTTTGCAGTTGCGTGTACATTTTCATTTCAATAGAATTTATAGATATTTTTAATAGATGTATTTTGGATATTATATGTTATTACTTAGGTGCAGCTTACCTATAAAGTCATCTTCTATCTTATACTTAGTGCCTCAAATGAGGCATCTCATAAGTCTTTTTCTGTTCTGTTTTGTGTTGGTTATTTTACTGTTAACTTTTTCAAGAGACTTAGTATAAAATGTTTTATACGCCTTTTACTCTCTGTTTCTCTTTGTAAAAAATTAGCAATGATTTAAAGCCTTAAAGCAAACAGGAGTAGTTCTGCCGTAAGAAAGAGAAGCCAGGGAACAAGAACCACTTCACAAACATAAGGCAAACAAGCCGTCCTTAAACTCCCTCCTATTGATCATACAGAGCAGCCTCAAATTGATTGAAGGGACTCAGCCAAAATAGGAAGTTCTTGTGGTGAGACGGCTGATACGGTCAGGCTGGAAAACCTCTCAACTGCTTCCTGTGGTCACCCAAATTCCAGGGCCTTGCCGAACCGGAGGACACTCTGAATAAAGGATTTCTTAGAATTTGCTCTGCCGTAGTCAGGGGCTCTGCAAACGGCATGTGACTCAACCCTAGATGATTTCAGTTCCTTGAGCAAACTAAGATAAAGTAGAAAAATGTTTCCCTGCTTACCCTGGAAAGATTCCCATGAATAAGAGGTACTGCAGTCAAGGGAATTTTTCCGTGTAGCTTTGCTGACATTTTGGTGGTATATAGCAGCCCCCAGCTACAACTGGCTTCAGCATAAACAACAGAGAAGCTCTACTGACACCTGTTACTGCATATTCTTTACATGGACACATCACTGCTTTAAGTTTGATAACTAAAATCGCTTTCACCCTGAAAAGACTTCTGTGAAAAGGATACAAGACATAACTTGCAGGTATCAGGTGCTACCTCAAAGCACTGCACACGCTCAAGTTTCCAGTTCTTGGTTGTAGGCACAGGTAAAAAGACAATGACCCTCACCTGCCTTGCAGAATTAGACTCTGAATGAAGAAACAGAGATTGGTGAAGTGAGGTTGGTTAGAAGAGAGGTTGGTGCTGGTATCTTCTCACAGGTAGTTAGCGATAGAACAAGAGGGAATGGCTTCAAGCTCCAACAGGGTGGGTTTAGACTGGACATTAGGAAACCATTCTTCACAGAGAGAGTGGTCAGACACTGGAATAGGCTGCCCAGAGAGGTGGTTGAGTCACCATCCCTGAATGTGGTTAAGAGTCATTTTGATGTGGTGTTGGGGGATATGGTATAGGGGAGAACTTTGTAGAGTAGGGTTGATGGTTAGACTCGATGATCCCAAGGGTCTTTTCCAATCTGAATGATTCTACAATTCTATGAAATACCTACCACTCCATTGCCAGCATTTTGCTGGAAAGAACGGATTTTCTTTACAGGACCTGGGCCATAGCGTGTTCAGCTCTGTACCTTGGTTCACAAGCATTAGACTCTGCTCTAAACAAACAAGCAGAGCAGATAAAAGTAACATTATAATCTCCTCTGTGCAGGAGAGGAACTAAGCTGTGAAAATGTTTCCCTGTAGTCAGTCTGCAGAGGTGGAACAAAGCTGGCCCCTGGGCCTCCCAGGGCAGGACTGCCGAGAGCTGCTGCTTCAGTGCTCAGTCTCCAGTCTGTCTTACTGGATCCCAGGTACGGCAACCTCTCTGGAAAGCTTTTCCTTCATAGATCTAGAACATAAATATATTTTCCCCTTACTCTAGTTTCTTTCTATCCTACCTTTACCAACTCTATACTAACTGCATACAGATCCTTTTTGCCTATTGCTATTATTTTGTTTTCACTACATATGCTCAGTGTGTGAAATAGAAAATAACAAGTATTTAAGTCTAGCATCTAGTGTGACAGAATAAGATGCAGGCTTACTTAAATTTTAGGCATCTAGCTCTGATGAGGAAGAGATGAACTAATCTTTTTTGAAGGCAGGTTCTCTCCTGAGTTCTGATAAAGGCAATGGAGCGTATACACAAATCCTTCAGAGGTGATCTATTTCACTTAAAACAACTGCTTACACTAATCACACCAGCTGTACTGATAAATAAAAGAGAATGCCAAGGTGCTGGCTTGCTGCCAGGAGCTAGACTCCTTCAGGCAGATAGATATTGGAGAAATCTTGATGGAGAGGTCTAGCACAGAGACAGAGAGAGAGAGATAATAATTAAACATTGGGAAATCAGAGTTTCAGTAATCAACCTTCTCCCTGACCCTCTTTCATTTAGCAATGTAGACACACTCAGTGGTTTCATTGCCTGTGTTCCAAGTGTTCATTTCATGCCCCTAACAGATAGGCTTTCACCTCCTTCACCTATATGTTCAAATACAAAAGTGTCAATTGCCTGTAAATACAAATATAGTTGCCTCTTGCAGAACATCCATTTCTGGCCAGTGCGAAATCCTTGAGTCCTCAAAATAAAATTTCCAGCTACAGCTTCAAACATGCTTCTTTACCAGTTCCTACTCATAAGAGAAGGTGCCTCACCTAGGCTTCTAGGAGCCTAACTCTCTGCTCACGGTTCTTAGTTCTTAGGTCCTTAGTTTGGTGTTTTCAGTTCTGTCCATGAAACTTATAGCCATTGCTATGTTCAACACTCCGATTTGTAAATCCCTTTTTGTTTCTGGCCTTAAATACATATGTGGGCATTCAAATATGAGCTGTCTCTTTTTAATTTTTTTTTCTTTTCTCTGTGACAGCCTCCAGACATTTGAACCTTTAAAAAATCTAGATGCTTGCTTATGAACTGGCTTCCACTTCGTCTGAATCTTCTAGTAAATATTGTGACCATCATTATTTTTTGGTAAGCCAATTTTTAATACCAGTTTTTTTGGTATTTTTTGTGTGAAATATACTCAATCAGACTGTTCATAAGGGAAAAGATGACTGGTCTTTGACAACAGTGATTGATTTCTTTCCAGCCCCCATCTTGTTATAATTCTTTGTTACTGGATACAGTACTTAAAGAGAATTTTATGAGCATAGTTTTTAGCCCAAACCCTGACTCTATGGCCCTTGCAATACAGAATGGGTAAAATTAGAGAATTTGTAATGCAACCTTCAAAGATATCTTCCACAGAAGTCAGTTCAGCCTCTCTAGTGGAAATTGTATTCACAAGGAATATCAGCCAGCTCTGAGCTAGTTCAATTTGGCCAATTTCATTTTGAAGTGGAAGCTTTTGGGCTACTGTTTCTTTTTTCAGGTTGTTGATCTCAGGAGCTACTGATCTTCCGTGTGGAAGCAGAAGGAAACCTGGAGAGGTGAGTGGAGGAGTTCCAGAGACAGTCTGTGAAAACATTGCTTGGAGAAAGCTAGAAACTAGAGGAGCTTGGTGTGATTGCCATCACACAGCAGGTACAGTAACTTTCTCACTAAGAAATAAAATGACAAAAACTCTAGTTTTCTTTATGAGAACATCCTCTGAAGGCTGATCTGAGGCAATTTGCCCTGAGAGAAATGAGTGGCCGTGCTTGCTCAGCCTCTTCTTCCTGCAATAATTTTTGACAAGGGTGTGGTTTGCTGGAAGGCTGAATTGATGCTGATGAAGCAAATGAAGTGAATGGAAAATATACACTCCAGATACAAAAGGAGAATCAATTTCAGCACAATTTGCCCTCTCTTCAGTGTACCTACTATGCAAGTGATTCATCCTGAACTACAAGCTCGGTCCAGTCATTCAGAGGGAATACCATGGTCTCACTTCCAAATTATTACTCAGAATCAAGTAAGAGGAAATCCCTCTTTAGGAACATGGTGGATAATAGAACTCCATCTCAGGACTCCTTGGCAGGCTGGAAACACTTTCTCTTGGACCCAATTTGAGTCTGAAATGTTTAATGAGCTGAATCATATCATGAAATGAAATAAACAAGGATGAGAAGCAGATCATTTGGGTGAGGTCCAAAATGTAGCATGCCTAAATCTGGGCTTCCCCGTCGTCATGCAGAATGTGGTAGTTTTCCCCCAGCAAAGCCTTTTTTTTTTTTAAAGTAACTTTAAAAAGCCAAGCTTTCAACAAGAGTAATTAGTGGGGATCAGCTGCAGTCTATTTTTACTCTTCTTCAGGAAACAAACTTCTTTTTTTGTTTGTTTGGGGTTTCTTGGTTTGGGGTTTCTGTTTGTTTTCCTTCTTTTCAGCATCAAACAAATCCCATTTGTACAGAATGATGGCAAAGACTGAAGGACAGCCTTGATCTGACACCAATACTGTGTCTGCACTTCAGCTGGAACAGACAGAATCCAATATTTGTACTTCTAGAAAATGTATATAATAAAATATATTGCTAGGTGTTTATCTGGAATTGTGTCGCAATTCAACAGTAGGCAATTACTCCACTAGAATTTTTTTTACTATTTTTGTGCTTTGGGAAATCTGGCAAAAAACGTCTCTGCATTTCCCTTCTCACGGTAATTATTACTATGTTTCCAGCATTAACCTGATTTATGTGGGTATTTACGAGTACTTGGAGCACAGTGCTAAGAATCAGAACGCGTGGATTCTCTTTTCCTGTATTGGCAACTTACCATAGGTTTGGGCAAACCAGGCAACTTTGCTTTCTGCATTTCTCTTTCCCCACCTATGAAATGAGGGAACTGAAGGATTATGATGAGTGGCAAATATTCATAACGCTATGATAGGAGCATAAAAGCACAGCTGAGGTACTGAATAATATTACACAGCCAAATAGGATTGAAGCTGAATTGTACCAATCATGCGTCTTATTTGGCTGCATGAGCTGCATACATTGTTACAATCAGAGGGCTGAGTATATGAGTTACAGAGAAAGTCTTAAAAAAAATCCAAACAAATAAACAAACACAAGTTGCTTTTTATTCTGGTGAACTGTCTGGGAGGTGAGATTTGCATAGAATTAGTTATGTTGACTGAACGGGATTAATTGTTATAGAAAAAAACCAAAACAGTCACATGGGACCCCCATCTCATGGAGCTTACCTGGATGAAGAGCATGCTGGTTTTAATTGAACTGTGGAACTTTCCATACTTAAAGCAGAATGATTGCAGTTCAGATCTGTAATCCACAAGGGAAACTACATTTACCTCATGGATCTAGGTCCAGCTTCCTGAAGGGATACACAGGCCTAATTATGGAGCCCATGCTCAAGAGACTGTTCTTTCATGCCTTATGACTCTTCATGTCTATGGTATTTGTGTCTTCTCTAGTAAATTTATACCTGCTTTGATGCACCCCCACAATAGCTGCTATCTTGGGAGGTGTGAGCAGCACGACTCCTAGACCTACGCCCAGGAGGAGTCCTCAGACTAATCCTCAAATGAATAATTTCTTTACCTAAAGCCCTGGTGGGCTCAGTCTGCTAGACTTCACCTCAGCAAACAGATCTCGTGATAGCTGAGCAAAGAGAAGTAACAGGTCCCCTTCGTTTCCTTTGGCCTGAACATGCTTACAGAAGGGCTAATGCTCTCATAGCACTGAGCAGCAGAGTAGAACAGAAAAGAGAGGTGCAGAAAAACTTATTTTTTCAGCCTGCTTTGAGATAGTGTCTTACATGCAGAGAAGCCTGTCACTGTACATGTTTATTTTGCATTTTCCAAGCCTTTTTTGATACCACAGTAAGCGCCTTTCCAAAACTTTTTCTCCTTTCCTTTTCAGTAGATGCGTTATACCACTCCAATACAACATATGGTGATCTGTAAGAATTTACATGGAATCACCATCAGTAAAAATAGGGCTTTCGTAATATATCTTCAAGCCCTTATATTTAAGAAGCAGGACTGAAAGGGCTTTTATTTAAAACTCTTCCATGTATTTTTTCTCTTGTAATCTGCAAAGGCTCTTGTTGTAAATGCTTCATCATCTAACATTTTTTTTGATGTAGTAAGGAATGGATTCTGTTACATATTTTCTTGTTTAACAAAATACAATGTAATATACAAATTAACATTTTTTTGCAAAATATAAACACAATTGTGGCATATAGTTGTGATAGCTTGTATTAGAAACATCTCAGATAGACAATTCAATTGTTATGGAATGAAATCTTCTGGTGTTTTTTACATCCAGACAAGTTTTTCAAGCAAAATCTTGTCACAAAAAATAAAATACCAGCTTTTTGTAACTTAGATACATACTTATATACACAGATTTTTGCTAGGATCTTGTACTAAGACCACTTTAATAATAATTCTAGCAAAATTCAGCAAGTAAATGTCAATAAATTTTAGCTCTACAAGAAGTTTGTTTGAGAGGGACATTTATTAAATCGCTTATATAAATCTAAATCATAAAGACTGAAATTCTCTAAGTTCTTCCTGGACTCTAAAGGAAAAAAAAAAGAATGAGTAACCAGTGTCCTTTGCAGGTGGGGGAAGGGGAAGAGAGGAGGACAGAGAAGGATTATGCCACAAGCTCTCTCTGAGTATTTGCCTGAGGTCTCACTGTAAATATCTTTTCTAAAAACATTAATTAATGAACTAAAGTAGAGTAGGATTGGGACAATGTGCCTGTGCTATGTGATTTCCTTATTTATATCTTTTTTGACTGAAATTTGCAATAAATGTGTCTCATTTTTTTGTTTGCTTTTGTTTTTGTTATAGTAAATGTTCAGCATTTTGTGTCATGATGGGAATTTTAATGAATGCAAAACAAAAGCATTAGTGAGGGGTAATGCCCAGTATATGAATCAGGTAGGTACATGTATTCATTAGCACTGATTGCTAACACCCTTTCATGCTATTGTACGTCGTAATGTGGGTCAATCAGATGCACCACAAAAAGACTTATAAAAGAGTTCCTGACACTTTTCATGTTCACTTCCAACTCTGGATTGATCCAAAGTTTGTTCACAAAAATGCTGGTGTAATCTTAGACCAGAAGACCAGAGCTTCCACTCTCTTTTTCACAAGTACGGCCCTCTTGAGGGGTTTAGAAATGTAAGTGCCCAGAAGAAATGGGTCCTGAAAAGAGTCTGCTCTAAACAGCAACCTTTACACATGTCACAAGTGAAGGAATGTTTGTGCCTACCCATGGGGAATTAACTACTTCCCCTTGCAGCCTGGCCACTTCAAAGATAAAGTAGCAGCTTTTTTTCTTTCTTTTTTTTTTGTCTCCTTCAGGATGCTAACATCAACAACAGGTACGCAGCACTGATGAATGCAGCTTATTTTGTAATAGACTCCGGAAATCAGAGAAATTCCGACAGAGCAGTGGAAAAAAAGTCACACATTTGATATGTAATATTGCTGGAGTCTCAGCAGTAACGACAGTCAGCAGAAGCAGCACAGTCTCAAAGACAGAGACCTTTGTCAGAGGCATAAGAAGCCAGAATCGTGTTTGGTGCAACCCTGTTGCTTTCAATCAGACTGTGTATTAGGTGAGTTTAATAGTTATCCCTTCCACACCGCTTCCTTTTGCCTGCTGCATAGATAAAGCATATCTCTGATGTTCCCTTTTATTTTGCACTTCTGAATTACCAGCTCCTTCAATGAAAAATTGGTAATGTGTTTTCATTTAAAAAGCAGACCCTTTTCCTTAAGAAAATAAGCAAACACTTCAGTCAAGCAAAAAAACCCCACAACTCTAAGTATAATAGTGTAATGGATTAAATCCTTCCTGTAGCTAACTGGTTCCTCAATGCTGTTCATCAACATTGCTGAATCTCAGGCCAACTATGACTGTTGATGCTGAATTCTAAGATGTAGTTTTAAATGGAGAGGACTCTCAGTATCACCAGCTTTTTTTCCCTCCCCTCTTCCAATTTTACCAATGAATTTATCATATTCATTAGACCTGTTTATACAGAAATGTGCTGCTAAATAACATTTTGGCTAAGAAGGCATGGAATAAAAGCATGGTTTAGACACATATAGAATCACTTTCTCACCAGCAGCTCTTCTTATGTTGAAAGAGCTTTTCTGCTTCTCCCTGGGAACCTGAGAGCCATTAGATTTGAGACCACATCCTAGGGAACCAAACTCTCTTTAGCATCCTGCCTCTGGCAGTAACCAATGTCAGACAAAGCAGAATGGTAATGATGATGACTTCCACAGATTGACCAGTTATACAGCATGGTGTATGTACAGATGCCACTTCTTTCTGGTCTCCATCTGTGTGTTCTTCTATATCTTGGTGCACAAATAAGGTCTTTCTGCATTAAATGGATTTCTTCCAGCTTCAGTCAGTGACCTCCAGTTGTAACAGTCCCTTGTCTGCTTTTATAAAGCTGTTCTGCAGGTTTTACTCATTTCTTGCTCAGCTTTTGCTCAGGAGAGTTCCAAATTACGTCCATTTGGATTTTACTCTGTTAACAAAAGTGACAAACTGATAAGGAACTTCATGATCTATATTCTCTTTTTTTCTATTAATTTACTATTAGAACAAGTACTACTTTATCCAGTCTTTTTCAGACTGTATCTTGGCTTTCTGCAGCAGGGACTGCAACTATGAGCTCTGTAAATTCTCAATGCTTACCTCCCTTATGGTTGCATAATTTCATATCTTAAAAGCTTTTTGAAGGAAAAAAATCTTCCTGTTTTTTTTTTTTTTTTTCCCCAAATATTTATCTCAAGTTAAATGCACACAGATGAGCTCCTTAAAAGCATGTAGGCGTTTCAGTGGCTAAATTTCAAGGGTGCTGCTACCAGGTTCTTGGACCTTATTGTATTTCCAGGATCCCCTCCAACAGTAGTAGGGGAGATAGACATCTCATAAGTAGCCCAATCCCAGTGAAGAATGTTGAAATGGAGAATAAAGGGATGTGGGTTTGGTGTTTTAGCAGCTGATTGATGGGAAACAAGTGTCAATGTGTATTTCAAAATGTATACAACACTGTCCAGCACCTAGAGTGGTCCACATGGGATGAGATGGACGTCACATCAGAGCATTGTGATGCAGCATGGACTTGATCCTCAGCTGAGGATTCTTTCATCAAACACTCCACCAGAAGAAGGTTTAGGAAGCATGCAATGAGCCCGAATTGCCTAAGTCTCTGCATATTGTAGAAGAATTGGGAACAGTTGCAGTTTATTAAACTTCCTTTTTTTGTAAGAAGGCTGCCTCAGAATCAGTGAGACTTTTGTTTAAGGTAGAGCTCTGGGCTTTGATGAGCCAAGTACCCTACTCTACCTGCACATCAGTGGAAAAGTAGGTATCTTAGACAAATGTATAAGCAATGACTACAGAGCAGCTGACTTAGAATCATAGAATCATGGAATGGTTAGAGTTGGAACGAACCTTAAAGATCATTGAGTTCCAGCCCCCCTGCCATGGACAGGGACACCTCCCACCAGATCAGGTTGCTCAAAGTCCCATCCAGCCTGGCCTTGAACAATTCCAGGGATGGGGCATCCACAGCTTCTCTGGGCAACCCGTTCCAGTGTCTCACCAACCTCACAGTAAAGAATTTCTTCCTAGTGTCTAATATAAATCTCCTCTCTTCCAATTTAAAACCATTATCCATCATCATATCACTACATTCCCTGATAAAGAGTCCCTCCCCAGACTTAGATGCTGAAGTATCTCTGAGGACCTAAGCCACAGTTCCTGTTACTTCCTGTATTTTCAGTCGTATTTCCTCTTTAAGATTATCAGATAATTACATTAGCTCTCTAGATCAAAGCTTGCCTTTTTCCATTCCTATATTTTAAATAATTACTTATTTATTTCTACTCCTTTTTTATGCACTTACTTATCCTAGTTCCTTTGTTTCCTGATTGATATATGGCAGAAAACTTCTCATCTGTAATAGCAGGCAAATTAGCCTAAGGATGCAAATGGACCTCCTTTTTTTCCGTAAATTATTCAAAAGACTTCACAGGTATTTCCACAGAGTCAGGTTTATCAAATACCTGAGAACTTTTCAAATGAACCCAGGATCATTTCAATTGCATATTTGATAACCTGTAAACAGAAATGCTATAAAATGAAGGATAACAACAGAATCTTTGATACAAGTCAGTCCAGGCATAGTGAAAATGAACTGAATCCCAAATTGTGCCATTTCTCCCAGGACCTCAGAATGATTTCTAGAATTCACAAAAAGGCAGGCTTCAGCGAAATTGGGAGAAACACTTTTGCTTTTAAATGATTGCCCAAAATGAGACACAGTTCGGAACTTCAAAAATTCACCTCACTGTTGTTCTTTGGAGGTCTGATTCATACATCAATGAAAACAATACAATGACTCCTTTTGATTTTAGTGGACTTTATGTTGATCCCCATGTGAATTACAGGAGGCAACGTATCAGTGCACATAGAGATAAGCATCCAAATGCACACCTAAGTTCGAGGGTATGAAATTGAATACTGTGGCATTTTAGACTCTATGGTTCAAATCACTTTCTCTTATCAGAGTTTATCTACTGTAAGTTAGGCCCAGATGGTTATTTGTCTGGTAACCAGCTCTGATCATGTTCCTCTGTTCCCTACACCATTTGTGGTAGAGCCAATGCATGATTTTATACCCTTGATAAATGAGTTCATGGCATTTATCATTAGGAACATGGTAAATGATGCCCCGAATGGCATCATTTAGTGGGTCACTGAAATGAAACCTTCTCGCTTCTTTGAATCCAGCCTTCCTATGAATATTTGCAACAGCATCTAAAGAGAGAGGGTAAGTGAAAGTTTTCTTTCTTTCCTTTTCCACATGTCCAGATAGTTCTGGCCCAAAACAACAGCCCAGTGGTCTGCTCCACTAATGCCAGTGGGGAAACTGGGATTGGGCATACCAAGGACACAGAGAGCTGGGAAGCAGTATATCTATATCATGCCTCTACCAGTCAGGTTGACTGAGGTTTTCCAATTACAAAAGTTCATATTGACCTAGACTGGGTTTGAAGTAGAGTATAGCTGGTGGTATTTCCCATCCCAACCTCTAAATCACACTTAAAATTATGCCCATGTGGCTACTTCTGTGCATTACCGCTCCAACAAAAAGCATCCCATAACAGCCTGATTGTCTACGAAAGAGACAGAGGCCTGAGACGTCAATAAAGAAGGCTCTTAGGGGCCTGTGAGGGCTCCTTGTGTCTAAAGACACCTCCTACACACAGTTTAAGAGATGGTAGATCTGGGTACTGTAAAATCAGTTCATAATGAAGCACCCTATGTCAATGCAGAAGGCCTGGAAAAACACCACATCCTTTAATTCACAATGCAGTGGTTATGTTTTCTTCGAAGGAAAAGGGTTGGGAATTGTTGCTTCATTTTTAGCAACAGAGCTTCATTTAGCATTTTTTACTAAAGTTTCTTGCTCTAGTGCATTTTATTGTATATATTGCTGAGCAAGACAGAATTAATCCCCAGGCCTTTGTTACTTCCTTCTAGCTTTTTTCTTTTTCTGTGGTTGATTTCAGTTTGCAGAGTCCTTGAAGCACAGCTCATCTCTTTGTGAGTATCCGGAGAGCTCTTAATATTTTATAGATGTTACCACAAATAGCTTTTCTTTCTCCTTTGTTTTAGATGAGACTCAGCAGCAAAGTGTGTTTTAAGAGAAGGCAACGTACCTGGGTCACTTCTTTTCCTTGGCTATATTCCAAGCCAGGACTGCCTCTCAGTTTCTCAGATGCTTGTTAGTCATTAACTGTTCATGTGAAGAGAATATATGCTACAATTACTGTAATGAGAAAAAAACAGAAAGTGTAAACCAAAACATGCATCTGGTTGTCTTTTAAAATCATTAGTACGCCTTCTAGACCCAAATTTCTTGACTGAATAGCAAGGCAATTTTGACTATAGGAAGTAATTTCTTTGTAAATCATTCAAGTCTTTCCTACAGGTTTGGGGTGGATATGTGTTTGGTTTACTTTGTGGATTTTATTTTTTTTTTCCAGAAGAGGAAATATCAAGAATAGACCACTGTTTGTTTATTTAAATGTTGCAGCCTGCATACTTTATAATTAGTTTGTTTCTCTCAGGAAGAAAAAAAAAAAAAAAAGGCTTTTTACGGTGCACCAGTTTAAAAATTCAATTACATAAACTAGAAAATTAGAGGTTCCCCTTTGGCTGGATACAGATGACCACAATTGCAGGCCATGTAAACACTTCCTAACCTTCCTGTACTAACCAAATTTCTGTTTATTCCAACTTTCACAAGTGAACCCTGTCAGACACTGTAAAAGGGATTATCAAGACTGCCATGGTAAGCTTTATATACATGTGAAATACAGGTCAAACTGATAAAAAGTAGCAATCATTTTCAGGACTATTGGTAATCAGAGAGATAAAGTAATAAAGGAATTTATGTGTTTGTAAGATAGCTGTGTTCAGACTAATCTAATTGTGATTATCATTGCTCCACTTCTGGAAAGCATCTCTCAGAAGGATAGCACTTAAGCAGATGCTTATTTTGAATCCCATATTTCTCTTTGTGAAATCAATGAATATAACGTGTATATGCTTAAAGACAGTCATGACATTAGGTGTTAGTTTGAAAGTGACAAATTTCACTGCAAACCTAAGCAGTTCCTGAACCAAGTCCACACCAGGGTTTAACAGAAGACATATTTTTATCACTGTGAGGAGGATTTGTAGGAAGAAATAATGTTTTTTATTAGATTAACTGTTCAAGTTTGACAGCACTTTCAGCTACATGGAGCTAAAAGGGGCTTCCTCACCCAAAAGCCAACCTGCTTTTTAACTAATATAGTAAACAAACAAACTTTCCTTCAAGGATAAAAATAGCAATGGGACCCAATCCTGTTTTTCTTATGCAACAGACCTACTTCCTAATGTGCTACCTATTGAGACAACACCCCACAGAGGCAAGCCTGTTATTTTTCTGCACACATTCCCAGTTGAGTGTTATCCAGGTGTTCCTCAGATGACCCAGAAAGAAAGCATTATATTATTTTTTTTTTATACTCCATTAAACTTGATTTCTGAGCCAATCAGAGGTAATGTGTGTGGGCTTCATATCTGGTGCTCCTAAATCTCATCAATTAATACGTACACTGAACCTTTATATTAGAATATTTTACACAATGAACAAAAGAATGCCATTTGCAAAAAGCATAAAAACCTATTTCTACTGCATGCTATTCCATCCTCTCTTATCTAGCCACTTTATCCACATGGATTTCTTCCAGAAGATAAATCTTTCAATCAGGATTTCTTTATGAGCTGCAGCCCTTGTACTTTGAGGTGTATATCAAAATTTCAAGACAAATTTTGTTCTCTTGATTTTGTTAAACAGTACAAAGGCTTAAAAAGTAAGAAACCTTAGATGTCTATTCATTCCAGTTACAGAAACATTTTCTAATTTTTTTCCATTCAGCACAAGTGAACAAGGTTACTCTGTGTATTATCCTAAATATATAGAAAGTCCCAGATATTAGATCAATTTAACTATGACACTAAAAAGAGGTCAGACTAGACATAAATGTTGTCTTAAATCAATTGCTGATGTATCTTGTTAATTTATTTATTCATTACAGTGATATGTGATGCCGCATAAAGGATGGTCTCTAAAAGATCTGTGAAAAATTTTCACCCTTAATGGAGCTTAAATTTAAGGCTCATTACTGTTTACATATGGGGATATATATTTCCTTCATCTTTCTCCTTCCCTGAACTTTCCTCCCTCCTTTCTCTCAACCAGCTTTTTTCTGCTACTTCCAAAATTCCTTTTTATTGTTGCTATTCAAGAGGTGGTTACTACACCTGGATAAAAATAATGATAATTTCCATTCCATTAGAAATTCACATATTTTTGTCTTGAAAATGCTTCATTTTCTTGTATTTAATATATGAAACCTCTACAAAATCCAAATTACTAAGCCTATCTGGAAACACTCATACATACCTTTTACATCCCATATATATTTAAATTCAAATATTTAATTTCAACCAAGTCTGATATAAAATTCATCCCTCTGCATTTCTACAGCATTGCATATGAAGTGTTATTGTTTCCAGTTGTGTCATGTGGGATGTCCTGATTGGCCAGGCAATGGTTAACACAACGTACCAGCAAGCCTAGTGTCCTCATCGTGCACCTTGCTCTTCAGGATCTCTGACAAAGTCTCATGGGGCAACAAAGTCTTCAGAAATCCTCATTTCCCTAGGTCTGAGTTAGCTCCAGTCTAATCTCAAAACAAACGTGAAAGGCGTAACTGACAGTCAAACCCTCTGAAATTGTGAGTTTAATATAAAAACAAGGTGTGCATTAAAGCCTGTGTGTCTCACCTGTTGTCCTAGCTGTGGGACAGTGGGTGTAAATTCAATAGTGTCTCTGCAAAGTAAACAACAGCAATCAACCAGGCAATGGAGGGGATGATGAGGAAATCTATTCAACCTATTCAACCTTGAATGAGTTGTTACAAAGATAAAAATAATTTCTTTTGACATTCTGGAGAAAAATTGAATCGCCTAAAAGCCATAAATGAGAACAGTTGAACCTTGAAAAGAAGGATTATTCGTGTTGTATTCTAATATGAAATTTTCCAGGCACACATGAACATGAGGAGTTTTGTTTGCAATTAAACAAATTCTTTTGCTACCCTAAAACTTGGTGTTTTATAAACCTCACAGAATTTGGTCTCACACTAAATTTGATACATGCTGACAACTACCCTTTGGGGTTGTGTTTTAGTGCAAAAGCTTTTGTTTAAAACAAAAAACCTCAGGAATAACTAAAGATCTAATTGTGTATCTGTCCACAGTGCAAGCATATTTCCCACAATGCTATTACTTAATTATGACATTTTCATTTTATTAAAAATGGTACGTTTAATATGGTGCTTACAGTAAGCCACAGCAGAAGGATATTGAATCTTTGAAAGATCTTTCAAAATTATGTAAACATCACTTTATTTGCAGTGCACAGTCCAATCTTTCCTATTAATGAAAGATTCCTTTACCAAATTCCCATAGTAAAGTAGTTTATAGTATTTTCTAAATGAACTGAGCAACATCAGCTTTCAATGCAACAGTGTTACTTTGAACCCTTAGGAGCTTTTTTTTTTCATATTCCACCTGGGAGCTGATTTAAGAACTGCTCTTTTAACAGCTGTGTCTTTCTTAATATTTTAACAAGTTTACAGACCTCCTGGGGGGTTCTGTAATATTGAAGTCGCTTCAAGAAAATGTTCCTGTTTCAGTTTTATAGTTATCTAGGAAGCTTTCTGAAATCTTACTGGACTGAAACAAGGTGAGCTAGATGATACCATACTGTTTGTTTCATGCCATAACAGATTTATCTCTGCTAACTGGTTTTTTCCCTTCCACCTTCTTTTCCAAACTTGTATATTTTCTCACTCTTCCTACTTTTAAAAGTTCATTCTTGAGCCTAATATTTTTTTTTTCCAAATCAGGTCCTGCTGATATTCTCATTGATGTCAGTGGAACTAGGCTGGAGTCACAGTTAACATGACAAATATCCAGTCTAAACTTGCACAGATGTGACTGCTTTCTTTCTTTTACCCCTTTCCATTTCCAGACTGTGTAAGAAAGATGTTGTATAGGTGGGTAATTTCAAAATTACTGAGGTAAAATGGTATTTAAGTGACAATGAAGGAAAAAAGAAAAATCTTTCACTGATGGTCTTTAATACAAAGCATGTTCGTATCAGGTGCTCACACCAGTAGAGAAGACACATTAATATTTTTGCACACCATAGTCATTTATCTTTACACAAAAATTAGTAAAAATTATTGTGAATGTTACAAATATATTGATTGAGTATATTTGACTGCACAAAAGATGGGATGTGGCTAGTCAGGTGCAGTGTGTTTTCAGACTTAGAAACATATAGGAAAAGTGCTAAACCACATACAGAACACAAGAATTAGTTTCCTATATGAACGTTCTAAACTTGGTCCTTTTATATGTCTAAAATAAAATGATATCAGGGCATACCTGACAGGCTTTTTTAATCAGAAAATATATACAAAAAGAAAATGAAAATCTAAAATTCACCTCCTGGAAAATAAAAAGCCTGATACTGTTAACAAAGACCATTTTCACTGTTATCAGAATAAACATAGGAAAAAAGGAATTACCCATCTCTGATTTCGATAACATCGAGTTACTTGCCTCATAGGCGCAACAAAGTGAGTTCACCCTTTTAATTACCGCTATGTCACTGACAAATACCACTATCTGCTTTCTTCTCCCTAACCATAAACCAGAAGAAATTCTGGAAGTGTAGATCCAAGAGGGCAGGAAATTACTCTGATTTTTAGATTGGGAGCGAATTTCTTTGTTCAAAGCTCTTTGCTGAGGGAACCCACCTGGCAGCCCCCTCTCCTTCAGGTGACTGCCCCCACTCTGAGAGTCAGCTTTGATCCACTGTCTGGGTACGCGACACAGTCATGAAATGCTTTACATGTCAGAAACAATTTCTTAAGCTTTACTCATAATTCACTAACAAGCCAGGATGCATCAGAGTATTGATGTCATATATATAGCAAACACTGTCACCTAGTCCTTCACAAACGCCTTCATGTATTGCTCTATGATCAGTTTTTGAAGCTACACGTAGGCTTCCTCTTTTGATATCTATCACAGCGCATTTTTGGTCTTTGCCCTCCAGTCATGTTGATTGCCACTTTCTTGGAGTGTGCCTTTGCTCTCACTGAAGGCATGTGTTTGGATTAGCTCTTTAAAGAAACTCATGTACACATGTAAGAGTGGTGGGATATATATGTAGTGTATGTATATACTGTATATATGTCTGTCTGTGCATGTGTGTGCAGATGTGTATGTAGTGTATATGCATATATTTTATGCTGATGCACATCTGGATCTCACCACTATATGTAGCTTAGATTAGTGACGGCATACACTCAGCCATGAAGAGACATAACCTGAGGTGATATAACATGTAATTCTATTAAAACCAATTAGTAATCATATCTAGAGACAAATTATGTCAGCATGTTCTTTTTTTTGGGGGGGTGGTGGTGGGGGTGGGGGCAGTGGCAATGTACAAGAGAATTAAACCTTCTGGTGACTGCTTCTGGATGATTTCCCACTCATTTCTCCTTTTTAGCAAAGCTGGACCAGTACATTTCTTGGACTCAAGACTCTTGAAACAAATAGGTGTTACACCATTTCAGTTACAGACAAATACATGCCTTTCTCTTGAGCTCCATCCTCCTAATCAAACATTAATTCATCTTCTTGCAAGTTCAAGTCCCCTGGAAGAAACATTTGGCCAGTTGTCCAGCACATTGGCTGAATTGTCCACACGAAATAGACTACATTCAACAGCTCATTGAAAACATTTATGCAAGAATGATGCATAATTGTAAGTACTGATCTATCTAATGATATTTCTATGTCAAATTTCATATAATAATTGATTTTATTTGCCAATGAAGACTGAGTAATAATCTGTGTATACCATCTGTGGCGTAATGATATCTGTTTTTGGCTGACACGGGTCAAGTCAATCCACGCCAACCACTGAAAAGCTGTTTAAGTGCAGTGCTTTCTTGAATCGCAACATAGTCTGGCATATTCAATTCTAGATAAAGATCAAGTCATTTGTAGTCTATACAGCTGTTCCTTCTGGGAGATAAAAAAGTCTTCTAGTGGAGAAGAAGCCATGCATACCAACTCTCCATCATCAACAATTTTTGATGCCAGTTGCTTCAGTGGTAGAAGCAAAAAACCTCAGAATTGTCAGTTACAAGATATTCTTTGACCTGGGAAAGTTTTATTTTAATATCCCATAGTTAGAGGTTGACTATTGCCCTCAAGTATGAAGTCATACTTGCCTTCCAAAACTTTTTAAAATTTATTTTATTTTTGGACACCTACTCTTAGAAAGTAGTAGCTGGCAGTTTAACCTTAGTGACAGACTCATTGACAGTAGCTTTAAATAATAGACCTGGTTCTTCACCACTGGTCATTAGATGCCAGAAATATATGAATGAAGCATTTAATTAAAGAAAACACAGTGTTGAAGTTCCAGTACCCACAATTTAGCCAGTGCAGCTAGAAAATTAGGGCCAGATCCTGCAAAGTGCAGGATTTTGTTCACTGCCCCTATCCTTCACCCACATAGTATACAGATCTAGTTTGCAAGCATTTTTACCTGAAAGGTATTTCTGCTGTAATTTCAGCTTGTAAGGCTAAAAAATAGTTAACCAAAAAAACCACACATCATTCTAATCCCTTTGCACAGACTTACCTGCTTGGCAGCGTAGAAAAAATACCAAAGTAATCCTTTCAGTTTAGAATGTACGTATTGCTGAATAGCATGTTACAATAATCACATTCGCTGGGTCATATAGCTTAGTTACTGCTTGGCTTTCTTAGGCCACATTTGTGTCATCAGACCTCAGATTGCATTCAATGCCTGACTGAGGCGCAACTCTAGTGCTGTTGTGTTTTGGGCTTAGAAACATGAATTTCCAAGGTCCACTTAAGTCAGTAGAGAGGTGAGACCCACCAGGAAGGACTCTCCATTGGTTAAGTACAGATACAATCTTAGATGATTATGCAGCAAAAGGTTGCTTTTATCTTCTCACACCCCACACCAAGATGATCCATAATTATAAGAAATTTACAGAAAGGAATCCTTTTCAAGGGGGACACCTTCTGAGTAGAAGTTGTGTAGAAGAAGCAGAGAGACTGGGGCATGTGCAGATGCAAATATGCAGTAAATCCACCATTTTGATGCTACCATTGCTGTTTATCAACTACAGATGCAGGTTTCCATTAGTATGACCAACATGAGAGAGTAATAAATTATGGAAACTTCAAGAGGGTGGAAGCAGCTTCCGGTGAAGTGAGTGAATGCCCAGTGACTGAAGTGGAAGCTGGCTTTGACGGCGTTATAATTTCTTAGAGAACTCCTCAAAGAAGAAAGATCTACTAGTTGCTGGTGGAGAGCAATGAGGACAGTAATGCCTTTAAGACACTGTAGATCACAGCATAAGTGGCTTGGGAACAAAGCATGTGAAGCACAAATTGTCCCACTCCTTCCTTCTTCTCCTGCCCACCCAGATGTCTGTCTATCTACACTGCTTTCTCTTTTTTCCCCCTTCATCTTCACACCCTGGTCCCTGACAATCTATATTTTTAATGTCCATCTACACGCTTGATAGCTACTATTTGTCTTCTTCCTTTGAGACATGAAAAGCCTTAAGAATGACTGACGTCATCCAAACTAAGGTGCAAAATAACCCTTATGAAGGGCCCTTTAATAATGTTATCCACAAGAAGCCACAGCAAATGTTCCAGGAGAAACTCAGCTCACAATTTCCTGGCTGTGTCAAAAGTCTCCCAACTGCTGCTGCAGTAAATGGAGCGTTTTGCTTTTAATATATTATTTTGTGTGCAGGGGTGGAAAAATTTTGATCATTCTTTACATTCTTTTACTGAATTCCCAGAGTAAATTTATCTAGCCACTCCAGCAAAAAAGAAAAAGTAGGCAGGAAGTAATTTATCTTCTTTCATGATTACATATGGTTGGTCTTCTATTAAAAAGGAAGAGATAGAACTATAAGTTGACCTAAGTCAAGTACATTTGTTATTTTCTTGCCACATACTATTGCTCTGGTTTATGTCCAATTTGGTAATGTTCCCAAGATCATCACAGAGAAAATGTTAGAGTAAAGCATGTCTTTACAGTCTGTGTATGTTGATTGTAGGGAGACGGTAGAAGGATACGCTTTGTTTTGAGAAATGATAAACATGTCTGTATTCCTGATGTACCTTTGATATAATAAGAATTTGTTCACTTTCTATAGTAGCATTTTCCCAATGTTAATTTTATGAGCGAATTGTTGATTATTTGTGCTAATTTTATCACCACTTCGCTCAATTATAACTCAGCATATGTTCCATACTATTCCCCGGGGAAGGTGTCTGTGATTACACCATTGTCTAGTGATCATGAATATAACAAAAAAGAATTGGAGAAAACCAACTCTTTGTGGGTTTTTCTTTTTTTAAATTCATCAGTAAAAGAGGAAAACACAAGAAATTTGGCATTGAAAACTGAGATTTCAAATTTTCTATTTGTTAGGAGGACCACAAACTGTCATCAAAATATTAGATTAAGGAATCATTTTTCTCAGCAAAAACAACTATAAAATTTCAACCAGCTTTACCCATCATCCCTCTACTTTTCAGAAAGAAAATATGGAAGTTGTTAGTTCATGTGTAATACGAATGAAACATAAGCTTCCATTTATGATAAGTAAGAGATTAATTTTTCTCTTCTGCTTCTAATTCTTCTGTGATTCTGCTCCTCTTCAGCCTGTCCAAGGCCAATTGTTCACATTCCACAAAATATCATTTTTATATTTTACAAAAAGGAGATTTTTTGCTAGAGGAAAAAATAAAGCAAAACACAGGAAGGAAAACACTTTTGTTTTATCTGGCGATCTTAAAAACAAAATAGGTTCCATACAATATATTTACTTCTCTTTTTTCTCCATGTTCCCTCCAAAAAAATGGAAGACTAAAAGAAGCCTTCTCTACAGTGTCTTTTGTCAAACTCATGTATATTTTAATAAAGGTTAATCTTAATTAATAGAATCCAAAACATATGTGTGACATGAGAATGCTTTGCATAACATTTATTATAGAGAAAGTTTTGACCAAAGATTGACAACCTGATTTGCTAAACAAATCTGGGGCATATCACTATTTTCCTTCATAACTCTTCTAAAGCAGCAGAATAAAAAAGAACACAGTCCTCCAAAAGCCAGTCATAATATGCAGAGCAATGCCTTTTTTTCCCCTCTGTATCAGCAGATCCCATTCTTGTCCCCAGAATATTTTCCCCAAGGTTACAAGAATTCAAGTCAGAACTCATCCTTGCACCTCTGATATAAAAAAGTTGTACTGGTTCTGTCAGTATAATACTGTGCCACTACATCACCTCTATGCAATGACTAACCAGGGTATTTTCTACAACTATTCTAGATCTCTCTGAACAGATAATGGATAATTATCACATTCTCTCCCAGCATTTCCATGTCTTTTTATCAAAGAAAAGTACAGAAGGTTAATATATCCATCTGCTTTTTACTTATCTATACACTTTTTCTCAGTGAAATGTCATTCCCAATTCATGGTTTGAGGCTTCTGGGCAGAAAGAAATAAGCTCAGTCAAAGCTCAAACATAATGGAGTAATCAGAAAGCAAAAAGCTAATGGTTAAATCCAAACCCACTTATTTTGTTCCCCTAAGCAATACTGCAGGCTCAGATGCATTAACCAAGGTTAAATCAAATAGTCACAATGTCTGTATCTTCAATTATGCATAGCCTGAGCCAGACTCATTCTGAGCCAATCTTCCACAACTTATGCCAGTTTTACACCTGTCAGAATCTGGCCATGTCTCAACCTATATCTACCCAAATCTTTTTCTTCTGTGCAAAGCTGCAGACCGTGTCACAAAAAAATAATACCTGAATGCTATGGTGATCCAAAGATAATAATTTTTTTTTCTTAAAATAGCTTGAATGTGATTTTTATAGTATTTTTACAGTTTAAGCCTCTCTTCTGCAAGCCTTTAGTCCCCACATATTCCCATGTATCTGAAAAAGTGGGCTACTTTACATGTTACATCCCTGAGCATTGTTCAGGTCAGTGTCTTTGGGTGTTTAACAAGAGACTGACCACCACAGCTCTAGGGGTGAATAGGCTCAGATATGTGAATTGCCATAGGACAGGTTTTTTCAAAGGAGTAGTTTTAGGTTGTTAATCATATGAGAAGTGGAAATAAACTAAGAAATATATTGAAAGTGGTTTATAGGACTCTAAATAAACTCATCAAACTTGCAGACAGGAGTGCACTTTATCAGCTGAAGAGTTGATAAAAATGTCTATATTAAAGTCATTAGAAATGGTAATCACCTACTGTTTTTGAAAAATAAAACAACACCTCAATAGTGTGATTTGTCTTGAAAAAAGGAGTATGCAAACTGGAGCAAAGAAAAGTGTGAATATTTTATTTATTATTAAAAGTCTGAAGGGAGAACAATTATTCAAAGAATCCAGGTGTCTCAATTACCAGCTTTCAGCCAGGTATTCAGATCTCAGCTTTAATTTACAAATGATAAAACAATGGCTTGAATTGTAATTAATATTGCTTATGTTATAAAGATTTTACAGATATCACATATATCAACATAAAACAATTCCCTAAATACCCCTCTTAAAAAGATACTATTCAAAATAAAGAACTGAAACTCCTGTCATGTGTTTATTTTTTCTATTTTTTGCTTGTTCCAAAATTCCTAATTGCATAAACCCCCCTTTGTTATAAAATTTTTAAAGGTCTTGTCAAAATAAACCAAATGTTCACTTTTTAATTACATGATATACCTAATTACACAGCTGAAGCTGAAAACATTTTATTTCAATTTTCTGTTTATGTATCCACATATATTTCACTGACATGTAGTATCTATCCATTCATTCTCTTAATTTAAATTATACATTCATATAAAACCATCCATGAGCATTGCCATGTAGTGTGCAAATGATCACTTGGGCAGTTTCTTTAGCAAGGAAATTAGTCTCAAGGATTAATATGCAATATCATATTTCCTTTTCTCTGGTTGATTCCTCTAAGAAAGTCTTTGCTGTTAATTTTCTTAGTCCTTCATATACTTACCTGGGTAACAAGCATAGTATTTTTTAAAATTCTACTTTGAGAAACTAGCTATAATTCCTAATGAATATTATGTATTAAGACAGGCATGGGATGCCTTTTGCTATTAAAGAAATGAGATCTGACCCCAAGAAACTTTAGGCTTTCCTTGGGAACTGTCTCTGTATGGCAAAGGCATTTTACTGCCTCAGAATAATACTGATATTAAACTTAAAATATGTATTAAACATTTGGAAATGTCTGTCTTTTTTACATTTTGCAATATCCAGCTTGATCTCTGCTTTTACAATAGAATCATAGAATCATAGAATCATAGAATGGTTAGGGTTGGAGTTTCAACTGAATTCATCACGTGTAATTATGAAACTTATAATTTGTTGCTGTTATTTCCTGATACTATTCATTTTCATTAATATTAATATTAAAGTCTTCCCCCAAAATACAATTAATGCAGAATCTTATTGATGGATCCCCCTCTTACATTAGGTTTACCTTCTTGCAATTTGTTTCTATGAAGTTACTTACTCTTTGCAACCGTCAAAATGAAAGATGAGCCTGAACCATGCTCTGCTTGACTTCACAAATATGATTAAACTGCAGTGCATTAGTTAGATCTATCCATGCCTTTTGAAATTATTGTGAAATTACAGAATCCCAGAACTGGAAGAGATCACAAGAGTTTGTGTAGTTTACCCTAGTGCCCTATGTCATTCCTGACAGTTTGTCAAATCTGTCCCCTTAGAACCTGAAGAGAAAATTTCTTAGCAGTCATCTGCCTCTTTGCTCATCACTGCTGAAGAACAATTCACAGCAATGCATAGAAGAGTATTATTAAAAGATTATTTATATATTTTACCTATCCCTAATGTGATGACTTTGTTAGTTTCCTGGACTCCATAAAATCATGCATCTGGGAAGCAAGCTGTTGCCAAAAGCATTCAGTCTCCAAATACTGCCAATGTGCAGTTTATAACTCTATTCTGTCCCGGATGCTACAATGACTAAAAACCTTTCTCATGTGAGCATGTGGAAAAAGAAAAGCACTAACTATTTTAAAAGCTATTTATTAAGGTAATTTATTGAACTACATCCAAATAGATACGCTTGAAACTCTGTGGAGACATTCAGTATCATTTAGTAGAGAGACTATACAAGAGAGCATTATTTTCCTTTTCCTTCTTTCCTCTTTCATTCTGAAGCTACACAGAGTGAAAAGAAAATGCAGATGTTTCTGTATCTGTCTTGAAGCACAAAGCAGGTCTATTCATTAATAGGAGGTCAAACTCCGCGTCAGGAAACATGGAGTCACACATGAAAAGATCTGCATGTGTAATGAAACAAAGGGACAGATATCGGGTAGGCCTCAGTGTCCATCACAGCTCTTTTTCCCTGAAAATGATGCCGAAAGGAATTCTTTTTTTTAATTTTATTGTTAACACTATTAACCTACAGTATATGGATTACCACCTGAAAGCTGTAATCTCTAGATGCAGTACCGTGTCTCTTCCTATTCAGCATGTTTATTTACATGGTTTCTACTAGAGTTAAGGTAGTTCAGCATGGAAAAGAGAAGGCTCTGGGAAGACCTTAGAGTGGCCTTTCAGTACTTAAAGAGGGCCTACAAGAAAGACAGGGAAAAGCTTTTTGGCAGTGCCTGTTGTGATAGGACAAGGATTGACAGTTTTAAACTAAAAGAGGGAAGATTTAGATGAGATACAAGGAAGAGGGTGGTGTAACACTGGAACAGGTTGCCTAGAGAAGTGGTAGATGCCCCATCCCTGGAAACATTCGAGGTCATGTTGGACCTGAGTACCTGTTCTAGTTGAAGATGTCCCTGCTCATTGCAGGGGAAGTTGGACTGGATGACCTTTAGAGGTCCCTTCCAACCCAAACCATTCTATGATTCTACAATTCTACTAGAAACTCTTGGGTCATCTTCTGTTGGCAGCTTTGCTACAGGATACAAGTTGTGCACACTCTCCCACTTGTACTTTGTGAGGGTTATGTTTCTAAACTGTAAACACTAGTGTTATGAGAGCAGGCCCCATTAAATCTATTAGGGTGCCTCATCCTCCCTTGTATGCGAGCAATGTGGGAAGAGGCCAAGGACCCATCACCACTGCATGCCTTTGGCATGTGCTCCATTGGACACAGTCTAAGAAGTGACACAAACTTGAATATATGAAGTTGCATCTAAACATGAGGAGGAACTTCTTTACTTTGAGGGTGGCAGAGTACTGGAACAGGCTGCCCGGGGAGGGTGGTGGAGTCTACTTCTATGGAGACATTCAAAACCTGCCTGGAAAAGTTCCTGTGCAACCTGCTCGAGGAGGACCTTCTTTGGCAGGGGGGTTGGACTAGACGATCTCCAGAGGTCCCTGCCAACCCCATGCAATTCTGTGATTCTGTGAAGTGACAATATAGCCACACAGAACCACAAGAAGTGGAAGGAGGGAAGGAAAGAGGGAAAGATGAATGTGTTTATTTACACAAGTGTCTATGGCCACATGCAGGAGAATATGATATTTTAAAAAGGGATGATGAAGCTGCTGACTGAGAGCACAGAGACAGCAGAAGGGAAATGGAAGCATGATGTCCAACAGCAGAAGTTACATGGAAAGGGAGTACTGCAAGGCGACTGGTTTGTCAAACTGCCCACTGTTCTCAAATATAACAGTGAAATTTGGTATCCAGTTCCATTTCTTGTCTTCTCAGTGCTATTTTCAGAATTTGCACTGGTTAACTATGAGGTCATGAGCCTATTAATGTCTCTATATTATACTGTCTGCATCTGACCGATGAGTATAATACGTCTTTTACTCATGGTGTTGGATGTCTTAGCTATGCAGACCAGTTGAAATGATTTTATTTTGGATTGAAACACATAGTTATTGTATGAATGCAAAACTTTATCAAGTGCTACTCTTCAGCAGCAACTGAATATATTTAATCATTCTACCCTTATAAATAAGTGTATTTTCCTGTTAATTTATTGTTTCTATTTTTTTTGAATAGTGACACACTCTCCTTAGAACGTCCACAGTCGTGACTGAAAAAAATAATTAAAATCTTCTACAGCTGCCAGCTTCTCACCTGCAAGTTCTCTTGACTAGTAGCTTTGTCACTGTGCAGGTTATAAGGAGTCACCTGAAAAAGAAAAACAGAGAACCAGAAAGAACCCTCTTTATTATTTCAGGAATTTTTTTCCAAGACCATAATTATTTGCAAAACTCTAGGACCTGCAGGCCAGGGGAATATCTTAAACTTTAGGGTACTAGTATGATTTCTATTCCAGGACAAATATAGTGATATTTCATTTATGAGAAAATGCAGATTTAAAAAAAAAAGCAGTAACTTTGGGTTTACATAATCTTTGATAATTCCTCTTGGCTTTGCATTATGATATCTTGTGGCATCTCACCAATGTCATTCAGTTTCCCTAAGCTCTGCAAAAAACTTAGGCAATCAGAGGGTTTGGAGTACAGTCAAGCCACAGAAGATCATATTTCCTGGCCGAGTCACACCCAATCAGTCTGCAACACTCAGTATTTTAACAACCCGATTAGTGCTACCAAATCAAAGGCAACTCTGACTATAACACAATTTAAAGACAACAGCAAAAACATATTTTAGTAACATAAAATAAGACATTTATTCAGGGTAAGTTCATATATTACCATTTAAATGTCATTCTTAGCTGACAAATTATTTACTACTATTATTAAAATAATCACATTCATCCATTTGTATGAGATAAAATAATTAGCACTATTTCTAGAAAATTGCCCGCTACAATGAACTGAATGACAGAAGAGATGGTGTCATGAAAGAGAACACTGAGATGGAAAGTCTGACAACAAAATAAAAAAAAGCAAACTCCATGCTTGTTTCCTTCAGGAATGGCAAGGTCTCCTTAGTTTTTCTCGTATAAGAAAGTTGCCACTTCTACTAATTCTTGTCAAAATGCAATACAGGTGGCACATGGCAGAGGACTGGTGGAAGTGCAGAGGTGTAGGACCATAGCAAGGATGGAATGAGAGGTGTGTCCAACGTGTTGTGCCTGCCTTTAGATGTCATCAAATGTAGCAAACTGTGGGATTTTAAGGACCACTAGGGCCACTGTGCTTGATCTTTCTCAGGAGAGAGAAGTCCTTTCCCTGACTGTCTTCAAGCTGGGACTGACAACAGGAAGCCTGTCACTTTTACTGATGTTCTATCCTAGGCCTCTTTCTGAGATGTATGTGGGAAAGATGCCCAGGTGCTAAAACATTTCTGTTCAGTCTTGCTGATATGTCTATCATAATGCAAAACAGAAATTATTTTTCAGAAAAGTGAGCACGGAATGGATTTATCTTCAGATTACACAGTTACACACTGTCTAGCATCTAGCTTCAATGTAAAACTGAAATAACAGAAAATGAAGGTCCTTCAGAACCAGTAGAGAAAGGGCAATGCATAGATGTGTAAGTTTATTGCTCTCAGTATGTTATTCAGAAGGAATGTTATTCAGAAGTATTGAGGAAGAAAATTGAAGGACTATACTAATGCTGATATGGGAGAAGTAATAAAGGGTAAAATTCATATCCCATGTCTTGATAATCAACAAGAGAGGAATTATATTCTATCAGTTTACCCAAACAAACTAAGTGACTGATCAGTTCAACCACCCCAGTCTCTTAGAAGCTTCTACCATTTCCAACAGCTTCCTTCTTAGCACAGATTGATTTACTTTCCTACGTCTTTGCTAGTTCATAATTTTCAAACTCCTGTATTTGACCAGAAAAACCTCTGTTCCACTTCAGACTCAAGTTTTGCCTCATGTCTTGAATCCTGACCCATTTTTAGCAGGTGTGTGAAAGACAAAGTTTGGTAAAATAAGGACAGCAGATAATTTTGTTACATGTGAAAATCTTACGCAGTCGGCTGTAGATACCAACAGTAGTTAAGTCCCATATCACAAACAAACTGAAATTATTATGTTGGCAGATGCTGCCACAGACCCAGGCATGATTCAGATTTCCCTCAGTTCAGCTTTGTTTCCAGGTTGAGCAGTAAATATCCGTAGCTGTTCACAGACCATTCTGCTCTACACTCCCCA
>JAOXNO010000001.1:164333095-164355889 GCA_028565335.1 Limnodromus scolopaceus
ATGAGTACTCAAGTGAGTTAAACGACATTAATAAATGAAAACAATAATAACAAATGTTAAACAATAATTATAAATGTAAAAGAAAAGGAATTGTCTGTGTATGCTTTATATGTCTTATATAAGTAGGCTGAAAAAGGTATCATTGCATGAGATTGATTGCTGTGAACATCTTGCAGGTTTCCTGGGGCCAGGCTGGCATCAGACAAGTAGTAATGCTAAGACAGAATACAGAAACACTGAGGAGAACCTGAACCCAGGAGTGGATATTTTAAAAAGCTACAGTGATACAGAAATAGCTGTGGAAAATGGAGGATAACTCAGAATATCACAAACATCCAAAAGAACTGATTTCTTGCTTGTTTTCAAGAGTAATTAGACTGATAATATTCTGAATTTCACCATTTAAAAAATGTGCAAAGACATTTTCATACACCAAGATCAGATATTAGGAAAGCAATATAAATCCTTTAAATATAACAATGAAAATGGCAGTGAATTTACTTGTATATAATAATAGAATATGCTCTCTATGCACAAATAACCTGCGGAAAAAGAGATTGTTAATCTCTAGGTCTCTCTCAAAGAACAGCATCTGTATACAAAGAAGAAACTGCCTTTTCACTGAAACAAAAAAAAAGTGGGGGAATCATTTTACTGTAAGAATCACTTGTACCTTATTAAGGGAAGGAACTACAAGTTGTATTTACTGTCACTCATGCTTCATCCAGAACAGTTTGACAAAACATACATATTCCTTGATTTAGGAGTCTGCCAGTTCATAAGTTGCTGTGATGTTAAGTTTCTGTGGTTTGCACTGCTGTTTTTAAACAAGTAGTTCTGTCATAAGTGATAATCCAGCAAACCCAGACCGTTTCTGTTTGTTTGTTTATTTTTACATATAAGTTAGGCTTGATATAATTCTGCCTCTGTGTCATCAACTCTACTTCAGACAGTCACAGATCATAATACAGCATTCAGTGCCACCGTTTGCACTGAGGATTACTGCTTTCAGCATCCTGGGACAAAACAATTATTGAATGGGACTTCTCTTTACATTTTACTTTTTGTCTAGGGAAAGGTGACTGAAGTCATTTGTGTTTAAAACTCTAAAACAGGCATCTAAAGTCAAAATATGAGTAGAAAAGTGGTACACCATTTAATCAAATACCACCTATTTCCCCCCCAAAAATGTTTGGCTTTACCTATTGAACCTCTGATAGCAGCTGCATTTTGGCATTGTATCTGTAATAAAAAAAACAGATGGAAAGAAGAGCAGAAAGAAAGAGAGGAGAAAGAGCAAAAGAGAAGGAGAGAAGAAAAAAGAGAAAGTAAAAAGGAAAAGAAGAAGAAAAGAAGAAGAAAAAAGAAAAAGAAAAGAAGAAGAAAAGAAAGAAAAAAAGAAAGAAAAAGACAAAAAAAGAAAAAGAAAGAAAAAATGGAGATTAAATATTTTTAAATGTTTTTAGACATGCAGTTTATACATTGGTGAATGGTTCTTTATACATGATATTTATGGGGTATTTGGTTTGTTTTGTGATTTTGTTTCAACTTTTAAGGAGTGCCGTTAATGTGATTAATTAGCAAGAATTTATTGACTAAAAAATCTGCACAGCCAAACATATATGATTTTTAAAATGTATTTTTTCAGGTGAAACTATAAACCAGGGTCCTAATTAAGCCCTGCTGTTTCCTGAGATTTTGTGTGCACTACGCTGGGAAGGAAAGTTACATGGAACTTTACTTGATCATGGAAGAAAAATCTGGAGAGTAAATTCAAGCATTCTATTCAGTTCTCAAATATAGTCTTCACTTGAGGGCTACAGTGAATTTATGCCCATGTTAAACATTAAAGCTCTGTTATGGGGCCAAATAAGGGGAAAACTCAAATCACCTCAGACATCATGAGGGAGGAACTTCAGCACCACTGCAGCAGACACCGCTAGCGTTACTAGATTTACTCTGAAATACTGTAATGGATCAGAGAGTTTGTTATTATGACATTCTATTACATGCATTCTCTTTCCATTACTTTGCTCAATTGCGAAACTTATTTTCTATAATACAAAACAATTTGTAATAAGCATAGTGTATTATAAAAGGCATTTAAAGCTTTGAAATTTGCTTTGCAGGGAACTTGTGGGTAGCTATAACTGAAACTATACTCCGCTGAGATCTAACCCACTTCAAAGTGAAGTTTTTTTATAAAACTGGGGGGGAGACAGATTAGCATAATCACTGATTTATGCAAATTACTGAAAGAATCTAGGTTTGTGTCTCCTATGAGGTATCTACATAGTTACGACTCAGATGTTCAAATACAAACATGCACACTTGAATGCTGTCAAAAAGTATTGCCATTTTAACATAGTGCCACAAATTGGCATGGAGTCCACAGAAAAGGATAAGCAGACCTGCTAGAATTATACAGAAGCCTTTTTTTAGGTAATTCAGGAAGAAACTACTAGGTTCCGCTTTAGGAAAGGGTCTGAATTCAATTCACATGTATGCATTTATAACAAAAACAATCTCTCCAACAAATTTTTTAAATAGATCTTTTAATGCAAATGGTAAAACATTCCTGTTGACATTTTCAGCTGTAAATCCTGTCTCAGTTATTTTTCACTGAATACATAAAAAGGAGTCTGGATGAAATTAAATTGCGTACATGCAAATGTACTTTTATATAAACTATTCTATAGTTGGATTCCTGTCTCTTAAATAGTTTGTGTTAAAAAAGTGATCATGGTATATGTCAAGGCAAGTAATTGCCTTTCTTGTTCTCCTTACTCCATACGGAGTGTATTTTGGGAAACTAATTTATTTCCATTTTCTCTCCCATGATTATTTTCATTTTATCTCTTCTACATTGAACTTCTAGATGCAGATCAAGTTCAAGATGCAGCTTTTGGCTTGAAAGTGAACAGTTTGAACATTTCATATAGATATCCAGACCCTTCCTTTCAATTTTTTTTAGAACTTTATGCCTGACACAACCTGATATGATTCAGGCAGGTGCAGTTTCTCTAAAATGGGCCTTGACACAAGACACTTGGGCTTCTGTAAGGTACCTCACAGACTTGTTCATATTCTTCTTTAGGCACCAACGTAAGCTCTAAAAATCCCACCCCTTGACATTTCAAGTATCGCCTGCAAAATGCTGCCATCTTCTCTCGGCTGGGAGAATGGGGAGTCGTACAAGGGTGCACTGCTGAACAATAGCCCTGTGACAGCCAGACACCCTCCTCCACAATGGAGTGCCTTGACAAAAATCTTTGCTGACCCCCTTCAGCACAGTCAAACTTGCCTTGTCATGGTAGCCATGTCAATGAAAGACCCGTTCAAATGAATAAAACATTAGGATGTACCTAGTCTGTCCAGCTGTACTAGAAAAGGACATATAAGATGCTTTTGCTGGATGCACTATATGTAGCATAGACAGAAACATTAAAGAAATTATTTTTAACTGGATGTCTGAGATCTCTTCGGCTGTTCATATCAGTAAGCCTTTCAATTGTGAGCCTTTGTAATGAGATTGAAAGGTATTTAGTATAGCAGAGATCCAACAGGAACAAAATCCGACTTTTTAAATATTTTCCCCAGCGCCTTGTCTTCGAAAAGCCTTAAACGGCTGTGAAGGATGGTTTTTGCTTAGGTTTTCCCCCCTTTTCAGCAGGTTTTAGGCCTTGGGCTATTGGTATCCAAGTAGTTAAAACTACATCAGCACTAATAGCTATGAGCTCATCTTGTATAAGCACATTTTTAGTTAAACACCGCAATCTTGGAAAAAAATGTTAGTGCGCTTAAACAGCCTGGCTCAGAATAGCTCACAATATGACGCATACCACAGGAAATAAAGTGGTATGAGGCACCTACAAAATATTTTTCAAACAAGTCATTGAAGCTGTAAGCCCCATGCCTCAGCTTTAGGAAGTCACTTATTAAGAATCAACACCAGCCGTGCCAAGCTAAGCTCTTGCTCTTGGTGATTTTCCAATTGAATATTCAGGGCCCTGTCTCGGTCTTGTTTTCAGGGAAGTACATGCCTGGAATGTTAGCAAGCTATTTGCTGGAAAAAATGCCCACAACAGGCCCAATGTTGATCACATTAATGCGTTTGAGTGGGTATAGAGTGCGAATGATTGAAAGTGCTTCCAGATCTTGGTTGCTGGGGACAAAGCAGGCTCTGTTCTCTGATCTGATGGTCATTTTTTTCAGCGGAGGATGTGGTGCAGGAAGAGGGAACAGTGCCAATCTCTGTCTAATGGCTCCAAACAGGGCCCGGGCCTAGCTCTTTGGATGCTGATGAGTGGGAAATGAAACACAGATGGGTCAGATGGGTAAGGAGAGGGGGGATTACAGGTCAGGCCAAAGAGTTGGAATAAATTAAGTGCTTATGAGGTACAGAATGGCACATTGTTAAAGTAAATGGACAGGGAAAAAACATTTCGGCATTGTTAGGCAGAGTGAGCAGAAAAAAACATCCCGTCTTCCCAGACCGCTCTCGCACATCACATCCTCATTGGGATTACCGCTTGTTTGATATATGAATTACTTTCCATAGCATGGGCACAGCAAGGCTGCAGCGTTCTGTAGTACCTAAGAGGAGCTGATTTTCCAGTAAACACTTCAGATGTCATTTACTGGGAGAAATAATTTGGTTCACGCTCCCGATCATAAGATGGCCAGCTTCCGAACTCCCTAGAGATTTCTCACAAAAGGGTAAGTAACCACATATGAATACTCTGGGGAAACTAAGCGACAAAAGGAGTGTTTCATGCATTCTCAAAATGCTGAGTCCATGTTTGTTTTTATCCTTTTTGAATCTTTGCATCTACATGAAAGAAAAGGATTTGGTTTAAAGAAATAGTCCAAAAGGATTCTGGCTAAGAAACAAAACTGAGGGATTTTCCTGGAAACATACATCAGCAATTTTACCCTTTATACTGAAAAAAAAATAACCCACGCTGATATAAAAAATGTTTTTATTAAATGATATGCACAGAGGTTCACTGCACTTATTTTTGGCATCTCTGTTCCATACATAATAACCAAAAGTGCATTGCCAAACTCTCTGTTGACTTGTACAGCTGCAGCGTTACAGATTTTAAAACTATTGCATTAATAAAACTTGAAAAAGAAACCGGTGTCCATGAATTCAAACTAAGTTTGGGGGGAGTTTCAACAGCTTTTTTTCTTCAGTCCTTGAATCCAGCTTCTTTGTTGACCTATGAGTATTTTATCCTGTGAATGTGGTAAGTATGACAAGTAACATAAATCCTGGTCCTTCCACAGAGCATGGCTAGAAATCAAGTGAGAGTCATGACAATGTGGTACAAGCATGTATCAAAAATGACATCAAAGCTAAGAAACATCAACACTAGTGACTGAATGGTTAAAAGAAGCCCTGAATTATAGGCAAGGAACCTTTTAAGTCCTTTTTACCACAGAAAGTCAGTTGCCTCTTGAGCAGCAGAACTGGCTGGGCTATGTGTCTGCCTCTCTTCCATCAGCTACAGCAGCTTTCACACTGTGATCCAACCTGAGGTCATGCCATGGGTAACATCTCTGAATTTCCCAGTATCCATCTTCTTTTCCTGTCTTCCTCCTTCCCAGCTGATAGACCCACAGATCCATGTGCTACATGTGCTGATGAGCCAGAGAGAAGACGTGTGGAAAGGCCAGCTGCCGCGCCAGGGCAGACACTGTGGAGGTCACAATTTCAGCATGGCTGGAGGCAGTGAAAGGAGACGAAGAGATTAGACTATCTGTCTGGAGTGTTTGAGCCTTAATCATCCATTGATCATTACAAAGCTTGAACCAGCTTTATATTTTTCTTGAATTTTGCTGAGGTTGATTTCAAGAGGTATTGTGAGTGGAGGATCAGGAAATCAAAGACAAAAAGATATACTGATGGTCAGAAGTTTGCAGGAAATAAGGCCAACAAGATTTAGGGTAATAGAGATAATGTAAAAGGAAAAAAAATAAAAGAAAGAAACAAGGCAAGTTCCTGAAAGAAAAAGCAGAAACAGCTATAAGAAATGCTCTGTGTATAACAAAAAAAAAAAAAAGCAACAAGCTGCTGGGAGAAGAGAAAGGGAAGGCAGAGTATGGCAACATTCAGAACAGAAGCATTCCTGAAAGGTTGCCTGCTAGAGGCACAATGCCGATATTTTTTAAGAATTATTTTCTGAAATTCTCTGCTCCTGCTTGATCAAGAGAGGAGCTCAGATTTGGTAGGAAGAAGAACAGAGTAGGCCACAGACCCGTCTGAAAGACTGGTATTTACACAGTCAGAAGGGAATCAGGAGAGCTCAGGCTGGAACGCAGTATGCCTTGTGCTCCCATACAGTACCACACTGTCTGAGCTCTGCAGTGTTTCTCATGGCCAATGGGAAAGATTTTTTTTTTTTTTTAAGGTACTGTTCTGAGCAAGTGGCAAGACATATAGGAACACAAGATGCAGACACATGAATCTCTCTTTCTTCCAAATTTCTGTTTCACCTAGATAGCTATTCTCTGAATAACTGCAATTGGTCTTTTCTTCACCCAAGCTCTCAAATTTAAAGCAGCATTTTCAGTGGCTTCAGCCCTAGTTCAGACTGAAAGGAGATTTGATATTAGAAATGTAACATGAAGGCACTGCATCATGTTTGCAAAGAGTAAGAGTCCAAGTGTGGGCTATCGCAAAGCATGACCCATTGCAAATTTACTCTGCCTACATTTCCCATTATTCCTTGCAATACCTAACATGAGACTTTCTAGTAAGGTGCTTATATGGCTTGCTTACCCAACCTTGACCATCTGACACTCCCGTAAGGCATCACCAGATACAGAGTGAGTGACTTGCGGAAGAGCTCTGGTTGCGGTTTTGCCCTGCCCGTACATACTGCAGACACATCCTTGAGTTTGGTCAACCTACAAGGTAAAACAGACGGAAGTGTCCACCTAGGATGTCTTATAGAAGACACCCTCAGAAATGTGTGTAAACATGGACTGTAAACAACTAAAACGTGCAGAAGTTAAAATTATTGGCAGACACTTCTGATCAGAAGAGCCCCAAGACCGGGTAGACCCAGGTAAAAGGTGCCCTTGTGGTCCTACAGAAGAAATTCCAGTGACAAGAGCATAGCACTAGGTGGTAGCCATCGAAATGACACCATGGGAAAGTGACAACATTGTTTTGCCCCATTTTGCATGGCCAGAAAAACTGACTGGGCATTGAAAATGACATACTTTTCACCTTGCTTCAATATGTCCAACCTGCCCGTTGGTCCAGCATGAGTGCCTTCTCTAGGAGGAAATATAGCTGAATTGTTCCTCACATTTGAGGGCAAAGTTTCCCTTAGAGAGCTGGAAGGTTCAATGTGGAAGGAAATCCACCTCAGAACTAAATTAGCCTACCTGCACAGCAACACCTGTTGGTTTAAAATAAATGATAGTTGTTGTCTATTATTAGACAAAATATTATATCTCATTGGGAAGTTGCTGTTTATTTCACTCTCAGGGGTTTTTGTAAAACCCTTTCAGTGGTTTCATATGCTGTTAAGTAACCTAGACCTCAGAAATTAAAAAAGCTTTCCATCTTCCAGAGCAAATGTAGATTTTAGCCCTAATATTTATTCATAATAAATTAACGATATTAAATAGCCAACCCCTAAATGACTCACTAAGATAATGAGAGGTATTAGATACTTACGATGATGGAGGCACTTAGGTAATGATGTGAAAGAAGCTAGACAGATGGAAAAATAGATCTGATTTTCAAAACTAGCGGTTTGTGAAAAGTGTTTTTCTAAATAAGAAGCTCAAGTCAGTATGTAAAAACAGCAATGGAAAGGGAATCAGGTCCAACTTATGCAAAAAGCCTCACTCTTCAATATTTGCTAGTTCTCAACCCTGCCTCTCTGGCCTTTACTTTTAGAACAAGGCTTCTTTAACTCCTGCTGATGCAATAACTAAAAGCAGGGCTCAGCCTTCAATGCCTGGTATTAAACTAGTGCTGTGCTGCTAATGTACTCCATTGTATGGTGCTGCAAACAGTAGAGCCCTCATACAGTAAGCACCCTTATATGAAATGATCCCATTATCAGATACATGTCACAGAGGATTTCCTCCTATGTAAAACATTGTCACAAATTGCTGAGCTACAAGATTTATCCATTTACTGTGCCACATTTTTCACAGGATTTTACCTTCTTGCACAGAAATGTTACTTTACGAGCTTATTTCTGTACAAAGAAAATCTGTAAAAAAATTATAAAAAAATCACCATAGTACTTATTCTGTCAAGAAGTGTTTTTCCTTGAGTGGGAATTTCTTGAAGCAGATTTGGCTGAATACGGTATGTTATGACCTCTGGAATAAAATGAAAAGCCTGTGGGACAATACTAGATTTTGGCAGGATACTGTTGTTGCTTTTCAGTTTTCACTTCAACCACTGGCCAAATGCCACACCACAGCCTTGTTCTAACAGTGTAAGTCACACCACAGCCATCACCGTCCCATGTACTGGATGCACTATACCAACCACTACCTACTCTGAAATAAAACATTACCTGTCAACTCTTGCTGCACATTCCTCATAGACTAATAGTTGAGGTGTTATGTATGTACAAGTTGTAGATGCCTCTGAAATATTCATGTAGTCCCATTTTTGCACCCTGTGTCAGACCCTTTCCATTCCCAGTTTTCTTTTTAAACTTCTCATCGTTTTACTGGACAGATTATCTGTGGTAGAGAACTATGAATACAGAGAAAAAAAAAAGCAATTTCATATTTTCAAGGATTAATTTGGTTTGCCTTACATGTTCATCTGGGTAACTGTCAACTTACAAAAATATCGCCCAGAAGTTCTGAACTAACATGCACTACACTGGCATGGAAAACCCATCTTTAAAAATTTCTAACAGTCTTTGATCTCAAAATTTTACCACCATCCCACAGAACACACCCTGTCTCTGCTTACTCCTTTTCCCGAAATCACTGGGCTAATAATAGAAAGGAAATTCTGAGTTACTGTGAACCAAGTCCTGAAGGACCTTACTCAGGTTTTACTCAGACCCAACTCACATAATTTCCCTTGAATGGACAAGAGCTAGCCAGCTTGTGTTAAATCAAAGTGAAGATCACAGAATTTTCCTGGAGTTATTCACTTAATTTTCACTTCCTCATTGTGCTGAATCACACATGAAGTAGATCACATCCCACATAAAAATCACACATGAAATAAATCACATCCAACATTCATGATTCCTGGAGAGACGTGGATTTGATGGATGGACCACTCAGTGGATAAGGAATTGGCTAGATGGCCACAATCAAAGAGTTGTGGTCAATGGCTCAATGTCCATGCAGTAATCAGTGACAAGTGGTGTTCCTCAGGGGCCAGTACTGGGACCAGTGCTGTTTAACTTCTTTGTTGACGACAGGGACAGTGGGACTGAGGGCACACCCTCAAAATGTTTGCTGAAAACACTAAGCTGTGAGGTGTGGTCAATATGTTGGAGGGAAGAGATGCCATCCAGAGGGCCCTGGACAGGCTTGAGAGATGGGCCTGTGCAAACCTCATGAAATTCAACAGGGTCAAGTGCAAGGTACTATATGCAGATTGGGGCTATCCCAAGCACAAATCCAGGTTGAGCAGAGAATGGATTGAGAGCAGCCCTGAGGAAAAGGACTGGGGTGTGTTGGTGAATGAGAAGCTCAACGAGCCAGCAATGTGTGCTGTCAGCCCAGAAAGACAACCACATCTTTGAAATGCTGCATCAAAAGAAATGTGGCCAGCAGGTCAAGGGAGGTGACATTCTATGCCTCTACTCCACTCTTGTGAGACCTCACCTGGAGTACTGTGTTCAGCTCTGGAGTTCCCAACATAAGAACAATATGGACCTGTTGGAGTGAGTCCAGAGGAGGGCCATGAAGATAAGAGGGATGGAGGATCTCTTCTGTGAGGACAGGCTGAGAGAGCTGGGGTTGTTCAGCCTGGAGAAGAGAAGGCTCCGGGGAGGCCTTATAGCAGCCTTCTAGTACCTGAAGGGGGCCTACAGGAAGGATTGGGAGGGATGCTTTATGAGGGAGAGTAGTGAAAGGAGGAGGGGTAATGGTTAAACTGGAAGATGGTAGATTTAGATTAGAAATTAGGAATACATTCTTTACTGTGAGGGTGGTGAGACACTAGAACAGGTTGCTCAAAGAAGTTGTGGATTGAGCAACTTGGTCTAGTGGGAGGTGTCCTTGCCCATGACAGGGGGGGTTGGAACTCGGTGATCTTTAAGATCCCTTCCATCTCAAACCATTCTGTCGTTCTATGATTCTATGATTCCTAATCCATCAAAAAAGTGGTACTTAGTTTGCTTGCTTATACTTAGAAGAGGTTAGCACTTTTCAGATATATACAGTTTTGATGAAAAACAGTGAGTAAGCAAGCTCAAAAAATCATTTTCAGTTTCTCAGGTTTTCTGGAAGTTGTATTCTTGACCTTACGGCAGGCATGTGTGTACCAGGAACCCGGAGGGCTGCAGGTATCTGGTCGAGATTTGCAGCTAGAGAGAACAGCAGCTGTCAGTTACCAACTTCAGGATCTGGTAGGCACACCAAAATATCCATTATTTTCTTCATCATTCCAAGACAAGATCTGTCATCCTCTTTGAACGATGACCAGAGAGAGGGATCAGGTAGGGTTTTGTTCTGAAAAACCTAGAGATTCTTCCAATGCCACATTCAGTATATTTGGTCTTTTCTCACACTTTGCTGAAGATCATATCATGTGTAATTGCTGGTTTGCAGACATTTTCTAACTTCCATAATAATAATTCTATAATAATAATTGATTGAGGAATTATTAAATGAAGTATTGGGTAGGACTCCGGCATTTTCAGAGATGATTGATTATTAATATTGGAGAATAATAATTGCATGGTACACCCTGTGTCCTTGGAGGTTACAGTACCAGATGGATCAAGGGTCCATGAATGTCTCTGTCATACCCATCATATTCTAAAATATGGCAAAAACAATTGTTGTTTCTCATATTGAAAAAAAAAAAAAAGTAGCCCTAGCAATAAGCCATATTGTCTGTTGTGTAATATCAGTTTTATGCCAGCAAAGTTTCAATAAAGTCCAGTTGCTCTGGTATAAAATTTGTGTAAGGTGTTGAAAGTCAGGCCTGATGTATCTACCCCTCTTGTATGAAAATCAATATTAGCAAGGTTTTCCAGCCGTTACAGTGCCTGTACGGGCTGCTTTTCTTGGACCACTCTTGGGCTGCACAGGATCACTGCAGAGGAGAAGGGGAGCAACTGTTCAGGTCCGCCCCGAGGCCTGGACTCTGTTCCCCAGTCAGCACCGTGCCCTGATTTACAGCCTGATCCAGGAATCCTACCTACAATGCAGCTATATCAACACCTGCATCCCGGGGAAAACAAATATTTTTTAAGGTGAGATTGTTGGGTACAAACAAGCTGCAAAGCATAAAGCTGGCTCGGAGCCAGGCCCAACAAGGGCATTAGGCGCTGCAACGCTCGGCGTTGCTAGTTCCAGAATGAACTATTAAAGGGATCATTAAAACGACATGTAAAATCAGCCTGTTAGTGTGAGGTGCTAAGTGCTTCCACTGAAAAGCTGTAAGGGAGCTGAGCCTTCTCTGCATCTTGTAAGATTGGACCCATATTTTCTAAAAATGTGATGAAATGATGCATTTTTATTTTACATCTTGACAAATCAATTTCCTGAATGAGTGGTGAGTTCACAGAAGGGGCAGCACATGTTGCATTCCATTAAAAAGAATTTACTAACCATTTTTCTTTTTCTTTTTTAACTGATGTATATGGCATGCTGTGAACACTGAAAATTAATGTTAATTTATTTATTTTTAAAAATAAGGAAATGAGGCTGAGCAGCATGGAGAGAAAGTCTGGAAAGTGTGAAAGTATGTTCTGTATTCATTACTTTCTATAGGTACTATTTTTGTTTCATTCGATAATCTCAAAGGGACACCAAATAAATTGGGGGTGACTGAGCTATTAAAATCGCTTATTTAATGGCTTCTCTCTTAGTAGGGGGAAAACTTTTCAGTCTGTTTAGACTGAAACAATCTAGGTGGAAAAAATCTGGTCCCATAGATTTGTTTTGGCGCCAGTTATAAAACCTTCTGCCTCAGATGTTTCATTTTGATCTTCTTTAGTTACATTTTCATCAAGATGAACATGACAACTTCAGCGGACCATCTCTGGGTACAATACAGATTAAAATGTAATTGTTCTCACATGCAAAATGATTTCAGGCTCAGTGGTTGCCTATCAGATAGTGTCTAACTTTGTTTGGTTTCTACCATAATCCAAATAGCGATCATGCCACCAAAGTAGACATTCACTTAAATATTTCCCTCCTTAGGGAAATACCTTGGTCTCTCTTTACGAACAGAAATGCCTAACCTGGCTTGGAAAAAGGGCCCGTAGAAGCTCTTTATGGAGATCCTAATACAGGGTGGAAGGAGGCCCGCTGTGGAGTGAGGAAAGACAAGGAGGAGACAAGCCACATTTTTAGCACAGGGGAAGTCAGTGAAAGGGACCCAAGGAAGCAAGGAGCACGTCTGGAAAAGAAAGTGCAGCTGGAGTCCAAGAGAGGGGAGAGGCTCCTCAGGTTTCTGGCCTGGAGGGATGGGGAAATTAAGCACACTGTTTTGCCTTGCTGCAAGCTCCCTGTTAGAAGGGTGACAGAGGCTGAAATTCTGACCCTTTGGAGTCAAGAGGGCTAAGGCTGCCCAGTGATCTCGTCTGTTTTTCTAACACCTGAAGTGGAGTTTTTCTTTTAGCTTAACTGGTACATAATCAATCCCTATATTTGTGGATCCTACCTCAGGTTACATTTTTAAGTGTACTCTAATCTCTGCAGTTATTGTATCTTGTAAATATTTTATGCTTAGAAAAATCAGATCAGCTCTTCCAGAGAATCCCGAACGTGGCCGCTAGACTTTCATTAGCTGAAGAACATGGATTTTACTAGGTGCTAACTAATAAGATGAGTGAGTAGTTCCACTCAAAGATCAAACAAGAGTAAATACTTAATATGCTTGTATTGATATGCTGGGTTTCCCAATCTGCAAAAACAAAGTGGAACAGTTTTTCAAATGCTGCAATTCCTATAGTCATTTTGTTACAGTTTATCTTTTCAAGTACAGCCAGATTATCTCTTCAAAGACAACCAGTAATCTGAATACAATGTATAACATCAGCTTTCCAAACTAAAGTGGATAGAATTGTAAACTTCAGGAATTTTCCACACCAGAAAGACAGGATGGAAATACAACATCGAAATCTGAGAAAGTTAATAAGGTTTAGCTTAGTAGGAAATATTTTATTACCATAGGGAGATTTAAAATCACTTCAGAAAAATAAAAGTGCAGGACTCATTTCTCTTTTAAAAAATATGTCACAGTCAGTAGTCATGAAAAAGATGATTTATTGCAGGATTCTATGCCTAAGTTGTAGGTGTTTAACTGCAAGCATGTGCTTACGTGTTTTTCGAAATAGAAATGTATTGAAGCAAGTGCTTAAATTCTGTATTGAACCGGAGTCTTAAAGGCCTAAGATGACATCCCTCAGGCCTGGATTTACCCACCTACCTTCAACCACATAGCTGAGAAATACCTAAAATAGGAGCCTTGTCATCCTACTCTCTCTCTACAGGGAGATCTATTGAATATATATGGAGTTTAGGGCCAACTAGCCTCCACAGTTAAATTCTTAGGTTCAGTGGGATGAATCCAGCCTAATCCTGAACTGAATTTAATCTAAACAAATGGCCATTTTGCTTTCAAGCCACCTCATTAGGAAATGCAGGAGGAGAAAGACAAAGTCTGCAGGATGCCATGAAATCACCAAACAAATATGAAAACCTCAGAAGGAGGAGGCAGTCACCAACAGTTAAAGCATTTATCTGGGAAATGAGAAAACAGGAATAAAATTCTACCTGAGGGGATTCAAAACTTCCTGCTTTTTATTTCCCAGAAGGCAGTTTTAGCCACTGCAGCAAAAGCAGGATAAGACCACAATACATTCTTCCTTGTGAAGCTATGTCATTGTTTAAAGAAGAATTCAATGTTTGTAAGTCAAAGAGAAAACAAAAAGACATCTTGTTTTTGTGTTGTTGTGTGATTAGAACAGTCCTCTATAAGGGAAGTTGGGACTTCTCATCCTTGCTGGCCATGCTCATTATGCTTTTTAAAATTTAGTGAGTCTTTATTGGAAAACTAGTCCCTCTCTACCAGGGATGTAAGTGCTGATGCACTGAATTCTGTACTCAATCCACTTGTTGCTCACGTGTTGTATATTTTTTTAATGGTAACATGTAACAAAAGGATTTTTACCTAAACATGACTTAGCTGACTACACGTAAAATTATTAAACTAAAAGTCACATAAGATGCAAATGGAATTTTTTATGTTTGACTGAGGCTTGAGTTAAATGCTACATCCTTTGTAAATCTGGTCACCAATTATCATATGGTTATCGTATGTTAAAGCAACAAGAAATTAATAAAATGCACCATGTGAATGTTGGAATAATGCAGCAGTCAGAACTTCAGTAAAACCTGTAGTGCTCCGGAAAATTGGGATGTAGCTGGATCAAGTTGAAACAGACCATTCATCCTGTGTCTCTGAGATACGGGTGACAGTCAAGACAATGAAATTCAGGAAACAGCCTATTTTTACAACAGCTGGTTCTGAAACACTTGGTGGTTTTAGCAGTTTTCAGTCATCTAAGGCTAGTCCTGAAAAGGTAATAAGAAATCTAAGGTTCACAGAAACATGAATCTTATCTAAGAGATGATGCGGGAGGAGGGCAAAACCAACATAGCAATTTGTGACTGATCTAATGCTAAAAAGCTTGCAATATGAGCAGACGACTCCCTGATAGAAAACAGGTCACAGGAACCTGGAAGAAATGAAGAGAGGGAGAAAAATCCATATGAAGAAGTTAGAAATCATTATTAACAAAACCATTTAGAGTTTGACAGGCAGAAAAAGCTCTAGCTTGCGAATTTACTAAAGATGGATATTGTCTGACACTTCAGTGAGAATTTTCAAACCACTATAAGAAAGTGGAGTAGGAATAGGAAAAGTCCCAGAAGAACTGGGAATAGAGCTGAAAAAGCCCAAAATTCAGCAACTCATATGCAGACAGACTGCTTTGGGTTTTGCTCTGGGAGTCATACAATAAAAAAGAACCACTATGTATACATTTGCTAGCCCTTCAGACTAAAGAGATAAATCTCTGCCTATTGTTAGATCTGAAGAATTAGTTATATAAAATGGGACAATTTTCCTCTACCTATGAGAGGAGATATATTGGGGAACATGGATAACGCCAAATAGCTTTCAACAGGGTGCCCTAAGGAAAACAGAAGATATTTGTTCACACTCAGCAGTCCTTCTGAGAAATATTGTTTCTGCAGACTACCATTTGGGTTTTTTCCAGCCCCTGAGGGGTTTGACTGCAAAATGTAACATTTTGTGTTGGTATGGAGGATACAAAAGACTGTAAAGATGATGTTTAACTATGGGAAGAAAAAGTTGTACCCCATAAGCAGAAGCTTTGAAAAAGATGGAGCAGCTGGGATAAATCTAAACAAGTAGAAATGTAACTTCTATGTGAAGACAATAATACATGTGGGTGAGACAGTAATGTAAGAAATTCTTCAGGTAGGTCACATCAAAGTTGAGGCAATCAATAGCAGGCATGTCTTAATAGATGTGAAACTAGAAGAAAGTTCTTTGAAATGACAATTTATGTAAACACGCTTAGTCTAACAACCTAAACTGACTACTTGGGAATGCTACAGTGCAAAGCTCTTCCAAAGACATGGGAAACTGAGGCAAAGAGGGCCCCATCCTGAAATATAATGACATAAGGAGCAACACAAAGTCCTCAGATGATCCTGCAAACGGGCTAATTGCTTGGTCTTCATATAATAGCATGGGTGCAACTAGCAGCCAGCGTTTTATTCATCACAGATTCTAACAGAACAATTATTTGTCTGCTCAAATAGAGGAGGCTTTGGCCTTGATCAATGGCATAAAAAGTTTCATGCTTTTGTCTGTGTGAAGATACTAGTAACTAAAGTTACTATATTCCTTTACACAGCATCAGTAAATAAACCCAACGACATGTGAGAGAGGTTAAAAAAAAAAAATCTTTGTAATTTGGATCTTGTTGGGGTGGTAAAAATGAGTTATTTGCCTTTCAGTCCTTCTAAAACCAGCAACATACACATATGAATCATACCACTTCCAAACTCCAGGCTTGGGGCTATGGTGGCAGGCAGTGCCTGCCCAATCCCCTTCTGGAGGAACTGGAGGGTCACTAGAAGCACTTTGTACAATGCCCCCTTTTTTCCTTAAAGCTGATGCATAGCCCCAGACTACCCAGCTTGCAATTTATGCGCGGATGGTCTGAGGAGTTTGCCTCTCTGATCAGCTTTATTTTAATTAAGCACTACACTCAGTTTTGCTTGGGCCTTCTGTAAGTGGAGGGTATGTGGGTAATGTGAAAATATCACACTGAAGGAAGTGAATGCACTGACCAGGAATAAATGAATATGACCCGCAAGGGGAAACTTCAGCAAAAGCATGGAAGCACCAAATCCTTAGTCGGCTGCTTTATTGTCTTGTTATCTGTCATCAGAGCTAAGTGGAAGCTGGCAAACACAAACAATTGTTTGGGCATAAACATAACTTCAGTTATAACAATTTTCATTTACTCGAATAGCTGTCATGTTACAGCTATACGTGTTCTTCGTGAATCAGGCATGCATACAGGGAAAAGGAGGCAGAAAGTTGCAGTTCCTAAGGCTACAGGCACTTTAAGAATAAAAGGCATAACTTTTCAGACCAAAACCTTCCACAAACAAACACAGCTAAAACCGTAGCACAAGTGCTTTCACTTCCTCTCAGCTTTATATTACAGCTTTCAGCTTATGGAAACATTTGCCCAAGTTTGATTCAAATATTCCTTCAGAAACGTTTTAATAGTCTAATGAAATCTTAAGAGGAGAGGGTGGGTAGGCTATTACTCCAATCCCTGTTGTTAAAAAACACCCTTTGTGTGGAATTTGGGTGAGTCCCTCCCCAGAGGTACAGAATGCAATAAAGATAAGAAGGACTACACCTTGCAGCACAGATCCGCGGGGGTTGTGTGAAAGGGGCTGCACAGTTACCAGCTGTCTGCTCCAGTCCCTTTCTGGAGAACAGCTGGAAATGCATTCTCCAGAGATTGCATCTGGCTGGATTCCCCTGCACTCAAATCCCATTGATCTGGTTCCGTTCTAGCCCTCTGTACTCGCAGTTCAAAGAACAGCAAGGCCTGTAAAGAAATTACTGCCATATTGTTCAATCGGCCACAGTGAGCAATATATAGGATTATAATTAGGAACACATTAAGGGAAACAGCTCAGTGGAGATAAGCTGTTTGACTGCATACGCTTTTTGATGAGGGCTTACTGCCAATCCCAGAATAAAAAAGATTAAATGTTTGTTACCAATCCTTTTGAACTGCTGGCAGAACATGTGGTAAAGCATTTTTGATTCAAATTAAAAGCATCCTAGGATAAAAATAACCCTGTTCTGTTAGACCTTTCCAAGTGAAACCATTTGTACGCTGATTTATTGTCTTTTCCTTCACCTCCTTCCACCAGCATGATTAACATATGCATTTCTGAATCACATGTAAGCCTGGACAGGTATTTGTCGTGTTACACATCTGTGTAACAAATGGCAATACAAACTGTATACAGAACAGATGTAGATTTTCAAAGTCCCAGCAAATTGTATTTGACCAAGTGCATAGATAAAAGTTTTATTGGGATTTATTGTTTCTTTCCGGTGGAGGCAGTCCTATGAAGAGTCACCAGTCTGCAGGTGACTATGCTGATGCAGAGCCCATTGCAGATAAAGCAGACAGGTTTATAATCAGGGAAAAACCTGTGGGAAGTAAAACACAGCCAAAGAAGAAAGCAAATCTCCCCTAATATCCTCGTGAAATGCTTATCGCTGCACTCTGTGGTGTCTAATTTATATATCTGGGAGATGGTTTTTTTAGGATACTTTTTTCAGCCTAGAGAAGATTTTGAACTGGTGCCAAGTATACCAGAGAGACTGGAATTTGACAGATTCATGCTATGTTCACAGAGCCTCCCACACTGAGACAGGTTTATGATGTTACTGCATGTAAATTACCAGGGCTCAGGGACAGAGCTACTTTCTCACTCACATCCCCCTACACACAGAAATATCCTTTTTTACATCCCTTTTAAGCTCCATTTTTAGTGAGCTGGTTAAAGATATGCAATTGGATAGGTACTGACTTCCTTGACCAGGAAATATATGTACTAACATTAACAGAAACATCTACAACTGTTCAGCTCCATTGTAGAAACAGAGGTTAAAAAAAAAAATCAGGAAATTTGTAACAAGAAGATGGATTTAGGAGGCTAAAAACATAAAGTGATCTTACATTCAGAGCAGTATTTCTTCTTCTGGGAAATCCAGTCTAATAATACTAAATGCTTTTAAGCAGTACTATTTTTACAACATGTGGAACTTCATATAATTGCCTCAGTTCCCTTCTACTTGGGATTTAGGGAATTTGTACTAAGTCTAACATACCATAGGAACACATTTGTACCAAGTGAAGAACAATCATTTCGCACACAATGTGTTCGGGAAACGGCAGCCTGTCATGAGGACAGACTTCCAGGCAGTCACCGATCCAAATTGCTGGCCGCTTTTGGACAGGAGAAATCTCGGGTGGCATCTCTGTAGATATTCAAAAGTCCCCCTCCGCTTCAGACAGGCTTCCTCTTCTCCATGCTGAGCCCTCAGCTGGTGTGCCATACCTGAGGGATGCTTCTAAAGCTTCTGCTCCCCACTCTGGTCCCTGCCCCCGTGCATGCAGCCCTTGCCCTTTCCTCAAAGGTGACTCACTTTTAGCTCTAGCTGCTGCAGTCCCGACTCTGACAGAACCTCCTCATTCCTTTCTCAAGGAAAACCCAATTACAGGGTTTCACTGAAGGGATGCAGTCAAAGGACCGCAGGAATCGGCATGCATTTTCTGAAGTCTGCAATTGCTTTGAGATCATGGGTTGAAAGTTGCAGTAGATGACATGAAATTATTATTTTAATATGTGAAATAAAATATATGGGACCTAGATTGAAAAGGAGACAGTCACATTAATGAAATATTTACTGTTGTAGATGCTTATGGTAATCGTATTCAAGCTTTAGGCCAAAGCTCTTGTTAATTGCTGGCAGAGACAGTGCCAAACTTGGTCAAAAACTCCAGAGCAACAGAACAGGGCGTATCAGGCTGGGGTCTGGCCTGAGTCCCAAACACAAAGAAGGACCATTTTGGTAGCCGAATTCAGGAATCGAGACCCATCCTACCAACAGCATCTTTAATTCCCGGGCCAAGAGGCATTCTTTTGCCTGGAGGCGGGATCCTGATTCTCCACTTCCTGCTGCTGTCTTTTTGAAATAAAGCCTTTGTTATATGCCGCCCAAGTTTACCCACCTAGTTCCTTTGAAGGTACAAACAACCCAGGCTGCTGTTCTCAAAAGCATCTGTCTGTTGGGAAGCGTTAAGAGAAATAATCACCCAGACTCACTGATGCTGATTTGGTTTACCTGACGTGGTAGTGTTACTCATGTTTTGGGGGCTAGTATGATTAGAGAGGAATGCAGTAAACAAGCAATATTAAAAAGTTCACATGCCATATATCCGGAATCACAGTAAAGGGAATCAGGAAAATAAAATTCAACAACCACGAGTAATGTTGGTGCAATGGTAACATGATAAAAACAAAAAGGTGTGCCTTTTACAAAAATAATTTAAAAAAAAAAAAAAAACAGAAAAAAAATTGGAGATTGAAATCTCAAAGAAGGAAACGAACAGAGAATGGAGTTAGTACTAACCTAGTACTAACCCAGAAAAGCTCTTCTGAAATTTTTTTTAAGGTAAGTAGGGAGTAGCTTTACAGTGAAGAGTAGAAAATCTATCTTCTATTTAAGAATGCTAAAATGTTACTTAGAAATTAAAATTAGTTTACTAACTCCAATGCTAAACTACCAGAAAAATGTGGATATTGATTTTCTTCTCAGGTAGACATCACAAAGCTCACATTGTAATATTACATCTGGAAATTTAAATAACAATTCCTTTTTATAAAAAGATCTTGACTGAAAGGTTTAACCAGAAATCTTTTTTCATTGCTTCATTCTTATTTACACCTCCCTGAATTTTTTTCTTTCTGTCCCTTCCACCAAGAAAACATATCCCAAAATAAGAACAGTGTATCTTCATTCTCCATTTGAGAAGGCCTGGCAATATTCCTGCTTTTTCAGAGAACCAGCTAAAAAGCAAAATAAAACATCTTCAAAGCAACCACATCACACAATTTTTTTGCTTGGCTTCTAAAGTTGAAGATACATACCTACCTACATGAGGAGCCTGATTATCCATTGACTTGCTTGTGTACATGCTCACTTAAAATTATCCAAAGGAATTGCAAGTTGAGCACCAAATACTACCAGTTCAGGTTTCCATTTGGCACTCAATTTGCACTCGCCTTTCCAAGGGAATAAAGAACCGTAGATCTGCAAAAATAAAGGTGTAACTTTACAAAAGTTTTCTTCACAAACATTACTCTCTCCAAGACTCTCCCTCCTGATCATTTCCAGCCTGGTATCCTCCCTTCAGCATAACACTCCTATGGCCATGAGTGAACACACCCCACTCCTCAAGCTGCTCTTCCCACAGACTCACAAACCAGACCACCTGCAAGACCAGTAAGTGCAGCAGCTGGGTCTGGGCATGGGGAGTGAGGGTATGTTAGGCCTGGTACGAGGTGTTCTAGCTATTTGGATGCAAGCTGACACCTATTTAGCCTAAAAGAATCTTTGTATTGGGGGTGTTGGTCGACTGTCGGCTGAACATGAGCCAGCAGTGTGCTCAGGTGGCCAAGAAGGCCAACAGCATCCTGGCCTGTATCAGGAACAGCATGGTGAGCAGGACTCAGGAGGTGATCATCCCCCTGTACTCGGCACTGGTGAGGCCCCACCTCAAGTACCGTGTCCAGTTTTGGGCCCTTTACCACAAAAAAGACATTGAGGTGCTGGAGCAAGACCAGAGAAGGGCAGCAAAGCTGGTGAAGGGCCTGGAGAGTAAGTCTTATGGGCAAAGGCTGAGGAAGCTGGGGTTGTTCAGTCTAGAGAAAAGGAGGCTGAGGGGAGAACCTTCTGACCCCCTGGAACTCCCTGAAAGGAGGTTGTAGAGAGGCAGGGATCAATCTCTTCTCCCAAGTCACCGGTGATAGGACAAGAGCAAATAGCCTCAAGTTGCACCAGCGGAGGTTCAGATTGGATATTAGGAAACATTTTTACCCTGAAAGGATTATTAAGCTTTGGAATGGGCTGCCCAGGGAAGTGGTTGAGGCACCATCCCTGGAGGTATTCAAAAGATGGGTTGACATAGTGCTTAGTGACATGGTTTAGTGATGTGGTTTTTTGTTTTTGTCAGAGTTAGGTTGATTGTTGGACTAGATGATCCTAAAGGTCCCTTCCAACCTAGACAATTCTATGATTCTATGGTCTTATGATCTCCTGTTTTACCAGTGAACAGTTTTAGCCAAAGGACAGCTTTCATGAGTGGCAGTCTCCCCAAAGGCCATTAGCAATAAGAGAGCTGATGAAAGTCTCTCCCATCCCAATTTCTCTCCCACAATGCCAATGGAGTTTGAGAATGAATTGCATTTAGATGGTTGTTTTGGAAGTTGTGGGCAAGGCTGCTGGTTTACAAAGTGGATGGTAGGCTTCTTGGACATGTCTTCTGTCATGTAGCATGTATTAGACTCTAGTAAGTGAGCAAGCAGGTCTAACCAAATGAAGAACAAATGCTAGAAAAATCTAAAATGCTTGGAAACTCCACCTAGGTGGTTCTGCAAACAATTACAGATGGACAGTGGTTGTCTGGGGAGGCCTCACACTGATTTTTCCTAGCTTGATTTGTGAATTTTCTCACCAGCATTTCCTATCCTGTCTCCTTCTTAAAAGAGAGTCTATAATTTTCATCCAAACGTCCTCGGAGGTGTCACTGTGCATACCACAGTAAGTGAACCTCTTATTGAAGAGGGTTTCTGCTCTTTTTCATTGCTGCACAAACTATGTGTTCTCCACAAGTTTTCAATACCCTCTGGAAGTATGAGAGCCAACAACAAACTTGATCAGACCCTAAAATAGATGCAGCTGGAAAAAGGAGTTTAATCTAAGAAAACAGGGAGCATGACTGAGCCAAGTTTGTATTACAGTTAGTGTTGCTTTTCTTGCAAGGCAAATGTGTGTTTAGAATAGCATGGCTGTCAAAGGAAATATTTACAGCCAAGGAGGACCTCGAGACTCCAAGCAGGGAGGCTATTGGCATATCTTTACACACAAATATACTAGATGTACGTTACGCACAAAGCCACAGTTTCAGAACTCTTCTCACAAAAAAGCCTCCATGAAATGCACGGGCACATTACATGCTTTGGGCCAGGTCTCCCTGCAGCTCTTGCTTGCCCAAGGCTGGTGGGCACTAAGCAAGAGCCAGGTTTTAACTTACCTCCTCTCTGGAGCAAAGAATGGCATCTTCAGTGGCACTTACCCAAGAAAATGAGGAGAGGCTGAGGAAACTGGGCATGTTTAGTTTGGAGAAGAGGAGGCTGAGGGGGGACCTCATTGCCCTCTACAACTCCCTGAAAGGAGGT
>JAOXNO010000001.1:164355989-164374617 GCA_028565335.1 Limnodromus scolopaceus
ATTAGATATTAGGAAGAATGACTTTACTGAGAGAGTGGTCAGGCACTGGAACAGCCTGCCCAGGGAGGTGGTGGAGTTGCCATCCCTGGAGATATTTAAGAAACATGTAGACATGGCACTTCAGGGCATGCTCTAATGCCCGAGATTGTTGGTTTGTGTCTGTCTGTGGGTGGATGTGGTTTGGGGTTTTTTTTGGGTTTTTTGGTTTTGTTTTGTTTTGGGGTTTTTTTTGTGGTTGGACTCAATGATCTCAAGGGTCACTTCCAACCATGAATATTCTGTGAAAAGTCTTGGGAGGCAAAGAATTTCTGAGATGCTGAGGCACAATTTCCTTCCTGTTTCCTATTTGCTTCCAAATGCTGCTAATTTACTGCAAGCTAACATCAGCATTGGACTACTTCCCTGTCAGCACTAGTTCAGATGCTCTAAGTGGTCAGTAAAGAAGTAAAGGCCATATTCACCCCTTCCTTCCCGGTCTGCCATATTCCACCTGCTCTCTGTTTACCTGCTCTCAGCAGAACACTGACCAAGGGGCATCAGTTTTCTACATCTGACTTTTTCACTTGGGTAATCCAAAGAACCATCCAGCAGCAGGTCCATGAAGGATGTTATGGAAAACTTTTCTTTCATCTCAGGTGCTTGTGGAAAATCAGTGGAATATGGTTTATACTATATAGTGTAACTAACTGTAGGAATTTACTGAAAGATGAGGCTCTGAAGTAAAACGCTTGCTACATGGAACCCAGATCCAATTATCTAAGTTTTTCCAGACACAACCCCAAGGCACTATTGTTAAGAGAAGATACCCAGAATATGATAAATAAATACTTTTTTAAAATTGTGTTGAAGGAAAAAATCTGACCCATTTGCAGGAAATGGTTCGTATAACTTAGAGAAGCCTCAGCCTTGCTGAGGAGCAGTCTTGGCAAGGTTCAGAAGTTTTTCATATTGTTGTTGGCAGGCCCCCGCTTACAACCATGATACCTTCAATTCCTGAGGTACCACACTTCAGAAAGTTTTTTATGGCTAATTAAGGAACAGGCAGAACAAAGCTTGTTTATTCTTTATTTTACAGGAGCATTAATTGAGAAATAAGCAAGTGGGTTGAAATTACCAATTGGCTCAGCAGTTTCTCATGATCTCAGAAAATTGCAAACAGTCTGTTCTCATTTCTCATTGACTTTGTAATTTTTTGTTTGAATCAGAGACCATAGTATCTATTCCATATAAGGAATTTAATATATTTAAAAGGAATAATTTATTTACTTGATATATGTTTCACATTAAAGTATACGCTTTGCAGATGTCATTGTCATGGAATAATTCATCCCAGAATTTGGATCAACTCTTAGACCTTCTGTTTTTCAAAAGACATTCAGTGTTGCATTCACATTGCTGGTAATAACACACAAATAAAAATTAAGAATAGAGACAAAACCCATGTTTTTATTTTTATTACTCTATACTAGTGTCTATACAACATTTACGTATATGTCTAGCTTCCAAGCAGATAATTCCATATCACATATGAAAGTCTTGGTTGCATCAGCAAAACCTAACTCTATTCTACAATACTATTTTGCTACTATGGTAATAATTAAGCTGTCATTAAACTGTACAAAGGCAAACACCTTTTTGTAGTAGAGGAATGATATTACAGTAGCTGTTTAATTAAAATATATCCCATGAGGGTCATAAACTTTTCTATTTTAATATTTAGGCAAAAAAAGGAAGCAGATTGAACATAGTAAATTGACTGCACCAAAAATGCCTTTGTTGTTCTTGTCATTTTCCTTATATCAGGACCCTTGGGCACAAGTTGTACTGAAGTAATTAGAGCAATCACAGATACTTAGGCCATGATATGTTTCCAAGGTGTCACATCATTCAGGAGGATGTTTCACTGTGATTCGCACCGTATACCGCAGAAATTAAGACTTCCGATACTGGTTTCGTTTGTGTACAGATTTGCCATTAACAGATAAACTAAGATGCTGCAGACAGCACATGATGAAAACACATGACATATTTCATTATGAAGTCTTACTGTTCCCTACCATTACTTTCAAACTTAGATATTCAGTATACATCTATAGTAGGAAATTAAACATCACTTGAACAGTTTTCTGGCACTGAGGCCAGCTGGCGAGGACCAAGCTGCATTTGTATTTTTAAACTCTTTACCTTCAAAGACAAGGTGGCTACAATTCACACTGCCTACTAGGAATGGCTGCTGGCCTGTGTGCTCTCCCAAACCATTGCAAAAACATGCCAAAGCATTGTTTGGTGGAGTCCTAAGTGGAATAGACCAAAACCACACCATGGGCTGTTTAAATAATTGAATATTGTAGATGATTGAATTCCAGTACCCAGGAACATTCCCTGGCGTTGCTTATTTTACCAGTAGAAACAAAAACCTCAAGGAATTATTTGCCTAACCTAGCTCTACACGGTTTCAGTGTAGATGCCTTCAACTGAGCTAATCACACCAAGTTGCTTTCATAGCCAGAGAGTGAAGTAAATATACTTAAAGAACAATTCATTTCACATAATTTAATTGCCTGCATTAGGATGAGATGAATCATTCTTCCCCCTCTCCCTCCTCCCCCCCCGACTGTTAAAGAGGACTCAGGCAACTAGTTCAAATGTAGATGTCCACCACAGATTAGATGTTTTTCTCCATGGAACCCTCCAGCAAATCAAGTTTTACTGCATGGAAGAAGTACTACATTCCTTCTTAGCCTTCTCTCAGAAGCATATGCTTGCATTTTGTTTTGGGACAGAAACATGAAAAAAGCAAAGCAGAAAAGTACTTTTGTTTGTTTTGGTATGTAATTACTAATAATTAAATCTTCCTGGAGGTTACACAAAACCCAGTATCCTGTATTCCCAGTCAGTCTATGACACTAGATGAGAAAATGGATATTTCAAAGCTGCCCACCTTCCTGAAAAACACATCACAAGCAATTAGGAAAGAGACTTTTCTCTTTCTCAGGGGATGCCATTAAATCAATTTCCAACTGATAATGCAAAATCACAATGCATTCAGTTGCTGGTGATTGCTGGGAATCAACTTGATTCAGTTGTTGGGAACCTGTGCTTTGACTGATCAAACCATTAAGTCTGCATTGTCAGCTCTCTTCTTGCAAGTCTCGTCAACCTTGTTCAAACAGCATGAATAGATTTTATGCATTATTTATCTTGCACTAAAGAGTGCAGTTTATGTAAACTTACAAAAAAAAAATAGTGACATTTTCTTTCCCCAAAAGCTTGCAAATCAAAGTCAGACAAAAACAAAATGTCTGGCAAAGGGTAGGAGAATGTGGCTGTAGATTTATTTGGACCAATACAGCACTGGAGGTACTTTTTTTTTTCATTAAATGTGCTGGATTTAACACTGCACTATTTCAACATCATGTCTCTGTAAATCTGGTAAAATCTGCGGATGTACAAAGACAGAGGAGTTGCTCGTTCTTGATTTTAAAAAGTGTCAAACATACACCTGCTAGTAACTACATTCCTTTAACATGTCCTAAAAAATGTAGGTTGTGTTGTTCCACTCATAAGATTTTTGGAAAGAAGGATAATTAAAGAATAAGGAAAAAAATATTATGAGTAGTAGTATAATAGCAAAGCAAGAAAAAAGCAGAAAAAACATTTTCTTACTATAAACTCCATACCAGCTTTGCACCAACCATATAAATGGGATTCATTTCTGTTCTTTTTTTTTTTCTCTCAGGAATGTCACAATACACTTTCTCAGTTAAGCTTATAACTATGGGACAAAATCTATATGGTCAAAACCAAAACTGGCTAGTGGTTTGGGCTTTCCCTCACAAAACCACTTAAGAGTGCTAAATTTTCAGGGATCAAGTCCTTAATGTCTTCTAAAAGCCAGAAATATTGCTGACAGTTTCAAAGGAATTGAGAAAGAGATCACGTAGACTGGGCTGCTCCTGGCAATGCTACCTCCAGAAAAGATGCAATCACTTTCAGGAAAAGAATAATCTGAGACGACTAAGGTGCAGTAAGATCTAATGGGATATTTTCATTCTCAGATGTCTAAAAGACATGTGCAAAGGCAAGAATGGCAGCTTGCTCACAGAGAAGGTGGAGTCACAGGCATAAAATGATGGAGTGTTTTGGCTGGTTGGTTGTTTTTTTAAAAACATTTTCCAAACTGGCAGCGACAACGGCCAGCTAAGCATAGCAACACCTGATGTTCCGTGTACAGACTAAGAATGACATTCATAGTTCTGAGTAAGGTGCTCACCTGTATTAAACTCTGGACTTGAGGAATGCCTGTACTTAAAGGAGGAGATAGATAGGAAGCCTCAAGTCAGGTAACAGCAGTAATTCAGTGTTTGAGATCTTGTCTCCCCCCCCATACATAGAAGCATCTTTTCACATTTGAGATGAAAACCTACATGTAACTGGGCTTCACAGCTTGAAGTCTCTCATAGTTGGAGGTAAGAATGAGGTTCCCCTCATTATACAACTAGAAAGTTTATTTTTAAACACACGGGCAGAGCAACAAGTTGTGTTCACACTTTTGCACAGCTACTTAGTAGTTATAGCACCAGATGTCTAAAGAACCTGAAAGGAGGCTGTAGAGAGGTGGGTGTTGGTTTCTTCTCCCAAGTAACAAGTGATAAGACAAGAAAAAAAAGCCTCAAGTTGTGCCAGGGGAGTTTTAGATTTGATATTATAAAAAATTTCTTCACCTAAAGGGTTGTCAAACATTGGAACAGGCTACCCAGGAAAGTGGTTGAATCACCATCCCTGGAGTCATTTAAAAGCCATGTAGACGTGGCACTTAGGGACATGGTGTAGTGGTGGACTTGGCAGTGCTAGGTTAATGGTTGGGCTCCATGATCTTAAAGGTCTTTTCGAACCTAAATAATTCTGTGATTCTATGACATGCGTGTTCCTTAAGTTTACTAAGCTGCTGCATGAATTGATGCTTTCAACTTGATAAATTATTGTAAGTCCTTGCTACAAGATCTTGCAAGTTCATAGATTAGTTATTTCAGCAACATGAGATGGAGATTATCTGAACACCTTGTTGAATGTGCTGTTTTGCTTGCATTTTGTCTGCAATAATCTTAATTGCTACAGATATTTCTTAATTAACGTGGCTTATCTTAATTTATTGGCTGTAATGCCAATGTCTTCCCTCTGGATTACATAAAATGCACACTTTGCTCTTTGTATCACATTTATTCTGTGTTCAGTCTAAATCCTGTTCTCACTGCTGAGGGACCTCGCATCTAACTCTTCTTTCTATAAATCTCAGGGAGTAGTTTTTATAAAGTTCTCCAGGCCTGCTTTTTTGAAATAAAGATTCATCATTGCTGTCTAGCCTGTGTTTGCTTTTATATTTAATTTAGACTAAATCAGATCAGGATTCAAAGCTGTCTGCTATAATTAGAACTTCCATTATCTCTTTACCACGTGCCAAAACAAAACTTATAAAAGTATTACCTCCTGTTGGTTCAGTGACTAGTGAAGAAAAGTTCCAGCCCTCAAACTCAGCTATATCAGGACACTATCAATATAAAGTACAAATATTTTTCAGACTATTTACATGAAACTAAGCTTCCTATAATAGCACGATTCTGGCAATATTGCTATCTCTTAAACCATTAAGGAAACTTGTATCCATGTCTAAATCCAGCCTGGAGCCACATCAGACTTCTGACAAAATGTCATCACCAATTAAATGTCAAGGGGGTAAAAAAGTTAGGTTTAAATAAGCTTAATCTTGAATTTGTAAAACTTGGTGATAAAAGCTGCAAAAAGAGGTATTCTTGAGAGACTGGGAGATGTATCCAACTTCTTTTTTTTTAAAAAAAAAAAAAATGAAGAAAAAAAACTTCTACAAAGAAAGGTAGTTCTGTAGCATTTTCTGTTTCTACTTACTGGCCTGGCTCAAACCAGGAGTTTTAAAAGTGACTACAGAACAAAAAACAGTCAAGAAAGGTTATGTCAGCTTTTTTAAAAACCAAAGTACTGATTCATTGGAAACACACTTTGAGTTTCACACAGTTGTTTAAGTCAGTTCTTTTTTTGTTTAAGCTTATTTGCCCATTCCAGATTTGACAAAGACTCTGTCAGTAGTGTCATCAGGGAAAGTGGTCTCTGGCAGGTTCAGCTTTGGTGGTAAGGTTAGCGGATAGAGTTTGCTAACAAAATGGAGCGCTCGCCAACCCACACTGACCACATGTGATGAGTTTCCAGCAAAACCCTTTAGCATGATGAATCCAGACTGAGGAGGGGTTTTTTTCTGCCCTTGTAAAGGCAGGAGGAAAACTCTTAGTGACAGGGGAATCCTGGGGACAAACTCGCCAACAACTGTGATTACAGAATTTAAAAACTTCAGAATTTAAGACACAAGAACAAAACCAGTTGTACTCTTGTATAATTACCTGACAGCATTTTTGGGTAAATTGGGCGTCTAAAGCCATGCTTAGGCTTGTTTTAAGTGTCCCATCAATTTGCATATAAAATATCTTGCAAGGCTAAGGCTGTTATTACATCCATTGTTGTTGTATTGCTGCTTCCCATTATTGCAGCATTTTATCCATACATGTCAAACACGGAACTCCATGTTTGAATACTTTAAGTGGTCAGTTGTAAAAATGTGTATATATCTTCAAACAATGTATAGATTTTCCTGGCAATAGGGATATTAATAATTTTTTAATTGGTTTTAATGCTAGGAGAATGGCTGCACTAAATAAACGATGCACTCAGACTCCCTGATGACTATATTGAGACCTGCTCTTTCTGCTCTACATGTGACACAAGAATCCAGTAGAATTTCTCACTGATACCAATGGGTGTTCAGATAACTATTTTGTCTTCAGACCACTCGTTTTACAGGCAGTTAGAGGTTTCTATGCACTTGGCTGTATATGAAATTATAATCACAGCCTGAATCAGAAATATCATAGAAGATACTATATCATACTGCTTTGTAATCAATATGATAGTCTTGAAAAACCTTTTTCCCTGCACTTATACCCTGTCCTCCAAGTAAAGGCTTGCTGGCCCACCTGCATCCAGGTAGAAGAACTCCTGGAGATGCTGACTGAGGGTTGTGGAAGGACTGCTCTCTGGCTCCAAGTCCATCCTCAGTTTCGCATGCCTGCTTAAATTCTGTGGCAGTCAAACGGGACTATTCAGAGCTTTAAATCAAGCATGTGCTTAAGTACTTTGGCAAATCATAGCATTGTCAATGGAACTCATTCCAGATATTAACAGCAGACCTGAAGATATCCAGTTGGGCAGTTTTTTAAGCTTTTATTCTGTGAAAAAATATTGATTCTGTCTGACTTTTTTTTTAATTTGGATTTGCAGGCAGAAGTTTTAGAGTTCATCACTTGATGGGAATGTTAATGATGAGATAAAATTAATCTTTTTTTCTAGCTGCTGGAAAGAGTTGGATGTTTTGTATTAATCAGTCAAGGTTCAGTGTGAGGTATACAACAAAAATAATAAATAAGCTTCTCCACTCGTCTCTTCTTAGCCATCTCTAGCACTTGTGTGGTTCTCTTAAGAGTTCATTGAGTGAGGTCAGATCATTGGCATAGTTTTCCATGGAGAAATACAAAAAAAATTTTTCTTTTTAAGCCCTAATAGCATGGACAAAGAAGAATCCAACAACAGCAGTCTCCTAATTGCATAAAGATTTTGTTCTGAATTTGACAACATCTCTATTTTCATTCATTCAATATTATTCCGTCTTTTGAAACAGTGAAATAAGATCTCTTGAAATAGGTACTTGTATTTATGGAAAAAAAAGGAATCATTTTTCCATAATGGAAGTTTATGCAAACAAATTGGAAAGGAGTTTGATCAGCAGTTGAGAAGATAAGCACCTGAAATAGTGCTATTTGTCAGCATGCTGACATTAATTTTATGGTTGCAAAAATTGGAATTTAATCTTTAAGTTACAATACAAAACACATGGAAACCCAAAAAGGAAGGAAAAGAAAACCTACGGCCACCTAACAGATATCCCCTTTTCTATCCACCAATCCATAACTTTAGAAAGACCAGAGACACCGTACCCACAGATAATGCACTTCTGACTCTGCTTCTTACACATGCCAGATTTTTTGTTTTTTTTTTTCCTCCCCCCAAAAAACTCACCTTATACCTTTAGGCACAAAGATCTAAAAAAAAAAAAAAATAAATATACTGGCCATTGATAGCTTTCTAAAGAGTAGTTGTGGTGAGAAGAGCAAAACAGGTTAGAATGCCAGTCTGTGACTTAGAATACAAAAGTGGTGGCTAGTGCTTGTGGTTGTTATCTGCTGCTAGTGGCTTGACGTTACTTTTCTGGCTTTTCTGTGTTTCTGTCAGGTACTCGTGAAACATTTTTACCTGACTGACAGCTAAGGTTGTATATACTTTTTGTATAACATTTTTTGGTGACATAGTGCATGCCAGATATTGCCAAAACCCCATAGGAATAGATTCCTCTGTCTTTCCAAAGTCATTATTTCCAGAGATCAAGTTAATTCAGTTAAATTTGGTAGACTGTATTTTTGAGCTTCAGCTTTAGACTTCGTATTGAGTAGTGTGTGAAAATACATCTTGCAGCCAAATCTGCAAATAAGCTGAAGTCATAAAGAAAATATCAGACATAGCAGTTGTGAGACACAGGAGCACTACACATAAAATGAATGCGCGGTGCCCCGGCTCGGGGGGACCGGCGGTGGGGTGTTCTCAGTGGAGGGCCCGCGCCGCTGAAACCTGCTTCCTTTGGCCCTTGGCCAGAGCCCCAGTTTGGCGAAATTCAGAGCGCGATGTAAGGCCTGTCTGTTCAACGGCGCGGTTAAAATACCGTTGGATTATTCTTAGCAATAGGATATGGTTTGGGGAGTTGCTTTTTTTTAATTTATTTTATTTTTTATTTTATTGTTTATAAGATCCTTGATTGTAAAGAGTTCTATATTTTTCTGATGTTTAGGATTGTCACTCAAGAAGTGTGGTGCAGATGCATGATAGCGGGAGGCCAATATTAATTAATTAGATTTGCTTCATTTTCAATCAGGCATTGCACACTTGAATGAGAGCACAATAAAATCATGCTCTAAATCATAGATTCAGGATGACTATTTCCTTCTTAGTAGACAGCACGATTTTTAATCAACTTTTCCTGATTTTAAATACAGACCATCCTCTCAGGCATGTCACCTTGCATTTAGCAAATTAATCGCACATTTTCCAATTTGAAGTTATCTGACTTCTTGCCAATTTGGACTGAGATTACTTCCTGAGCTATAGACAGTTTAGGAGGTTTTTGTTGTTGTTGTTGTTGTTTTAAAACCTGCTGTGCTGGAGGGAAATGAAGTCTTGACTTTGATGTTCTTAGTGCCTTTACAGCTGTAGCATTGGACCATCTGTGCCTCCTCAGGTTTCCCTCAGAGAAGAGCAGTGGGATACAGCTAGTAGCCTTTGGGGACGGGATGTCTCTAGGTTAGGAGTGTGGCTGAAGAGCCTCACAGTCATCACATCCTGGTTGCCAAGACATTGCCCGTAAGGGCTACTGAAATTAACTCAAAATGTCCTGTGCTAATTTATAGTTTGCTTTGTTGCCTTGATCTTAAGAGCATCTAGACGGTTAAAAGCAGGATTTTCTAATTTTTCTCTCAGGGTAAGCCACCCGGCCTCTTTTGAACTAGCTTCATGGCCATATGACAAGGCCCCACCTCTGTTACGTGAAATGTCTTTGTTACTGAGAAGGGCAACTAATGAAGCCTGCTTTCCTACAGATTTGTGTCTCCTGTTCCATACACTGGAATATCCCTATTTCCCCCCCAAATCCTCCCCTTTTTGACCTGCTAGAAAGGAAAGAGCACCATTTGTTATGGTTGAATCATGTATGAATTGGTTAGCTAGTTAATTAAGCAAATGCTACTTAGATAGTAGTTTCATCTTGACTTCTGAACATCCATACAGGAAAGACAAGAGAAGATCCCTCTATGCCGTCTCCTTAAATGGGACCCTAATAGGGTCTCTCTTTTCCAAACAGTTGCTTAATGTTGATTGACCTCATGAGACCCCTGTCAAAAAGTGGCCAACATATTTTTACACTTTAAGGGGGGCTGACAATAGACAGAAAGATGGAAGGCTATGAAGACAGTGTAATAACATACACCTGGCTTCTTTGGGAAACAAGAGGGAAAATAGTCTAAAGCTAGACATTCACATATTCTGGCCAAAAAAATTTTCGAAGAAAACTTTTAATGGATAAAAGGTACGTCAGATAAAAAAAAAGTAGGCGACTTAAAATCCTGTCTTCTGCCAATGACAATTTCACTGGAAAATTTTAATCAAGTTTTTTTTTGTTTACTTATTATATATCCATTATATATCCATGGAAATGTAAACCCTGTATCTTACCCTGTGCATGTCTGTCAGAATCATTGCTTGTATTCATAACTGAGACTGGGGTTTTTTTCTTAATGCAAGGATTCAACTACTTACAAGACCAATCTTATGCCATCCAAAATTATAGTGCTTTCTCTTTAAATTTAGAAAACAACTTCTTAAAAATCATAGATAAAATAATGTTAATTTACAAATTGATTTAAAATGGAGATCTTAAGAAATATATTACATTTCATGCTCTTTTTCTTCCCTAATAAATTGCCTTAGTAACATGCCACCATTTGACTTCATGTTTACGAAAATGGTAGGACATGGTGGCCCTTTTAAATTAAAAGAGCACATCTTCATGAGACCAGAAGGTATCATTAGGCTTATTTATTTTGCACAACTGCATAACACAGAGTAGAGAATTTCAACAGGTACTTTTGACGCCAAGTCCATAGTTTCTATATAGTTTCCATATGAAAGCATACTTTTTAGACCTAAACTTGATTTAAGCACTTTAACTGTCACAGCATCCAGAACTGCCTAGGAAAGGTGTTGCAGAGGCTATCTGCTTCAGCTTCTAGTTTGCAACCATCACAAATCTTTTGCTGATGAGCAAAACTCATGTATGTACAGACTCTACTTTTTAAATTACCCATTTCACTAATCATTTTCAAAACAGATAGTCAAGAGAAGATAATGTAGGTTTTGCAAGAACGAGTAGGAAAAATGCCAGGGAATTTAGAGCATGAGAAAGGGAGAGAATGTCCAAGACAGTGTAGGTTAAGAGACACATGAAGATCAGGGAATCTACAGGAAGAAGAAAGAAATCTATGACCATTTCAGTTACTTTCCACTGTTCTGGAGAAGAAAAACAGTTATAAATCCAATTCAGCAAGACAATCCATTCCACAGGCTTTGCACTACTGATAAGTAAACACTCAAAGAAGCCCACAACATCTGAACAACTACATCACCCAGGCAACACCAGGAGTGGGTGAGGCAAATACGAAAAGAACCATTGTTAAAAAATCAGCGTAGTTTAATCTGGAATAACAAACACTGAAATGCCCAAATCATACTTCTTCCCATGATATAAATTGTGGGGCGTACTTAACACAATTTAAGTAGTATGCACATGCAAAAAATTGGAATAAGTTTGCATTTCTTGAAAATTTCATGTTAGTTCTCATGACTCCTAGCTTTAGCACCCTTGCTTTCAGGTTCACCTGATCACAATTTTATCAGTCAATGATTCCCCTTTTCAAAAGTGCCAGTTTTTTAAAGCTAACTATTCCAGGCTAATGTGTTAATTTCAAAAATAGTTAGGTTGGCTCAGTGGCAGTTTGTCCGCTCTCTGGTTCCTGGTTTGTTGGTGCAGCTGAGCATTTTGGGTGTGTAGCAATATGATGCCCATAACTGGGATGCTTTGTAGCTATCTACAATGTGCAGTTATCAAGCCAGGATATCTCAGGTATGCAATCAGATTTTTTTTTTTTTTGTAAAATCCTATTTCCATTTTTCTGCATTTTATTTATCATATCACTTCAAATATCATGATATTTCAAATGTAGTTTTGAATGTTTTTGACCACGGTAGAAACTTTGGTTCTGGTCCACTCCTAAGACTAATATAGTATTACTGTATTTTTTGCCTTAAACTGCTGTTATAAACTGTCAGCTTCCTTTCCTATTTAACCTTACTTTTGACAAAGAAGTAGAAATATGAGGAACTGCGAAGATGAAAGACAGAGAAAGTGAACTATATATTAGCTGAGTGGGAAATACTCTCTTTCTTTGATGTCAAAAACTGATGTTCTAGGATAAATCCAAGATGAATCAACATAGTCCAAGCACTGACAATTGCTATTGATTTATAAATTCTATATCCTTTTACAAACTATTCAAATTTTGCTTCTCAGTCCAGATCTATTTGTATTATAGCTATGAAGGACTGAGCTCCCTCTTGTGACTAGCACCTGAACATTATTCTGATTTTGGGACTACACATCCTGTATACTCCTAAGACACGCAGAACTGTTTCAGATACTGTATTCCACCAGCCCAACTCTACTTGCATTTATGAATGTTGTTTAAAAATGGAAACAGTGGCTGTCTGGAAAGAATACAGACTTAGTCTTCCTCATTTTTGGTAAATCACTCTTTGTATAGCTAGTCTTTCAAAGACCAAAGTGGTTCTCCTCAAAAATCTCCATTTCTAGTGATGGATCTGTGTCTTCACAGAAATTATTTGAACATCCCTTGGTGACTGATGATGCAATAAACACAATATGAATAGCTAATAATCAAATGAAGACTAGAACCAGGAAATACAATCCATCATATCTGACAGCAATTTCCTTTCAGAGTTGTAAGGTTGTATTTCTTTATTTACATTTAGTGATTCAGGTAGAATGGTTCATTAGCATAGGTACAGTCATTTCTGTATGATCTGTGTTGCATGTGTACAGCTTATTCTGAGATGGAATAGGAATAATATTTATTCTTATGTAACTATGGACACAGTAGGTTTGCTTCAATAGATGAAGAACAATGGACTTTAATTTGATACAGATATATTGATAGAAATGTTTTGTATAGAAATGACCCTCAACAGAAGATTGAATATGAGAAAAAGTCTGAAATGTACAGAACAAGAGGAATCTAGGTCAATATGCTCTTGTTTAGCATTCTGACCTGGAACGTGAGTTCTTTGAGACTCTTTCTTGATGGATGAGAAAGAATAAGTAACACCCTCCCATACAAAAATCTGAGTTATGCTATCATATCTGGGAAACAAATATCTATGAATAATGTAATCTATTGGTTTCAAATAGCTTTCCATCTGTTTGCATTTAAGAGAGAGTTATAAAGGGGTAAATTTTAAACCCTTTTAAGTTAAAAAAGCAACAAAGGAACAATTTAAAGATAACTTCCTTAATAAAATTATTTGTAAGAACATAATTTTCACCTCTTCTAACTTCTATTAACTAATATCAAAAACTCCAGGTTGCCATTCTTAACATGCTCAGCTATCGTGAATCACATCATCTGACAGTCTAAAAATAGGATTATGTTACTACTGCGAAGGCCCCAAATCTAACACTGGATACAAATTACCCATTTTCTCAGACTATTGCAAGACCCAATTTTATTGCAACCAATGCACAGGTAGGTGCTTGTTGCTGTGACAAAGCAAATGTCTTTGCTAATCTTGTTATCCAAAGATGCAGTAATATATTTTCCAGGCAGGAGAAAAACACATACCCTGAACTCTATAGTCTTTACTCATACTAACCTACTGCTGAAGTGGACTGGAGCTTTGAACAGTGTAGAGTTACAGTTTAATGAATGCTGGTTCTTCTGTATAGGAGAAATTCATATGCTTTCATACTCTCTCAGCTTCATTTCCTTCCAAGGCTCATTAATTTTTAAAAGAGCTAGCTTTCTTACCCTTGCCTCCTAGTAGGTGGTGTTGCACTAGCATAAATATAAGGGTATTTATATTTTAGCTGGGAGAAGAGGAAAGGAGTATGATAAAGCTCAATTGCTCAGCCAAAGAGGTTTGGCTAAGTATCCACATTAAGACTAAGGAAAATGTCAATAGATTTCATGGTGGTCACTGTGTTGCCTAAATTGGCCACATAAGATTTCTGTTATTGTGCAGCAGCCATGTACACTTGTAACTTCACAGGACCCCAGCAATTTGTCTGGATTCAGATGCTGTGCCTGTCACAATCCAGCCACATGGTGAAGGAAGAAACAATCTTTTCCTTTTTCAGAATCCCAGGTTTATCCACCGCAACTTAGGGACTCTTTCAGCAGAGTGGAGCATGTAATAAATAATGCATTCATTCTGATGTGTTCAAGTTACCCAATGTGGCGGTGGTGGGTTTTTTTAAAATAAAGTATTTTAAAACATACCAGAAAAGTTGGCAAATTAAATGTTGGAAGATTCACCCGAAATAATAGGTAAAAGTTGTTTCGTGTTTGCAAAATGTTATTAAATATTTCACAGGCTCTTTGACTCAGTGTACTTTGTCAAAAGCCAGAACTCTACAAATCCAACTGGTATTAGTAATCACAAGGTTCTCATTAAATAGACTAGTATACTAAACTGAGTTTTGCTTGAGCAAAATTAGGAAAGGATTGCAGTATTTGTTTTTCCTTTCTCCTCTGTGAGAACGGTGCTGTGGGTGCCTTGGTGTCACACAATACATTGTCAACAATAATCTTTGGGTTTGTAAGATGAAGCAAACCAAATTTTGCCTGCTGCAGACCATCTTGGGAAACTTTTCCTGAACATACTTAGGCAAAAGAAGAAATTTGTCAGAGGTTAGGACTCCTTGAAAGAAGCCTACCAGCTCATGTGACGTCCAAAGCAAGTTGAATTCGAATTTGAATCTTCGCAGCTTGGATCGCTGCAGCTGTAGGCAGCCTTCATGTTGACATAAGTAGGAAGGGAGAAGGAAAGCTCCTTGCTTCCCACTGCATTCACATGTAGGTTACATGCACAAGGGCAATTCTTGTGTCACCTGAGTGACCATGAATCTTTTAAAATATTAGATATGGGACACATTATGGTTAGGGCTTTTGAAGGAGCTGAAAAGCTTCAGTCATGGAAATTCATGAACATGAGTTGTAAAATTTATTCATAACAAAGACCCCGAAAACCAATTGTTCATCTGATAGCTAATCCTGAAAGCAACTCCAGTCCATAATTCCTGATTTGCCACCTGGAAGGCTCCATATACTGACATTTCTCCTTTTGATTTTATATGTAAAATACAAACTTCTGATACAACTTAGCTGTACAGTGGGGACTTGCTAACAAAGGGCTCCAGAAGGTCATATCTGACTGTGGCTAATAAAAGTAGAAGAGAATGAAGAGGAATTGGTTGTGTCCCTGATCCATGACCAAGATCATATCACACAGATACTGGAACCTAAAATTTCTACTGTCAGGGTGAAAATTATGGAAAGATGCTTGTGTGGGCCCATTTCTCTTCCTGCTTGCTTATGCTGCTCCATTTTATATAAATGACTTAAACGCAAGTTAACTCAGAGAGAGAGAGAATGACTCTAGCTTAGGCACATGTAAGGTTCTTGGATAACTGTCTTCAATAACAAACAGTCATGGATTCAACGAAAAGTGAAATTTTTCTCACCTTGCTTAAAAGACTTTGACTTAGGCTGAGGAGCTCACTCTGATGTCTTAGAAAATCTTCCAGCTTAGTGGATAGAGGCCCCATTGGGGAGCTGTGGAGGAAGAGTCAAGCCCCAGACCTAACAGAAGAGCAGGATCGGAATGTTTCAAATGGCATGTGAAAGTGCTCACTGTTAGCAGAAGAAAGCAACTAACGACATCTGTGTTTTTCCTCAGAGGGCGTCACCTCTGAGGAGGTTACCTCTGAGGCTGAGGTGTCTTAACTCTACAGGAGGGTTCACAGCTGTCAACCCTCACTGAAAGAAGAGTCTCTCCTTTGCTTAGAGCCACTGACTAGATCTTTTCCTTTACGTTTCCTTTTGGCTATCTGAGGCAGCTTCATGCTCTTGCTTTGTAGCTACTGGGAAGTTCATAATTAGGATCCTAACTCTCTGCATCTAACATTCTTCTCAAATGAATAACAGCAGATCAATTAAAAATCGGGTATTGCAAATCTGTGGCCCTATATGGAATTCGGGCAAAATAAAAAACAGGATTTAGAGAGAGTTGGTTGATTAGTCTGAAATTGTAGCTCAGAAAGCTGTGCTTGGATTTTGTCTCTATTTTATAATTTCTTACTTTACCTTGAAGCTCCTGAAGTATTTGCAGTTCTACAGCGGTTCAAGCAAAGAACTACTCTGGCCTAGCATCCAAGCACGTCACTCCCTGCTGAGCCTGACATCTTTTCAGAGGGACATCTCTTTCTGCCAGAGTTACAGAATCAGGAGCTCACACACATTTTTTACTTTCTGGGCCCTCATTCATCATGTTTGTTTCAGAGGAGCAGGCCAGCTCCAGCAACATGCTCTTCCCCAGGCTTGACCTGCTTGGCTGGGCAACAGGGGACCGGGTTCAAGCAAGCATCCCGCCATTGAGGCAGGCGTGCTGCTCAGCTCCCCTGCTCCCTGGGCAAGCACTCTTACTGCTGGGTTATTGCATAGAGAGTGGGCAGCATCAGTTAGAGTGCCTCCTCTGCCTGTACTTTAAAAAGAAACACTAAGCACTGCTTTAATTTTTCAAGGAATTGAGATAGGCAGCCCCTCTCAGGAAAGGACCTAGTTTTTGGCTGGATAGAGGCAGCTCTTGGCTGCCATGGCAAAGGCATCTCAGCTCTGGAAAGGGCTAAAATAACTTGAGGCAGAAGAACTTAGGCAGTTCTTTCTGCAAATGTTATTTTGAAGCATCTTTCTCTTCCTCCAGACTGTTTAGGAAGCCTAACTGAATGAGAGTGCATTCTATTTTCATTCAGAAGCCAGGACAAGATTCAGAGAGGTTTAAAAGCTCATACTCTAATGACACTGAGACAGAGATAAGTGCTTAAATGCCTGTCTTTATTGAATCTACCCCTTAACCCCAAGGGATATAGGAATACAAATTCCTCCAGGCCTTTTTTTTTTTTTTTTTTTATTCCCTTTCCTGTCTGAATGGGATCTGCTCTCCTAAATGGGGACTGGCTTTTGAAAATCTCATCCACAAAATGCTCATTATTGTGGAAAACTTTGCGCAGCCGTCGGAGAGAATTTTCAGTGGTGTAAGCCAACCCAAACTGAATGTGTCAGGGTTCATTCGGAGCACTACCCCTGAGTATATTTTTCAGTAAGTAGGTAAATTAGCCGCGCACGCATGCACGGCACAACTTCCTTCTGAACATTCAGCTGTCATTAAAACCACTGCTGTTATTTAGAAACGTCTGGGCGTGTAAGATGTGCAGTTTTCAGGGGCTCATAACTCAACCAAATCAAAACCAGTTTTCGCCAAACTGCTTCGAGGCTTCTGGGTGGAAAAGGTTTCCTTACTGAGTGCCATTGTTTCCAGTTATTTCATCCTGCTAGGTGTCCGAAAAAGAAAGTCACAAGAATTTGTATTTGTATAAGAACTTTCACTCTCTCATTCAAAAATATAGCACTGAGGATAAGCTTAGCAGGAGTAAGAAGGATTAGGCATTTATGTGGATAATGAGAACATCCATGATTACATCAGGGGGGTGAATAGGATGAAAACACTGCAGCGACCAGCCCCCTCCCGGAATTTTTTAACATTTGTTTAAAAATTTTACAGGAGAAAAACTCCTATAATGGTGTAAACAAAGGGAGAGGGTTAATCAGACATGGATTAAATTAAAGTCACCCACCTAAGCACATTGATTGCGGAGATTAAAAGCACCATCACCTTTCATCTATCTTGTTTACCTCCCAAGCACCCTCTGGCTTTTGTGTGGCATTTTGGTTTCCATGGCCACTGAAGGTTCCTTCCTATAATCAAAAACGACCTCCTGTTATAAAAGACTCAGAGCCTTTGCTCAGCAGGCCATTTCCCCCTTTTATTATTCTTTTCTCTTGCCTTCAGGGAAAGCTTTGTGCGAGCAGGACAGAGCACTTGGTTGGTTGGCGGTTGACCTCAGTTGCACACAATGAGCTCTGAGTGCTACCTGAAATGTGTGACAAAGAGGGAAGGGTCACTGGCTTAGAGCATTACAAGGGCATGGGCAGGCAACTGTGATGACACTTGCCAAATGTCAGCATTCACCTAATTCAGGAGGGTCCCCGCTGATTGACAGTTCCTCGCTCTTCAGCCGCTAAAGACGGAAAATACACAAGTTCATTAATTAATAACCCCGCTAGACTCCAAAGATATAAAGGGTAAAAGAAAAAAAGAAAAAAAAAAAAAACCACAGAAGAAAGTAGCTAAGGAGGAGGGAGCCAGCTCAGGATGAAATATGTACAAAGTATATATATATATATTTTAAGAGCACGCCTCACTAGTTTAAAGCCATTTTAACAGCCTACAGGCAAAATTTGTCATGGTATGTAGCTGAGTGCTGTGCTTGCTTAAAATGCTTTTGACAATGTGAGGAAAGCCTTTAAGCATTTGATGAAGGTAAGTTGGTTAGCAGGGCTTGGAAGCCAGTTTGCAGGTTCCAAGATAATTCCTCGGGATCCAATTAAACTGTTGAATTTTACATTCATTCCATTTTTCTAATGAGTTTAGTTAAGGGGATTTCTCCCACACATAACCCCCCCCCCCCCACACACAC
>JAOXNO010000001.1:164374717-164422141 GCA_028565335.1 Limnodromus scolopaceus
TCCATTTTTCTAATGTGTTTAGTTAAGGGGTTTTCTCCCACCCATAACCCCCCCCCCCCCACACACACACACACCCTGCACTCCCAAACCAATGATTTCAAATACAGTTCTGTGTGACTTTTTAGCTGGTTTCACACTTTGATTGCTGAAGTGTGTTACCCTTTAAAAAAAAAAAACAAAGCAGCTTTGAGCACATTTTTCTCTCCTTGCTACAGCAACTGGGAGATTCAATGCTGTATATCAGGATATGTCCAAGAAGTAGGAGATTTGGTTTTGATTGCAGAGGTGTATATGGGAGTAATACCTGTGGATAGTTGTTAAAGACAGTACAATGCTGACAGTTTCTTATATCGGGTACTTACTCGCTTTCTCAGATGCCAGCTGTAGGATACGAAAACACTGAACAAAACAGGATGTAAGAACAACAGAATTCCTCTTGCATATGTGTATTCAAACTGAGGGAAATCCATCATTATCAGCGTTGTCGAATTTTCAACAAATACTGTTCAAAGTTGAGTTTAGCTGTTATTCCAGTGCAAGAATTTGTATGATAAAAAAAGAAGCCAATGTGGGAGTTCAAGGTGTTTGAATAAGTACTATATTTACATGTGAGCACAGCAGATTCTGGTGGTGTAACCTTTATACTTCCTAGTGTGGGGACGGAAATCTTTTCTGACATTTTCTGTCACGTTAGTATCTTTCTTAGACATGAGCATCAATACTTTGTCATAACAAAGAATATGTTCAGCTGTCAGACTTAAAAGAAATGAAAAGCTGTCTTGCAAAAAGATCTTGAAGCCATGAAATATGTCAAAAGCAATGAGGTAACATTGTATTATAAGTTTTATACCAAAATACTGCTTTTTTCACTCAGTCTGAATTAGTAGCTTTTAGCAGAGTGAATTCTAACAGAAAACACGAGAAAACTAAGACATTTATATGCTGTACTCCATCAAGAAACATTTGAGGCTAAAAACTGTAGCTTGTCTTCATGGTTGAAACTCTTACAGTGCAAACACATGACACCAACATGACCAGTGAAGCTCTCCTGCCACTTATGACAGCATAATCACATCTGCAGAACACTGGAATTTATCTGGGAGTAGACACTTTCACTACTCAGTTGTGAAGAGCATAAATTGGTCTTGTAGCTGAAAACATTTCTCCTGACAGAGGATATTGAGAACAGAGATTGTTGCCAGGAACTCCATGCTGCTGATCGTGCAGCTTTCATCTTTGGAATGTTACATTCAGATCTGCTTTAGATCATAAAAGAGCCATGAATTTCTCCACATCAGTAAGAATCAGTGCACAGTATGGCATAAACAGAATTTAAAGAAGAAAAAATTTCTCTTGTTGAAGAAGATTTCATTACCAAAAGAGAGGGTTGGTTTTTCTGTCAGGATTGAATGACGGTAGACATAAATATGTGACAAGAATACGCGAATGGGTTAAATTTGAGCATACTGCAACGTGTATTTTTTTCCTTACTGAGCAGAGAATAAAATAGAAGGAAGTAGGGCCAAAGAGGGACCCAGCTCTAACATGGTTAAAATAGCCCAGTCTTAATTTTTACATATCAAAACTCTCACTGAAGTTCATACAAGACATACAGAGTATGTCATATTTAAAACAGGCATAAATGTGGCTTATCATAAACAGTGTCATTACTTCAGAGTCTAGTGCCTTAAATAGTATCCAGTCACATTGTTTAAATGATCTCCACAGACTGGGGTGATATTCACCAAAGACCCAACCAAACATCTCCTGGAAAGCTACCACTGACATCAGTAGACCCAGGAATGCCCTTTAAATGGTAATCAGTTACCTATCACCAGTAAACATTAGCTAAGTTATGCTTCTTGCACTTTATTTCTGGATTCCCTCGAAGTTCCATTTTCAAATATCAGGTGGGTATTTTTCATGCTAAATAAATGCTCTCATGAACCCTTTGCTCTAAATTATCTTCCCACAGGCAGTTGCTCAGCTTCCAGTGCCTTCAAAACCAGCTAAGCTAAAGCACCTGAATGCAAATTCAGCTTTAAAAGAATAATGTTGTACGCATCTGGAGGAAAGGTCATTTAGCAGATTGATTTGGTCACTGAACATTTTCCCTGCTGCCATCTTAAGACTTATACCTCTAATCAATTGCACTCGCTGCTCCGTGACCCCCTGGCAATATTGTTCTTCATTCCAGTGGTAGCAGTGCCCTGTCGGCCCTGGGCCATGCCGCCTCTTCCACTGCTCCACTGGCAGCAGGATTCAGCATGTATAGCGCAGCGGGATTGCCATCTTGATCCAGGCTTTTAGATGCCACAAATCAAATACGTCAAACAATAAATAACATGAAGCAGATAAGAATCTAACTTTACCCAATTCAAAAGGATATGCCAAACATTCAGACTTAGGTTTCTACAGTCATTTCAATTATTTTATTTTTTTTTTAAAAACCAACACATTAAAACAATCAGTTATTTCAAATGAAGAGCAAAGAGGAGAAACATAAAAATGTGCTGACATTTCATTTTTCTAATGAGACACTCCTGTCTTCTCCATTGGGTAAAACATACGTAGGCAAGCATACTAAGCCTTAAAGTAAAAAAAATGAGTCCAGAATCAGAGCTATATATTTAAAATTCAGTCAACAGTTCCCCATATCAAGTTTTCCATCAAATTTTAATTTAAAGGTTTACCTCAGGGAAAACTTGCTCATTTCACTAATTCATGTAATTCTATTGAAATCAATGGGACTATTTGTGTTAGTAAATTAGACTCTAATTAATGATTTCATTCTAACTTTTTTTTTCCTATTCCAGATTAAGAACATTATCAGAAATATCTTTGAAATAAATATTTCCTCTCTGAATCATGATAAGGTAGTTTTAATGAAGAAATTGTACGAGCAGATTTTGAGCTAGGGAACATCAGATGAAAACGTTTTTACATTCCCCAGACCAAGACTAGGGAAAATGTAATTCACTTATATGCTTGACAAACCTGCTGATTTAGTGACAGGGCAGCCATGTGACATGTCTAAGTCATGCAGCTGAGGTGCAGGTCCTTGGAATGGTTTGAGGAGTAAGCCAAGAGACTTGTGGGAAAAGATGGTGGAGGAGGCTTGAAGTCAGGCTGCTACCAGTGAAACATGCCTTTCCAAAATGTCCAGTGAATCACCAACACTTTTTCATGGGGTTCAGAAAACAGCATGCTGAGTAGTTCCTCAAGTGGAAGAGAAGCTGTTGAGCTGCTCTTTGAACACGTGAGATTGTGACACAGCAGGCGCCAGCGTGGGCTTGGTGGGGACTGCAGGACTGAAAGAGGTGATTGAAATCCATGCTTGGGTGGACACGGAGGACAGCCTGAGCCGAGAGAGAAAGTGAAAGGAGTAGGGAGGCTCTCTTTAGTGATGAGGTCGAAGGCAAAACCTGCAGGCAACCCTGGTTTGGCAGTAAGGACATGTTTTATATGACTGAGTGCAGATGACTTGGCCAATTAGGACGAATCCCACTTCACTCTCGAAAGGAAAAATTGAAGTCCTGCTGATTCTGAGATTGGTTACAGTGGTGGATTGGTGGGTCACACAAAGTATACACACAGGTGTTTATTGCAGGGAGCCACAGGGTTCGAGGGCTACAGTTCAGCTCACGTGGAAACCTTGCTTACCACTCCCAGCGCGCGAGAAGTGAAAGGGGAAGGTAAGAAAGTATCATGCATCACATCTTCCTTTCCTCAGGAAGGGGATCAATATACAACTGTCTCTCAAGAAGTTATCACCTTCATCTCGTTTCTCATCAGCAGATGGGAAATGAAAGCCTGATCTGTCAGCATGTGGGTAATTTTTTTCCCTTTAGAGCTTTCCTTCCAAGTCTGACATTTCTCACAGGTATTGATGGGCAGATTTAGCTTTCAAGTATTCATTCACTCTGTAGCAATGGGATTTGTATATTGCATCACTCAGCATCCCTTTGAGATGGCATGCAAAGAACTGGAAGTGAAAACACCTTCATTTCCTTCCAGCCATGAAGTGCAACAGAAAAATTACTGAAGAGGCTGATATTATTACTTAAGTTAGAGATTTGTCTTTTCCACAGTATTTGACCAGTTTTAAAAGATGTCATCTGCCACCAGCTGGATTTCCACAGAAGAAGTGTCAGAGCATGCTTATTGCTTTTTTCAGAGCATGATCCTCTCTTGCTGTGCTGAAATTTCCTGTCTGTCGGAGATGGCTTCTAGCCACAGAGAGCACCAGGTGTTCTTTCCTGTTGTCTTCTTACGGCAGTCTTGTTCACATGCCCAGTCCTGAAGAATTAGTCTGTAGAGGAAGCACTAGGGAGCGAAGTGGGCTTTTTATGCATCTGAAAGGTTCACAGGGTTTCAAACCATCGAAGCTGGGGTTCTGACAGTTAATCTCACAAAGCATGAGACATTGGAGAGTTACCTGTTTTTTGGAGAAAACTGGCATGGCTCTTGGGCAGCTACCCAGAATTCCTTGGTCTCTAAAGAGATTTTGTGCTTGAATAAAGTACATTTTAAAGTTGAATTTGACAAGAAGGGACATAATTTAGCTTTCCCCAGTATGGTCTAGATGTGCACAGTGTTGCATATCATGTGCAATTTTGATTCTGCATAGAGCAATACCAAAACCTTACTTGAGACTGGCTTCCTAGCCCTGGGAAAAAACAGCGTATGATCTGTGTGGTGAGAGAACTCAATCAATTTCTTATACTATACACTTCAGACAAAGGCCATCCAAACTTTTAGAATCCAAATAGAGAAGAAAAATTCACTGTTATTGTCACACAATTACTTCTATGGATATACCAGTTCCTGTTGCGATGTTCAGTATGGTGATACACACATCATCTTCACAAACGAGCAGGTACCTACTGCGCTGAAAATTTTGAAGGTTCTTTATTAGTGATTGGGATGATGGGATAAACTTCTCCCTCAGCAAGTTTGCTGTCAATTGAAAATTTGGAGAAGTGGATGGTACACCAGATGGGTGTGCTCAGAGGGACTTTGATGGGTTGGAGAAGTGAGCTGACAAGAACCTCATAAAGCTCTATAAAAATTTCCTGCTCTTGGGTAGGAACAACACCATGCATCAGTACACATTGAGGACCAACCAGATGGAAAGCAGCTCTCCAGAAACATACCTGGTAGTCCTGGTGGACGCCACATTTGACCATGAGCCAGCAATGTGTCCTTGCAGCAAAGGCAAACAGCCTTTTAGGCTGCGTTAGAGCATTGCCAGCAGTTCAAGGCAGGTGATCCTTCGCTTCTACTCAGCAATGGTGAGACACATCTGGAGTGTCTCAAAACAGCCTCAAACCTTCTGCGATTCTGGGTGATTCTGTGAAGTAAACAGTTGCTTCTGAATTAGAAATTTATGAAAATGTCCTGTGGTAGTCTGTGCACAACTCCTCAGCAATATAGGTACTGCTGTGATCTGGTATCACTGCCTCACTCTGACCTGAGCTGTGGTGCTCTCATATACGCTAGCCTGGCCCAGCCTGTTATGGTGGTGGCTTACATGGGTTCAGCCAGGCAACTGTTTTCTACTTGCCTGGTTACAATGGACTTTTTCTCAACCTCTTCTCCAGCAGATGTGGACAAAAGGGATGTGTTAGTCTCCCTAATCTCCTGAGGTTTGATTTCTTTTTCTGATATTTTTTTCCTCGCCACATAGGAAACTTGAAGATGGAAAAGGGAATTACATCTTACCAAGTAAACGCCTCCATTTTCATTTTTATTTTACCATATGAGATGTTTAGTTTCTGAGCTTGTGTAATGTACCATTCTGGCTCAGTTTATCTGGAGGTCATGGACTCTAGTTGCACCTCGTTTACTCCCCACGTTGGCCAGCCAGCACTGTGGGCAGCCCTGCCACAAAGGAACCTCACAGTCAACTGCACATGTGTTTTAACATGGAACTCTCTGCCCTTACACATGCAGTGGAAGCAAATAATTGCAAAACGTTACCTGGACTGGGAGCAAGTGAACCCAAACCATACTATAACTTCCCTCTGAACCAGACGGGTTTCTTCACTTCTATTCAGTTTTCTAAGGCGCTACAAGGAGTCAATTTTTGAAGGACTGGCACCAGGGGCTGAATTCCCATCATGTAGAATTCTTCTCCACATGGGGTTATTTGTGGTATGTGTGAACCAGGCAGCGAGATGAAAATCAGCTTCACAGGGCATAGAGGAATGATCTGGTTCCCTTCCAAACTCATCGGATGATTCTTTTTATTTACTACAAAATTTTCCTGTTCCCATACTCTTGTTTTCATGGTTTTGATTCCCTGGTTTATTTTTACTTTATTATTGTACATTAAATACATTAAATTAAAATACAGTATGGAATTTAAACCCTTGTATTAAATTTTTTATTAAGTTTTCAATGAAATTTCTTGTAGTACAATTAGCTTAGTATCTCATAGACAAAGATCTCTGATGACTGTATAAATATCAATTAACTAATTAAGTCTTTTGCAAGTGTTTAAATATTATTATAACAATTTTGCAGGAAGATAATCTGAATTTGATTATACCAAAAAGCCAAAGAAAATTCAATCCCCTCATTTATGGTCATTTCTAAGTCCCATATACAGTAAGTAGCTTACAGGTGGATCTGAAATGTTGGTCTTGCAACATGTGTTAAAACAGCATTTCATATTTTGAGGACCTCTGAAAAAACCTCCACCAGTGTCAGGGATTGGTCATTCAGATTTCATTGTGAACAACCTGATAATTGATTTTATTAACAACACGCTTTATTGCTTATATTAGCTAGAGTATCTAGCTGCTTCCTATTCTGTGAACAGCACCTTTGATTATCTTTTCTGTTATAAATCTGAGATTAAAAAATAAAATCCATTCTAAAGAACTCTGTCTTTCTCCAGTTCCACTGTACTGTAGAGAAAAGGAAGTTCACATTCCTTCAAGTAAAGGACACTTTGCTCTTAGAAAATTGCATTTTAAAGGAAAAGAGCAATCCAGTCATGTGCATCCAAAGGCAGCTTCTGGTTCTAGATCTTAATGTCAAAAGCATCTATCTCAAGGATTCTTGTGTCTGGGCAAGATACACAATCTCAGATATATCTTTTTCACAGCTTTTACTTTTGAGTTGTTTAGGTGTACCTCTGCTCAGCATGCTAGGTGCTGCAAATCCCAGCCTTTGGCACTACCACTTCCCATTCATGGACCGGGAAACTTTGTTTCCTAATTTAGGGTAGTGTGCAACACTCTCATTTAACTAGCTAAAAGACATTATTGTGCTGAGTGACATCACTCTTGATTTCTTTCTGATTGTATGTTCCTAAATCCTATGGATATCATTATTTAAGGTACTTTTGAAAATGGAAATTAGTCTCAAGAGACAGTTAGGTACTCTTGAATACTCCATCTTTGGATCACGGATCTCATGGAAGTGAAGTCAAATGTTCTTAAAAACAGAAGGAAGGCAGGAAACACCTAACATATTTTTTTAAAAAAAAAATTCATGCCAATAATTCTAGAAAGTTGCTTATACACAGAATAATAACCAACTCATAGATTTGTATCACAATAGAAAATAAAATATCATGCATTGCATTTGTAATTTAAGTATCTATTTAAAAAAACCCTCATGAATCTTCAGGAAAATCCATCACCTGATAATGATGAAAACATTCCTGTGTGTCAGCGTGACAGTATGATATGTTTCCAGATGCATTTTCCTTGGGTAAAAGAGAAAAATCAAACCATTTCATAGCACTGTGCCTCACTGGGCCAAATTTATCTCTGTTGTAGCCTGATGATGTCAACAGTTACAGTGTGGATGAATACAGGTCGTTGTCTGTGCAGTTGGCAGAGGGTTCCTGTGTGGGAGGAGAAAAATGAGATCTTCTAACCCAGATTTGCAGAAAAAACACGAGTATGAGTTTAGGCACATACTCCTATTAAAACTACACCATAATTTTGTCACTGGAAGTTTCAGAACAAATGAGGTCCAAATGTAACAGAACGAGGGCGTTTCTCCAAGCTATTTCCTGCGCTGCTGTCAGCATTAACTGCACGACAGAGTGCGACCACGTGACGTTAGGCTTGAGATGTAAAACATGGGAACTGGCTTTTCCTAGTGCTTTCCAGACCATGAATTCCAGCTAAGCTAGGTGTCCGGTTTCTACCCAGAACTTACCTGGCACTAATTAAAGTTAAGCCAAAAAAAAAAAAAAAGTCCACGTGGACCTCTTGGCTATGTTTGATGCTTGGTCCCCTGGGGAGCAGATTAAGTGCCACGCTAGTTATCCAGTTTTCTTCAATATAAAGTTTCTTCTAAGTCCTAAAAAACAATTCCCTGAAAAAGGATCCAAGCACAACACAGAAAGCTACAGCACGAGTCATATCTTCATGTTCTAATACCCTGCAGCTTTGGCATTTGCTGTACACCTCAGTGGGTCATGTTGCCAGGGACTGATTCCAGGTGTGCTAAAAGTCTTTGCCCCTTATGGGAGACCCCACTGCTGGGCCACAGAGATACTCCTTACCATCTGTTTGACTTCCCGACCCATTGGGAACATCCACTGGTTTTTGCTTTGGGCCTTCATTGCCCATTCAGCAATCAATGTATTTAACTTCACAGTATCAGCTTTGAGACGCAATGAAGTTTTCGGCAAGGGTACCTGCAGTAGTACAAGGTGGCCCACAGCAGAACAGGTATATGACTGACACACACTCGGGCAAAAACTGTTTCCATCAAGAGAGCTGAAGAGGTTGCTGCGTTATCACCCCCACCCAAGCTTCATTCCCCACCTTACCAGCCTCTGCAGTGCTTTGTGGAACTTTGCAGAGCAGGGAGTCTTGGAAAATGAGGGAACTTCTATGACCTAAAGGTGAAAACATTCTGTGAACTGGTCTCTTTGTAAATGGGACTGGAAAGAACCACCAGGCCTGGCATTTTGCAAGAAATGTAGCCTTGTCTGTCAATCTTTCCCCCAAAATTGAACCACTTGTACAAAACTGCTGTGATTTTTGGACCATATCTAATGCTTCATAATAGGTGTTGGCATCAGAAATGAGCATGTTGTCCTTATTTCTAGAAAGGGTGAATGAAAATGAAAAATATGCGAGTTGGAGGTGGACCTTGAAGTACACTGGAATATGCTGATGCATGCCAGGACAATTTCAAAACTATTCTTCCCTTTCTGAATTTATATAAAGAAAAACCAAAACCACTCCAAAAATCCCAGTGCATCTGCTTTACGTATGCTGCAAATGAAAATTTGCAAGCTTCTGCCAAGGCAGTTTGAGATTTCAGGTAGAATGAAATTCATGTCCACAGCCCAGTAGTAAGAATTGTAAAGGAAAACATTTCTGGTAGCCAGATTTATTTTTCCTAAAGCGTATATACCTTCTGCCCTCACCCTGTGTAGCACACACACCTCCTTCAGTTTGAGGGATGCATCCCCTTATTTCCTGCTCCCCCACTTAAGAAACAGTACACAGTAAATTTGTTTATGGCCTCCATTTTATTAAGAGTGGCAATCAGAGGAGCTTTTATGGATATGCTTTGTCCGCTTCAACTCTTGCTTTGTCTTCCGAGTTGGTGGGAACCCCTGCAGGACACTCATAAATGGACAAATTTACAATCTACCCTGTGTAAAGTGCCCACAGCAGCATCTACATCCAAGTTGTCTTTGTGCTCGTGCACCAGCTGTGATGCCAGAGGGCGCGGGGTCAGAGCAGAGGGCTTCCTCTGGCTTTCTACAAACTGGGATCAGCCAACCTTCATTTATCTACGGTTAAGGACTTGTTTTGGTTTCTCAGATCATGACTCCACAGAGCTGTTTGGATATTTTTAATCGAAAGACAAAGCACTTCCTCTTCCAAACTTGGTCCCTGCAAGGAACATAACAAACTAATCATTCAGAATAATTAATTCTGTCAGAAAAATCTCTACAATTCTTACTAATGCCGTGTGTTTTGTAATCCTAATGAAAGGAAAAACCTGTCACTGTGATAATTTTCGATTGACCCATTTTCTTCAGTGGTTGGGGAGAGGGGAGTGTTGTTTGTTTTTATCTCTAAGGACCATAAGCACGAAAATGATATCCATAAATCTTGCATTTCAGTCTTGTGTTCCCAACTCAGCCTTCAAAGGAAACATTAGCTAGTCAAAAGAGCCTAGTAAGATTGTCAAATTGATCATTTGTATATGTGTAGCAGAGTGTCTTTCAGTTACCTGTGACTTTAGTTTCAAAATATTCCCAGGATAGGGAAACATTACTTTACCTCATTTGTAAATGGGAATCTGAGATGGAGAAAATATAAGCAGCTTGCCAAGGCCATGGAGGCAGTCCTTGCGAAGCCAAGGACTGGAATCCAAATCCTGACCGGTCTAGCCTAGCAGTTGAAAGCACACCCTCCCTGTGGGTTTTAATGTAATATAAGAAGTTTAGGACTGAGAAACCATTTCTAAAGCAAGTTTTTTTCATGAGAAACTGTGGAAAACAAAATATTAGTTTCCTACCTTTGCCTAATATTGTAAACACCTAACTACCAACCTCGGTGAGGAAGCTGTCTAGCAAACACAAACAAAACAAAAAAGCACTTAACAGGAAAAATGCCCTAAGTTTTAGAGATTTTTTTCATCATGTTTTGAGGTCATCTATTTCTTCTGTATTTGACAGCTGAAAGTTGAAAGTGGTAGACAGTTGCATTTCTCATTACTGAAGACAGAATGCTATAGGAAATTCGTTCTTCAATATGCAGCCTTTTATTTCTAGGTCACTAATTTGAATCGATCCCTGATCAATGGTGACTGAAAGGCATTCATATCCGGCAGCTGTTATGTGGTCTGTGTTAAATGAGGGAGCATCTTAGTTATTTCCCAGCAGTAACCCCTCTATAGCACTACCAGAACAAGCTGGCAGTATTCACAGAGAAGCCACGGACTGATTGCACATGGCACTTGCAGATATCTGAAAAGTAATTAACCTATTTTTGTTCTGTTTTTTTTTTAAGGAGGATATTTGTTTTTTCAAATCATCCACATTTTTTCTCGGTGGGCTTTTTAATTGTTAAATGGGATCGTCTTGCTGCTTTTGTATAAATGCATTCTGCTACGTTCAACATCGTGACTGCAGTTGTGATGCTACAAGCAGTGATCAGAGGCTGGTTCTTTACACACACAACAAGGAGTGCTGAAACAACAAGTGTAGGTAGTTTCTGTGAGTGGGATTCTTATCCTTCAACTTCAACCACCTACAAGTCTTATATCTAATGTCACCTGTTTGGTCTAAATAAATTACCTAGTCTGCCACTGTACTCCAAATCTCTCAATTAAAAGACCATCTACACCATCCACAGATGGTTTGTCCATATCAAGGATAGGTGTTAGATGGTTATAGAAAAATTCCACCCTAATTCCTCAACATTTTTTACATTCCCTTCTGTAACAGCTGCAGAAACCCTCTGTCATTGTACAGAATATACTGGCTTTGTTTATAAGGATGCATCTATATTGTCTAGCAGACATTATTGTTGAGAAAGGCAAGTTTAATTGCTAGATTCATATTTTCCAGGCACCAGATTCCTGGTGAGTAGGCGAAGATGATGAAACATGGTGGGGTTTGTAGCTATTTTTTTTCTAAATTTCTTCCACCACTCTGACATGACCTCCCAAAAGTTTGGCATACAGTACACAATGCACAATACTTTTACTCCCAAAATATCTCTGCTTTGAACAATGCCTTCCACAATTTACTTTCTGTCTCTGGCAGTCTGCTGAAGCCTAATCGTTCATCCACCCACGAAAAAATTCTAGCCTTTATTACCATCCTTTCTTCCCTTTTCCAAGCATGTTAATACCTGCTGAACAGAAACAACACTAAAAATCATAACTGTCTAAGGCCACTAGTTCCCCGGCATAATGAGTTGTTGAGTTTTTATTTTAACATTTTGATAACAATGCCATGTAGCCAAACTGTCTGGTAGCATTAAAAAATTGTCAGAGGAAGTGTGTAACTTGGCTGTAAAAGTTCACTGAAACTTGTCATAAATGATCATAGATCAGAAGCAAGTTTGCTTTACGAAATATAAAATCCTTCTTTCAGATTCTTTCCACGGCCTTAAATGCAGCTCTTATTGTTTTCAAAGAGACAGGTTGCAAGCCAGTAAACTGTGATGTGTCTAACTATGCTTGTGAAAAGAAAACAGAGAGAATGAGAAAAGAAACTTAAAGTGCCTTCAAGATTTCATGTAGAAACAGGTTTATTTTTAAATAAAATTTTAAGGGATTTCATAGGCGTTTAATTCACAGCCTCAAAGTTCATTCACAATATTGCATGTGAAATACACTTCATTATACATTTTGCTTTTCCTGTTTTTCTTAAAGCCACATTTTCTACCATCTTGGGGAGTGTAAGGGGAGACATACGGTAATTACTTAGTCTCCGTAGGTGAAGAGGAAAACTAAAACAAGGAAAAAATTTGTTTTCCATTATACCCGTATAAATGTGTGTTATTTATACTTAGAGTTAATGGGGTTACTCTTGATTGAGCCTTGTGTGACTGAGAAGGTTATTACTAATAATTACTATCTGTGCTACCGAAGCAAACTGGAAACCTTAGTCAGGAATGAGGACCCCATTGCTTTAGGCGTTGTACTAATGACAACAAAAAAAAAAGATTTCAGGGGTCTGAGTGCTTACACTAGATGGAATCAGACAGCCTGATGGGAGAGCTGAAGAAAGCTATGTGATAGCACCGGTCAATGGAATAGACTTTTTGGGGTCAGAAAACAAAAGCAGGTTTGCATGCATTTATGGGGTTTTCCTCCCACACCTGGCTGGAGAGACAGAGGAAAAATTGGAATTGCGTGTCTGAAAATTGAAAGGGAGATGATGGAAACTGACATCACAGCCCACATGTAGGTAACAGTCAGCCTTTTAGCACTGATTACAGTGTCATTTAAGTGGGAATAGGGAAAAGTAGTGCATTTGTTACAGTGGAGAAGGAGGAGACAGTGCAAAGAGACAAAGAGAGTCATGACAAACTCAAAGCAACAGATGGGGATAACGATCTTGACAGCAGCAGTCCAAATAGATATGAAGAGACCATGGCTGCGTTTGTTGGGAACAAAAACACAGGATACTGCAGTAACTGAGATACGTGACTGCAACACCCAAAATGAGTCTGGGTAAGAGTTTTAGCTGTATGGATGAGAATAAAAGGCCCACGCTCATGACACGATGCAAAAAGAATTAGGAAGACATAGACACATTCTGGAAATGAGGATCCTCAGAGACATGACCTGTAGAGCGTGTCACACTCTGGAGCTAAGCAGCAGCCCAGATGGTTTAGTTGCTCCCTGTGATCAAAAAGAAGAGGCCGTGGGGCACACTGAGGACATGGATGTAATTGTTGCAGCCATGCAGGTTGTGGGCTGACTGACGAAAAGGGGAGAGAGAGAGAGAAGGAGACACTGCAAAGGAAAGGGGGAAGAGTAGCAGAGAGGTAGGAGCCGCAGCTGGAACCCACCTTCTGGTGCCCTGCTCAGCTCAAGCAGCATTTCAGCCCTCTGCCCCTCAAGTACTATTTATGCACACACTGAGTATGGTGCCACTCATCACACCCACAGCACTTTCAGATGGGCACAAGTGGCAAAATCTGCTCCTTGGTGCCCTGGAAGACAGATCATGAAGCATTAAATTCACTAAAGGTCTGTCTTTTATTTAGGCATTTCTGGGAGTACCTATATATCTTGAAAATTACTACCTGGCATAGCTTTGGACTTCGTTAGATTTCTTATGCTCTAACTCCACTGATTTCTGTCTCACTAGTGAGAAAATTCAGAATTAGCACATTAACCCTTATAACTCTATGGATCTGATTCAGAACATGCCAGTCTACTAAAAATCCAGTATTTTAAAACATCTGATTTTAACCAATCATATCTTTACTGATGGACCACATTCTGTGAAGAAATGAAAAAACCCAACACATATTAAACATGCCAAATGTGCTGAGATTTTAGGTTACATTTAGCTGAACTCATTTGGAACCTCCATTTTCAGCCAGCGCCCTACCAGTTGTAACCTTTTTCTCTCTACCTATCCAGGCTAATTTTAAATAACTGGGGTTTGCATTTGCATACAAATGCAGATGGATTATGTATATAAAACTATGATTTTGGCACTCAAACATGTATCAAACCAAAATATTTTTAAGCCAGATGCTCATATACATGCATATTTTTCCTGACTCAAACAGGAAGAATATTCTTTTAACGTGCCTCACTGGTGTCCTTAATATACACTGATATATATATACACTGGTGTTCTTAATACATGCTTGGTCCTAAAGAATGAAAATTCTTTCTCTGCCTCATTTATATAAAAGGGATTTTATTGATTAAAGTCACATTTATTCTACTGTTTTAGGGATTTGGGGGTTTTATTCTTGCACTGTTTTTCTAGTTATTGCCTTAGTGAAATCTCTTCCCCCCCCCGGCTTTTTTTTTTTTGCTTTCCATGTGATAAATCAAGTTACTTTTTCACTCTGGACTCCATTATGGGATCACAGTGGCTATACAAACCACACGGAGTTAAGCAAACAAAGGAATTTTTTCATTTTCTCTTTCATTCAATAAAGTTCCATTTTCTGTCACCCTGCAACCTTTTGACCCGCGTCCTAATGGCACTGGTCACTCAAGGGCAAAAGTTCAGCTGTAGGTTAAGTCTGTATGTGCTTGCGCCGGGCAGGGAGATAGTGGGTTCTCGCTTCCTGCCGTCTTCCCCCCAACACCCCGAGCCCTCCCATCGCTCCCCAAACCACTGACTTCACCCCTGCTGTGAGCTCCCCCCCTGCTCCAGCCCTCCTTCTGTGAAGGAGGTAAGGAGGGCTGGGAGGAAGCTTTTTCCCCAGCCTTTTGTTTTTCTTGCAGCTGTCAACAAAAAAAAAAACCACTGTCTTATTTTCTCCCTTTGTGGGTAGAAAAAGCAAGAGAGAAATATCCAGCAGGGATGCTTTGGACTGGCAGTGGGTGCTAACTCCTTGCTGCTAGTCATTTTGGTCACTGTTACATTTTGCTCAGCATCTATGAGTTGCCCGTATTTCTGAGGGAGACTGTGAACCCCTTCCTTGCTCTGGGGAGTGCTTGAACAAATTGTCTTGAGATATTACATATTGTGTCCAGTTCAAGAGCTTGAGCTCTGCAGTTCAAGAAGGTCAGGGAACTGCAGGAGAGGGTACAGCAGAGGGCTACAAAGATGATCAGGGGCCTGGAGCACCTTCCTTACGAGGAGAGGCTGAGGGACTTGGGTTTTTTTAGTCTAGAGAAGAGAAGACTGAGAGGGGATCTGATCAACACCTATAAATACTTAAAGGATGGGTGTCAAGAAGATGGGGCCAGTCTTTTTTCAGTGGTGCCCAGTGACAGGACAAGAGGAAATGGGCACAAACTTGAGTATAAGAAGTTCCACTTAAACATGAGGAGGAACTTCTCTACTTTGAGGGTGGCAGAACACTGGAACAGGCTGCCCAGAGAGATTGGTGGAGTCTCCTTCTCTGGAGACATTCACAAGCTGCCTGGACGTGTTCCTGTGCAACCTGCTCTTGGTGGACCTTCTTTGGCAGGGAGGGTTGGACTAGACGATCTCCAGAGGCCCCTTCCAACCTCATATCATTCTGTGTCATTCAGTGATTAGCTACTGGCGTGAGTGGTCAACTCCCTCTCTCTGCAGTTTTCAGAACAATTTTTCAAGGCGCTCTGAATGAAAATGATAGCTCAGGTACACCCACCTCTCCCAGCAGACTTTTCCAAGTGGTCTGGGAATGACCTACTGGTACATTTCTGCAGTCCATGAGCATTGTGCATGTCCCTAGAGACTCTAACTGCTAGACATAGTATCCCCCTCCAATCCAGTAGCTCTGGTATAATATGCTGCCCGCTCTTTCATAAGAATATGGCATTGCCCAGTCCAATAATTCCTCCCAGACGGTTCCTCCCAGCCTCTTCTTGGTTGCTAAACCCCTAACTCTGCAGGCAGCCCATCCTTCATCACCAGACAGCACGTCACCAGCCATACAGTGAAGTCATCCATACCCAATACACCTGTTTGAATAAGTGAATTGCCTAAGAGAAGCAGTGTAGCAGGAGTTTATACCCCTGTTGAAGGAGTTTCCTCCCTCCCTGAACAAGGGCACTGGTGAACAGGGTATTGCTGAGTCCATTTCTGCATCTCTAGACCTGTGGGGTCAGAGCAGACTGTGTGCAGAAGGGAGAAGACAGCTATTCCTCTGCAAGAGAGACAGATCAGGTCTTGGATATGCTTGGCATTGAATAAAACCTCAGCCTGTCCTTAAAGAAATCTTTGGCTTAAGGGTCTGACAGGCTTCTGTAGCATGAGCTCTTGGCTTAAAGGATATAATTTTGAACTTGCAGTGACACAAGAGGTGACCTTGCCCCAGAATGAGGGCTGACAGCAGCACAGATGGTGCTTCCCTCCACCATCTCTCCTGTGGATGACCACGCTTCATCATTTCCAGAACATCCAGCAGCTCCTGACAGCAGCAGTGAAGGTCCATGTTGTGGAGGAGCCTTGTTGGAAGATGGGCAATTGGGCAGCTCACAACCTTGCCAAGAGCCAAAAGCTCTATTGTAACCATGGACTGTTGAGACTACACATATTTTCTGATGGATGAAAACCAGAGGTGTGAGAAGTGTGGAGCAACAGTTTAAAATCATGGACTAGACTTAAAATGCCATAGCCTCCCCTTGTTTAGCCACTCCACCTCCGCCATGGTCATACTTTACTTCCTCTAAATATACAGGAGATAGATACACTAACTGAACACTCGCTGACTGTTTTGGTTCCCACAGCTTCCAGGTTGGAGACCTGAGTTAGGAGACCATGCCTGCAAGGATCAAGCCATAAAGGGCACCTGGGTAGACAGTAATAAAGACAGCGAACATCTGTGTCTTGAGGCAGATGGCCCACAGGTGGCACATGAGAAAAGAGTCCCGGCCATATAAACCTGCAGGAGAGCATGGCAGAATACTTGAGAGTGATCTCTTTGGAGATTTATGCTTACTTTTTTTCTAATTTCATCTCACACATAGACAATTACCTGAGCTGAATGAAAAATAAACTAGTAGCCCCCAAGTTTGTTAACTGGGCTTCTGCAGAAATGTGTTGGTGCTACAGGAGACCTTGTTACTAAAGGCTGAGCAAGAGCATTGCCCATATTTAAGCTCCCTGTCTTTAGTGACCTGCTGAAGGCCACTAACCCAACAAGGTCCTCCAGGTGCATTTAAACGGAAAGGATCAAAAGAGGCTCCAGATGGTCCCATAAATGGGGGAGCTGGGATGCCTCTGCTTCTGTTGCAAGACTGTGCCTAATCTGAGTTTTCCCCAGAGAACAAGGTGTATCAAAACCCTTTTGAGCTGCAATTTCTGCATGCTGCAAACTGGACTTGGAGGAAAAACGGCCCTATAGATAAATGTTTCCTTCCTGATTTTAAGTCTCCCAGGAAGAATGGCTATTGGGACTGCCCTGACTTAGGTCTTGACCCAGCCAATCCAGTTATAATTATAGTCTAAGCTTTAAACATAGATGCACCAGTTCCAGCAGAACCCTTCATGCGCTGAAGCTAAGCTCAAGCATGAAAGCTTGCTGCATAGGATAAACCAAGCAGGGCTCTATCTTTTAGTGCATGGAGAAATGTTCCATAAACTTTAAAAGCTTTCTGTCCAGTAAAGGTGGGGTTCAGACTTCAGATTTTAAAGCGATTTGTAAGGATCTATACACAAATTGTTAGAATATCCTGAGAAGTTCCGGCAGTTGTCTGGGTATAAAATTAATTGGAACAAGCTTGAGCTGTTAGGATTAACTGAACAAACATACCAAGCATTACTTAGTCGGTGGGATTTCCAGTGGTCCCCAATAACGTTAAAACATCCAGGTATTCTAATCCCTAGGGATTTTAAACAAACAGTTAAAATCAACTTAGATCTGATTATCAGGCAAATCATTAATGCCCTGGTAAATGGAGATTTGGCTTGGCTGCTGGGGAAAATTGGCATAATGAAAAATAATGTACTAATTAGATTTGCATACAAACACAGAAGCCTCATTTTCCAAAGTCCACTGCACTATTTAAAGACTGGCAGTGATCCCAAGGCTGCCTGGCCATGAGATCTCAGTGCTAGTGACACCAAGAACAGGCTGACCATGAGCGCACACTATACAGCAGTTTGTCCAGAGTCTTCTTCATGAGTCCCTGAGAGGTTCTTATTACTCATTGGATGTTTTGTTCCAGTTAAAAGTGGCTAAAATAGCATAGGGACTGTGCCACAGCTGCCAGGGAGGACTGAAGTTATTTATTGTCTTCCTTAGTGAGTGCCGTGAAGGCCTTTATGGGTGTTGGAGGGTAGGGATACTGTCAGAGGATTGTTTAGGATAGACTGAGGCCAGATTGGTACAGTCATGTCCTCTGCAACGAACCCTCCTCAGTCACTCCCAAGCTTTGTCACAGCAGCAACTAATTGGGGCAGTCCAAAATGTGGAATGAAATAGTAGTTAAGCAATATGGAAAATCAAAGATCCAGTGTTTGACGGGATCATGGCCTCTCTTTTGTTTATATCAGGGTAGTTGTGCAGTCAGAGATGTTACCCAAACATCACGAAGATGCTGTTTCAGCTTCTGCATTGTGCCTGTTAAGGTTCAGGTGACGACAAAAGTCAAACAGATTTAGTTGATCCATTTGTACAAGCTGTCAGATAGGAGACAATGTTAAGATTTTTAATGAAAGCCAAGGTTCCTCCTTAATCACTTTACTTTGACAATGAAAGCTTTTGGAAAGAAGCAAAAAGATGTATCGCAAGACAGGAACATTAACATTGTAAGGTAATTACCTTCTATGGAAAATTGTTTTCTGGCAGGCATCAGTATAGGTTATTCTGGGAAAAGGAGGGGTGTTTATGTATCTTGTATAGCGCTATTTTCTTTTATATATATGTATAACCAGATTTACACATAAACGTCCTGCTAAACTCAGGTTAAATTATGTCTTTACACATTTCAGTCAATTTATTCTTGATCTATTTAGTTGATGAACTAAGGACATTAAAACATTTTTCACCAATAACAGATTTCTAATAGATTACCATAGAGTTAAAATATATTATTTATAATTTATATTTCATATTATTAAAACAACAACAACAACAACAAATTAATAAAGACCACAAAGTCATAATTGTTTTAAAAAACATTTTTTGCATGTGAGCTTTGTAACAAGAAGGTTTTTCTGTAATAACATCTAATTTGACATTTTATAAAGAATTTACAATCTGATAGTAAAATGGGATTAAAAATGGAAAGTTATTATTTATAAATGTTCTTTAAAATACATATATTTAACCCTGAATACGTATCTACTTGCAACTTTTTTTGTAATCATATATCCTTGCATTCCAGCATCTTTTTAAAAAAGTTGTGGTTATGTATCAGCAGACCAAGAAGGAAAACAGCTCACAGAGGCAGTTAGCAGAGTTTAAAGTAGGTTGGATGCAGCAGTTACCAGTAATTAATTGCACAAATGTCACTCTCAAGACTTTAGAAAATCATAGGTCACATGCTGCAAATTTCACACTGACACTCTTTTCGTCTTATGGAGAAAAGCAAGGCAAAACACCAATGTACTCTTCAGCACCGAGGAAGATGATGCTACCCTGCAATCTAAAGGTAATATTAAAATCACTGCAGAGGGCAACAGCGAAGTGTATGGTCTGCTACAACCTCACGCAAGGCCTTATGTGGTTCATTAGCTTGACTGGACCCTAATAGCAGTCCACAATTCAGTTTGAGTTCGGGTTTTGCCGTAGGTACACCACTGAATCTTGTCAAAGCTCTGACATTAAAGGCCAACTTGCACATATGCCTGCTCAAACTGCAAACCCCACGCTAATCACAATGTAAACCTGCCCTGGAACTGACCTAGAAGACCAGACATTGACTTGAGGTCTAGGACACCTGGCTTTCATCACTGAGGAAAACGCATCTTTAAATGATGGGAAGATTTTACTAATCAGCTATTAGCTCTCAACTAATGTGTTTTTTGGAGGGCTGTCTGACTGTACTATTGTCTCTTCCCTTTTCATTGTTAATCTGCCAGACCCAGCTTGAAGGGAGACATCTCCAGGAACAGGTTGATTTATGCCAGGGAGACTTTCTGGACCGCTGAAATCAGGGAAGCAATTTGGCACTCAGTTTCTACTATTTGCAAGGAAAAAAGTAAGGGGGTGGAGGAGGAGAAGAGGAGGACTGAAGAAAGCTAAGAATTGCTAATAATGGTTTGGCAGGACTTTTAATAGCTTTTCTTCTTATTCTGATATTCCATGTTGATAGCCCAGTGGCTTGTCAATTGATTAATTGTTTTTCAAAAAGTTTGTATGTTTTTGAGTGGCCTTCCACGTTACCAGCTATTTTCATTACCCCATCACCATTAGCTTCGGAGCACTTACTGGCAAAGTGACACACATGTGGTTAACACATGAGTATCTATGAATTGGTTTCTTTAACAGCGCCCAGGGGATAATTCTTAAAGCTGTCTGTCTACATGCTGTCTCATTTTTACTAGGAAAGGAGGGGTAGTTTGAAGAGGGACACTTGTAAATTGAATTTACTAAAGCATGTGATCCAGATTGATTGTAGTCAAGCATGCTTGCTTCAGAGCAGAGTTTAGGGAGACCCTACGGTGGGAAGCTATAATGTATGGTAAATAATGTTACAATGGCTCTGAAAAGAGAGGGATTCTCCAACCACCAGCCTCAGAAACAAATCTTTTAAAAGTGTAAGTTTTATACCCCTTTCCTGTCTCTTCTGTATCACAAGGGACGTGTTTAAAGTGAAGGCAGATGCAGGCTACCATCCTGCTTTCCCAGCACTCTAGTTCAGTGGGTTTATTGGAAGATGCCAGGGCTTGTTCCTCACCTCTGCATTTGTTTTTCCCCAAAGTGAGGGACGAGCACAGCCACTTCCGACCCTAACGTGCGGCCCAGAGTTACTGGGGTACGTGACTACGGGGCACGCCGCCCAGCTTCCTCAGCCTTCAGTGGGGGCATGGCCCAGGTGACCCGGAGAGGGAGGACACAACCCTAGAAAAAGGACTCAGCCATAAAGCCAGCCAAAGAAAGGGCCTGAAAATGGGAAATGGGAGCAGGGGCTGTGTCACATTCTGCTATTGGCAATTTCAGCCAACTGCCAACACCGGAAACAACAGTTCGAAGGACCTGCTGCCTAAAGCCACCTTTTGTTAACCATTTTCCAGACCCCTGCAAGCCAGAACAAGGGCAGTTTGGGCCCATGCGACTGCTCATTTAGGCATTATGAGAAGCAAAGGCTAGGAGTCGAAGCCAATCAGTTTCAAACTTCAAGACGGATTTTTCTCTTTTCTTTCTTCACCATGGCAGCGATTAACCATTGGCACAAACTACCCAGGGAAGCGATGGGTCCTTCATCACTCAAAGCCTTTACATTCAAACTGAATGTCCTTCTGGAATATACGCTTTATCTAAAAGCGGGCCGTGGATTTCAGCGTAGGAGTTAACTGGAAGAAATTATGACATCTCTAGGTGAGGTGAGCTTGGGTTATCTAAGGCCAGAAAGGATCGTTACGTAAACCAACAAGTTTTTAAGGAAGACTTCCCTCAGTAACCCCTTTATTTCTTCCCTGCTCTGATTGTTATAGCCCATCCATCTCTTAATACTAACAGCTAAACATAAACTCCAAGTATATTTTGGAGAGTGCCACAGGGGTAAACGCGGAGCAGCGATTCATTCAATTCAAGCAATATTGAATTTCTGGAAAGGTCGAGTCCTGACTTGCCTAATGCTACAGTAAACACTAGAGACTTTTTACTGTTTCTTTAAACAGCATCTGCATGATCCCACTAATTTGAAATAAAGGTTTGATTTAGACCTACACCCCATCTCTCTCTTTGGGGTTGAGGTTTTTATTCTGAGCAACTCCCAGATACCCTTAGTTGTGAAAGTAGCCCTTGTTATTTGTACCAGCTAAACAAAACTAGTTCAAGAACTGTGTCCAAGGAAAAGCTAGAAAGAGGATAAGTATTAAAACCTCCCTGCACCACTTCCCCGTACCTGTAGCAATCAGATAAGCCCTTCACAAGGCCAGGCAATGTTTCCCAGGCAATTGCACAGATACCAAACTGGCAGTGCCTGGCCAACAGATCTCTCAGCATCTCCAATTTGCTGAGGATGGAAATGAGACTGCATTTGCCTAATGCATCCTGGAGCTTGACAGAGATAATTCTGCATCCAAACTGTCAGAGAAGAGACGGAGCAACAGGCGACTTCCTTCCCATGCAGACAGCTGTAATAAAGACATGTCCTTATCCACTATTTGTTGAATGAGACCTAGATGATAGTAATCCTGTTGTAACAACACAAAACCAAAACTGAATTCATTCATTTTATTGAGCACCGTAGATTGACTACAACAATAAAGTGGTAATACCTGTCCTCCACTGATTTTATCTTTATTGTTCACAGCTTAATTGTCCCTCTAGAACTAGGATATACAAATGTATTATTAAAATGAGACATCTGGCAGTGGTCCTAAATGCCTCTATGTCAGGAATTTACTGTGTATTATTTGTAACAGTAAATCTGTTGTGCACATCTGCAGCAGCAGAGAAAATCACATCTGACAGCAATGATACAAAACATTCACAGGAGCTTTGCAAAGGCACGAGACTGAATGAATCCAGGCTTTTACAGTCCTTTACGATCTTCACTGAACCTGATCGAGCTGAAGAAGCCCATTTTATGGCACTTTTCTCAATTTCAAATCAGCCGTCGTTTCTTAAAGCAGAACACCAAGAAATCTTTCAAATAAATATGCCTATAATGAAATCTATTTCATGGCACTTTTTATGAACTAGAAATTGTGTGAATGTTTGTGTGCTTTGTGGATCGGGGTCTAGTTGTTTTGTCTACCAGAAATAAACTTAGATGCTCACATGAAGAAACAAACCGCAAAGACTAGTAAACAATCTATGTGGCCAAGTTACTACCTCAAAACTTGTTTCCTTTAAAAGACATTTGTAAGACAAGGATTTCCTTTAAAAATGCCTGGTAGTATTCCTTTCATTAAGGAAATACCAATGTTTCTGTATAATTTCATTTTACCCTGGGTTTAAGAAAAAGGGAAAAAAATTGCCTTCAAGCACACATTACATCACATTTAAAATCTTCTTCCAGAAATTACTATAAGCTTTATTTGATGGGTACAGAGTTTTGATTTGTACAGTTAATGTTCCTAAAAGCCTGGTAATATTTAAGTGATAGAATTTAACATTCAAAATTCTAATCTCCTCCTGGCCTCTCCAAATGAAAGAAACAACAAAAAAAAAAAGGATTTCTTCAATATTCCTTTTTTAGTATGAGGATCAAAATTATAATATGGAAAAATAGTTTAAACTTTCATTTTAAACATAGAAGGTTAGATATACTTTTTTCAGGTTCAATGAGGAAAAAAGTATGAATACTTACAGTGTATCACATTAAAATAATAGATTTAGTATTAACAGCATACATAATGTTTCATATTATCTGAGACATATAAGCGTCCACAGAATGAGTGACGCTGAACTCATCAAATTACAGGAAAACTGACTTTATAAACAAGAGCACAGACTTGCACTGTATTTTACAGTGGGGTTTCTTTTAGACATAACCATATTTTATCACAATTGCACAATAAAGTAGCTATTTGGTGATTTTCTCATCTGGTAATTGCTTCTCATACATCTGTATTCATGTCTAGTAATTTAAAATAGTGCTGTCGCATGAGCAAGCCAGATCACTGCTTTTATCTACCAGGACTGATACAGTTTTTTCTACATTTCTAGAGCAAGGCTATACTCTGTCATATATCCTGTTGCTTCTCAAAATCAACAATAAGTACTTCTTAGTATAGGCTCAGAAAATATTTTTTTTGTTTCTGTAAGCCTGTTTTGCTCGGAAATTGTTTTTCTTCTTCATGACAGTGAAGGACCAACCCTGATATCAATAAATATTTTATTGTCTTAATGTAGCACCCCAGGGAAATAACACTACATGTCCAAATTCTCTCTTTGCTGTTTCATCAGACCAGTAATCCCCTGTCTGGGTGACACAAATGACAAGTAAATCATGAAACACCCCTATATATTCTAGATATGGGTTTGCAAGTCACAGGGGGGAATCCTGCAATTCTTCCTCAAGTAAGAGAAGAGAGGGGAGGCTGTGTCTGTGGATGGACAGATAACTCACACCAAAACAGGAAACCGTCTGATCAGGAGGGAAAAAAAAAAAAAAGAAATCCAAACTATGAAGCTGCACAAATGAGCGAAAGAGAGTTACACACTGAGGCAAGCACACCCACGCACTCCTGGCATGAAAGCCTGGTAGCTAACTGCTCTGTTAGAGGGACGTGCCAGCCTCAGAGCAAGCATTGCTCATTTTAATTGCCAGGAGCGTCACTTCTCAACTTGCAAACATCTGAAGTATGGAAGGCTTCTGGGAACATCAACACCTAATGTCGTAGCAGAAATGTAAAATAATAATATAGTTTGGTTATGTGAAATGGAACCAGTACGAACACAGGAGAGTTGGTTTTACATGCTTCTTGCAGCATACAGATCTTATTAGCAAGATGATACCTTTTTCAGAATTATCTGGTGTTTCCAAGTGGCCTGTATTGCAGTAATAAGCAGCATGGTAAGCTTGCATTTGCTCTACCCTGTCACGTGCATGCTCTTTTGCCAACAGAATACAAGGCTAATCACAAACATCTCTGGGTTGTTTTGGACAAAGGGTGAATGAACCCTTTTAATAACAGGAACCAACATCAGTCCTGCTATGCTTTCTCTCTGCTTGACTCAGGATACCAGCACCACCTCCTGTTCCTTGGATCCAGAGAAATCATCTCCCACTCTACAACATGCCGCTTCGTGTCATGTGGAAGGAAGCCATCAAGAAAAACAAGATTACAAACCAGCATAAGGTCGGGAAAGGAAAGCTTAAGCAGAACATATTCCTGCAAACTGAAACCTGGCCAGCTCCCAGGAGTTAATATTTCCACCCGTGAAAAAATTGACTGCCATGGGATCCAGAAAAACAGTAATCGGTCACTGCATTACTCTTGTACCCCATCAGAAGGGTAGTCCTTTAAACAGTGCTGCGTACCTGGATAGTGGGGCATAAGTTCAATATTGACAGAGGGAAGCTTGCCACCTACTGAATCACCACCTGAGTCACCCCGTAGCTGAACCACATATTAGAGAGCTGGAAGCGTGCGCTGCCGTGCTGGAAACTGTCGGTGACGATGCTACGCCGAGGTCTGAGGCAGAGGAACTTCACAGGTTGCAGGTTTTCTGTCTTGTGGTTCCCTGGCGCAGGAAACACAAAGTGTACACAACAGGCTATAAAATCCACTTTTAGTATAAACCACGGGGCTTGACGTGCATGAGGCTTGAGAAAATAGTTTCCATTTTCTGTAATAGTGATAGTGTATACAACTTCTACCTGTAAATGTAAAATGCAAACTTGGATTATCTAAACATCCGCCTGCAAGCCTCTCGCAGCTGCAAAACCCCTGAAGGAGCCGAAGGAAGAAACACAGCAATGGTTAGCGCTACATTTGAACCACAGGAAAAATAATGACTGATCCTTATTAAAAACTTAAAACCATTTGAGAGGTTTTTTTCCAGACCATTTAAAATGTTAAAGTGGTGGTGAGTCTTGAGCTCATGTCAGTTTGCTTTCTGTTGCTGCTGCTTTCGTTACCGTTGTATGAATCTGACCGTTGTTACGTGAAGATTTGCTGCAGATGTTTGCAGAATGAGTTTTCGTTAACCTGGAGCCTGCTCACAGGCTGTCTGTCCTCGGGTACACCAGTGGAAGGCAGGATAAAACTGCACCCAGGGTTTACTTTTCCTTTACATATGTAAAACAGCGCAATATTGTTATTCGAGACTCCTAGTTCCAATGCTCCCCAGTTCACCATTCCTTACCGCTTTATTCCTTTCTTCATCCATCGCCAACAAACTTCCTCCATAGAATCATAGAATGGTTCTATGATTAGAATCATCCAGCCTGGCCTTGAACATCTCCAGGGATGGGGCATCCGCAACTTCCCTGGGCAACCTGTTCCAGTGCCTCACCACTCTCACTGTAAAGAATTTCTTTCTGGTATTTAATCTTAATCTCCCCTCTTCCAATTTAAAACCATTACCTCTTGTCCTGTCACTACACTCCCTGATAAAGAGTCCTTCCCCATCTCTCCCGTAGGCTCCCTTCATGTACTGGAAGCCTGTTATAAGGTCTCCCTGGAGCCTTCTCTTCTCCAGGCTGAACAACCCCATCCCAATGTAGAGCGATAAAAGCATTCGCACCGCTGCCTTCTGAAGAGTTTCTCCCTCTCTGAGCTCAGTAGCTCTCTCTCTGACATAAAATTGGTGAAAAACATGCTCTGCCCGGGGCAGGGCAGTCCAGAGTGGGCATTCCTGGCATGGTGAAGCTCCTGGTTTGGCTGTTGGGGTTGGTCCTTGCCACCCCAGCGAGTTGAAACAGAGCCCGTTTGGGACTGAGGGCTGCAGCTGCAGGTACGTGGGGTCTAGCGATGCTAAGTGGTGGGAAGTTAAGTGTCCAGGGTAGGGGACGTGCTGCAAGGAAGGGGACAGGGGCAGCGCGTCCCTTGGGGAAGGGTGGCGCGTTTCAGCCACCCCAGACCCGAGGTGGTTCAGGGAGCCCGACTCAAGGACGGGCCCCAGGCCCGGCTTTTGTGAACTCGTTAGACAGGCAGGCTTTTATTTGCATGAAAATAGACTTTAGGAAGCCATTAAAATGTAACAAAAAAGTATTTAATGCCCTAGGGCATATGGAGCTTATATCAAGCTCCTTATTAGACCTTTCTTTTCTCTTTTTTTTTTTTTTTCTTTTTTTTTCCCCTTCTCCCCTCCCTTGGCACGGCTGGGCTGCACAAACAGCCCATCTGGAAAACAGGGCAGCCTGGAAACACCTAGCTCTCTCTCTCCCTCTCTCTCCGTCCTCTTTTGCTTTTGGCTTTTGCAGCTGCTGTTTTCTCAGTGTTGTCTTGGGGCAGTTTCCTGTTGCCATAGCTGATAGCCTGCCAGCGCCTGCCCGGGCCTTTCAAGTGTCAACACCGCGAAGTTTGCTGCGATGGCCAAACGCTTGTTAATGAGATATAGCAGCTGGGTAGGGGTGAACCACTGAGATGGATAAAGGCACGCCGCTGGTGCAGGAAGCGATGCCTTTTGAATCTTTTCAGTGCTCTGAAAGCATTCAAATCAAAGAGGGTATGTTGTATTCATTAATAAACCGAAGTTCCCATGCAACTGTGTTAAAGCCAGTAGTTTAACTTCGCAATGGACAGGTGAATTTTTCAACAGTGTTTTACACCGGAAGACAAAGGGCAAGAAAACAAGAGTTTATGTAGTGCCAAAGGCATTACTTCCCTATCTAGCAGCCAGACAGAATTGTTAAACTGAGCTAGGTATTTGCCATTTCCTGACAATAAAAGCTTCTTTTTTTCCTTTACTTTTTTGTGCTTCAAAGCTCCCAGCAGCCTGCTTGATCTCTGTCTCTCACACTTTTTTTAGACCTGTTTCTTAATTTTTTGTAAACCATGATTAAAAGCTAGAATGAAAAAAAAGAAAAAGAAAGAAAAAAGATAACTTGTTAAAAAAAAAAAAAGCCAAAGAGCCTATAGACAGGATTAATGACCAAAGCTGCTTTCATTCAACTGGAGCAGTCCATGTGATCTGTAGTCTGCATCTGTTTTGCTATAGCAGAGCATAGGAGTGCCCAACAGCTGGGCAAAACAGGCAGAAAGCAAAAAAACAAAAGAAACTAGGATGCAGTGCAAAATTTTAAAGGCAACATGAGCCAAAGAGCATCTTAAAGACTTTTCCAGCATTTATTTTTAATTAGGTTGGGACTTTTTTTCTTTCCTTCTCTTTTTTCCTTTCTTTTTTTTTTTCTTTTCTCTTTCTCTCTCTTTTTTTTTTCTCTTTTTTTTTTTCTTTTTTTTTCTTTTTTTTAGGAGAAGGGCAGCTGGGGAAAAGATTGAATGCTAGGAAAACAAGTTTAAAACTGAAACAACCACAGTAATAATAGTGACAAAATTGCTTTGGAAAAGTTAAACAAAAGAAGTGTTAGAAACAGGAAAGAGCCATATGGCTCAACACGCCTGCCATTTTCTGGTTTATCTTAATTGTTTCCCTCACTTCTCTGCAAATGAATACAAGTGTCTCAGACTCATTTATATGCTTTCATTTCCCTTTCACAGTAACTTGTTCCAAGGTAATTTAAGCCAAGGCACTTAAGTGATATTTAGTTATTTGACTGTTTAGAGAACAGCAGTTTAGCTATATTCATCAGCCCACTGCAGCTACTGTACTTGTTTTCAGAATTTAGTTACACCAATCAGCTACCTACTAAATGGCCCTCTTTGGGGTAAACTAAGTCACACAGGCCCTGACCCAGAAGTGGCTAGGGTCAAGAGGAGTCATGCCATCCACTTTAACAGATTTTGGTTCAGGCATATTCTTCCACTCTAAAATTCAATTCCAGTGAAATATAAAGATGGAGTTTTTTCTTTTTTTTTCTTCCCCGGCATGTAGGCATTTAATTTATATTTTCTGTAAAAAGTTTCATATTAAGATAGTCATATATCACATTAGTGCAATTGAAATGACAGATGAAACCTGAATTCTCTGTAATACTTCCCAAAAAGATTTTCCACCAGCATTTGTCTCTGGTGGGGGTGTGAGAGAGAGAACTGAGGCTCCAAGGATACTTTTAGATGTGAAAATTTCTTCCAAATAGAAGATTTCAAATCTGGCCAGCCCCGCTTTGAGCCAGGCTGTGATCATTTTGGCTTTGGTTTTAACTGTTGTCACCTCTGGGCTGCCTCCCTGGTCGCACAGATGTGACTGCAGAACATGTGGAAAGACACAGGAGGAAGGTGCATGTAGATGTCTGGGGATGGCCATGATGCAAAAAGGACCCTAAGTCAGGAAGGAAAGAGAGTCAAAACAAAACACTTCCTATTAACAATAGCATCAAGTGAAACCATGGCAAGCTGTTAAGCCTTTAAATAAACATACCATGACAAGCTGAAGCATAAGCTTCAACCAGCTTGTTAGAACACAGTCCTCTACCATGACAGAAGTTAAGACGTTCTGCATGCATGAATCTTGTGCCAAGGCACAAGCCGCACCTTGGCCACTCCAGCTACTCCGAGGAAGCAGCAGATTATGGAGGAAACACTATTAATGGAGGAAGACAGCGCTTTTCTCATCTTCAGGCTCTATTCAGCCTCAGAAAATGCTGACTTGTAGAATGGGTTCAGAAAACTCTTGTTCAGACACAAGCCAGTAAATTCGCTCATTCTTACAAAAGATAATGAATGATTAATAATTGAGTCAATTCAGTGAATGTCTGGCCTGTGCTCCTGCCCATATGGCTTCAAGAAGATAATTGCAGCAGTGAGGACACAGAAAGTAGGGACAGATATCTGTTGAGCGAGAGTGGAGGTTATTTTTTAAAAAACAGGTTCTGTAGGCAGGATTATAAGTATATGCTTTCTTCTTCCACCATAGTAACACTGCAGACCAGGCAGCAGTGGGCTTTCTAGCGTGCCTGGACCAGAACTCCTGCCTTCAGCGCAAGATTTAAGTGAAGAGATTTAGAAAAGAAACCAAAGTCTTCCCAGATCTGCCCAGTTTTCCACTGCCTTTCTAGTAGTCTTTTAAATGTTCACAATACTGTCAAACCTGTGACTCACAGTAGCTACGAAAAGCAGGGAGAAGATTAATAGAGACAGTTGCTGATTTTGTCATAGATGATTAGTTTGTGTATTGCAAAGGTAAGGAAAGTGTAAACTTCTCTCAGAGATGATCCCATTAAAAAAGAAAAAATATTTTTAAGGTCCTCCAAAAAGAATATCTTGAAAGATGGCTAATGTTCTTTGGAATCACTCACTTTTTCTATATGGTTTAATTGATTATATATATACAAAATCACCATGGTGAGGGGCAGGGGGTGAAGGGAGGCAGCTTTTCTAGATCCCCAAAACACTGTCTAATCTTACTATAACACACCCCTGTGCTTTCTGACAGGGCTCATGACATGTCCGTTCCTCAGCATAGGCTTAAGTCTTAACCTTAGTTTTGTCATAAAATCTCCAAACCATGGGGTTTTTTTCATATTAAATGCAACCTGTATTTGCACTTCTGAGTATACATGGCTTATAACAGTATCAGCATGCGGTTGGTACTCCAAATGCATTGTCCTTCACTTTGGATGTGTGAGGTTTTCTAGATAGCAGACAGACAGACTGTCACAGGTTCTTTCCTTGCTTGTGTTAGCCCAGACCCTTTCCTCAGCTTACCCTTTCTAAACTTAACTTTACAGGTTGTTTCTGGTGTCTCCTCCTCAGCTCTTTGGTTTATTGGCTATTTCCCCTGACTTTAGATACATAAAACACCATTGTTAAAGTCCAGCTCCTGAGCACGAGGAAGACCATCTCTTCCCCAGATTTGTCCATGGTGCCTTAACAAAAAAGCCACGCATTCACTGTCTTTCTCCTTTTATTCCCAGAACAGTAGTTATATGTGCATGCTTGTTATGTCTCTTTTTCTGAAAAAGACAGACCAGGCCCATAAGGATCTCAAACTCTCCCATCTTCTCAAAAGAGACACCTCTGTACCCCTACAGTTTCCTTCAGTTTACTTTCCTGCAGGTCTATGGTCCTCGCCTTCCCTCAAGGAATTACGGACTCTTCATGCCAGCTCCCAAAACAGGCATTTGGGGCATTTCCTCAGGGGAAGAGTACAACTTGTTTTACACCCCCTTCTCAGAGAGAGCCGGCAATAAACTGTGTGGATTACAGAGAGGAATGCTGGAGGGGATCCGATCCCAACATTATGTTAGGTCTGCCAACCTGACAGGTTCAACAGAAACGCCTGAAGTTTCCTATCCCCACGCAGTGACCCGTAGCTAATCTGCATGACAATATATTGTGTAATTGCAGGAAGCCACTGCAATATCATTTAGGAACAGGAAGTTTGGGAACTGTTTACAGCCACCGCTATGGTGACAAAACCTGTCATTACCTTGTGCACTGTTTCTTCTGAAACATGGATGCAATTGCAAAGTCTTATCACTCAGCTTTATAGGGAAGATCTGCTGAAGTAAAAGAATAACACGGGAAGAGCAAAAAAGAGACTGGGCTTGGTTGATTGCTGTCACGATTACATTACACAGGTTGAAAGACCGTTTCGGCAATGGCTTATTGTGCATGAGAAGACAGAATTGTTTGCCATCAGTTAGGCTTCAGTTAAGTTTACTATTCCTTATCTCCTGTTTAAGGTAGTACTTCAAAGGAGTACTTGCTTCTTGTCCTTTGACTCAAGTGGGCACAGCAGTGGGATGCCATGTGGGAGATGCAGATTCGAGAGCATTCATGTGCTCCCAACCCTCAGGCTAACAAGAGGCAGGCAATTCTGCCAATTATTTTCTCTGCTAATTTATATTAACTCATTAATCCATGCACAGTACTTTCAAAATGCAAAATTTTACCCTCACGCTGAATATGACTAGAAAGCAAGGAAACATGTAAGTTTTAGACACATTTGTATCCAAATAGGGCTTTTAGGATCCTTGTTCACATGCCAGAAGAATTAAAACAAAGAAAAGACTGTTTGGAACGGAAACCTATGAGCTCCCCGGACAAGGGCTTAAAATCAAACACAGCTCAATAAATAAGGTTAGTCAAGGAAAAGAAGCTACCCATACACTTTCAAATCTACTTTTAAAAATTCTGAACTACTCTTTTTAGTGAATGTCTCAAGCAGGCAACCGTCAAGCCACGAAATGCAATAAACACAAAAGACCAAATGTAGAAAGACAATACCACCTTCAGATTTAGAAACTGGACTGTTCACAGTAGATGACACAGTGTTGGTTATGCTAATATCGTCCTATCTTTGGAGAGTAATTGGTTTAGCTGGACCCAAAGGAGGCTATGGAAACTGAATATACAGTTTACAGAGATTAAAAAGGATACTAATAACTATTGCTAGAACCAATTGAGTTACAGATACAGGGGTATCACCCCGAACCACCTGGAAATAGATTTGACAAATATGATAGGAATGCACAAAGAGCTTTAATAGTTCAAATTGGGGGAGAGGTATTAGTTCAAACTTTTACCAAGCTGTAAAAAAATATTGGGGAGATACTAAGCTATATTGCTCTTCTGACACTAGGGTTTGACCTCAGTGTAATTTTAGCCACAGAGAGCTGGTATGTTCTTATTTGATGTGATGCTGATATATAATTAATATTATTTGTATTACAGTAACATCCCAATACCCAGGTTATGGGGTGCTATGTTGTATTGTGGTCTACAGAGACAGAGAGTAAGAGACAACTTTTGCCTCAATGAAGAATGTATAATCGCCTAAACATTTAGAGTAGAATATGGGAAACAGACAATTGATCAGAGACAGGTACAGACACCATAGCTGGGACCCATCTGTCCAAATTTCAAAAGCTACAAAGTACACGCTTCTGTTTGAGAGACTTTTTCTAGACTCACTTTTTAATTCACAGAGAGAATCAGGCCCTTCCAAAGTAGAACTTATTTCATCAAAAATTACCATATAAGATAGATCAGATGGTCCACAAGCATGCATTTTTCTCCTTTTGTTAGGAAGGGAATACAAACTTGTAGATCAGATCTGATATCGGTACTGCTGAAGCACACAGCTGGGTGTGATGAACCCCATGCTGTGGGCCAGGGAGCAGTGAGAACAAGCTGCCTCGAGAGGGAAGGCAGCCTGGGAGCTGCGAGTCACAGAAATGCAGGCAAGGCAGCAGCCTGCCTGGCAAGGGATCCAGCCCCACCAACACCCAGGCAGGGCAGAGCAGGTTCAAGGATGGTGACCAACATCAACTGAGAGCCCGTTAATCACACAGACAGAACCTAAAAGCAGATCCCAAGCAACGGAGAAGTAGCCCCACTGAGAAGTGTCGTGGTTGGACACTTAAATCACCTCTATGCTGGCTCTGAGCCCAGGCAGCCAAATTTCCCAGAGGGTGGGTGCCCTCTGGGTACTGTCACCCTGTTGCTCAAAGCCTGCTCCAGTACCTTCTGTATCGGACCACAGGATCACTGCACATCTGGAGATGCAAAACTACCCGTATATTGATAATCAAGCAAAGGTAATGCTTTGGGAGTCTGTAACTTTCATTCACAAGGTGCTTGGAGCCAGTTGCTTCAGATGTAGCCACGCCACATACTTTGTGGTCAGTCCACACTGCAACTTCTAGTCCGATGCCTGCACAGGGGAAATGGGTGTACGTGGCTAAAACATACAGAAGCTTGGGCTAGATGAGTTTCCCTGCTTCTGGCATGTACCAAAGTGAGCTCCCTTTGGTACCAGTACCACTCTGGCATACATGCTTCTACAGAGTTTGGTTATTCACTCCTGTGTTTAGGGTCCTGGGAAAGTTTGCTCAGCTCATGCTATCACCTCTTTATTGCAATGACACTGCTTTTGATGTCCAAGCTCCCTTTGATAATTGCACACTTGCAATACATAATGGAAACAACTTGTATAGGTGACCTTATAGCAGGTATGTGTTTTAATCGCCAGAATACTGTTACTTTGAAGGAACACTGTACACTGCCATTAGTACTATTGCAATCTTAAGGACTCTTAAGAGAGTGGAGGAGGGTACTACTCATTCTAAGAAAAGGTATCTGATCTGGCCCTAACTGAGTAACCGTTCAAAAAACAAGAGCCCTCTTCTATTTAATCAAACACTTTTTTAGAGAAGAGGAGGAATTGAAGGAGCAGAAGAGAAGAAGGGGAATGAGAATATGCCTAAGAACATGTTCTAGTGGTTTCAGTCCTTGGTTTAAGTCAATGTCTCCCATGTCCTTGAAAATACCATTGGCATCCAGTCACTCAATTTTAAGTACACATCTCTGAGCTGCCTGTACAATTCACTTATGGTTTTTTTCTGATTGCAAAAAGGACAAAGAAAGAGGAGAGAGAGAGACTATATTTCAAAAGATTAGTGTACATGTTTTAGTCACTCACACTTTTCATTGTTCAAGATTACACTTTTATTAAACGAGTGTTTCACTTTCAAGTACATGAGAATATTTGAAATATTTCAAGGGTACTTCTTTTAGCTTCTAACAACTAGACATTGCTGCCACCACTGGACTATTATTCAGAAGGTACATGAACCAGAGATATTCTCACCTCAGAAGTAATGTTGCTTCACTGACAGGCATGTAGTCAGGTGTATAGTTAGTAGCGGAATGCTCATTGCTTTGTTATTACCATAATTAATTCACAAAATTAATTAAGGAAAACTCAAGAACCATTAGACCAAATATTCCAGTTATCCTCATGTAGTAGAACTAGTAGTAGAAGTGAATTAGGCTTAAGCCATTGAGAAATAGTCTCTCTTTCTTTTTTTTTTTGGAGACTATTATTATTAAAGGATTGTCATAATTTTAAACTTCTTGCTTGTAAGTAAAGTAAAGTAGAAGACAAATTCCTTAACCCATTCCTTGACCCATTGTCATTTTAACAGTACATTAAAAACAAATTAGCCAGAGTGTGCTGTGGGTGCACAGGTTTGCTTAAACCAAAGCAGACCTTAAGGAGATTCAACCCATTTGTAAACTGCTGCTCAGGTGAGTCTGTGAGTCATCTGGCACCAAAAAGCCCTGCTCTCTCAAACATAATGGTTCCGATCTACCACAGGAAAATGACACGTTTTAAAAGATGGTACAGCACAGCAGGTCATTACTGTTTTCCAAAAATATTTCTAAACATTTTCTTACCTATTCCATAGAGAAATGTCTTATCTTTATTATCACTATTACAACTACTACAAAAATACTGCCCCCCCAAAAAAAGGCTACCTCAATTCTAAATCAAGTAATTCAAATCAAATCTGTGGCCAGGCTTTCATTTTCGGGTCAAATTCTGTGTGCAGGTGGTTCTCATTTAGTTCAATATGATCCCAAAGAATGCAGCAGAGGACTGAATTTGGCCTCTACCAGCTAGCCTAAATATGTGATGTGGTTCTGTCTTTACACTGTATTGGAAAGAGATACTGTACTTCTTTAGTTTATGAGTCTGCTTATTATCAGTCTTGGGGAAAGAAAAGATGGTTAAATTTAGATTTCCACAGAATGTTTTGATTTAAGCAAAAGAATTCAGTGACCACCAGTTTGGAACATCTTTCTGGTGTCATAAGTAAGCAGTAAGCAGATTCAAAAAAGCTGTGCACGTACACTTAATTGATTGAAGCAGAGAACAAAGAGAATATCAGCCTTCCAGGTTTAGATGAGGATCAGGTGGTTTCAAGCTGAAAAGATACAGGGGCCTTTGTTTTGTTTTAAGCAAAATTCTGGGAACCTCCATGGTTCCGAATGCTCTGCATTGCTCTAAAATGCAGGAGGCAAAAAAGCCAACAAAGGCACTTGTTACATCATTTTTCTAACTCATTCGTTCAGTTGGTGTGTGAAATTTCCCATGTTTCCCATCTTTGAACAAATTCTCTCAAAAACAATGTTCTTATTGCGCATTAGGTAAATGTGAACCAGAGCAATGCAGTAACATTGGGCCATGGCACTTGTATAGGGCTTGACATCGCATCGCTTCAACAGGAAAACCCATAGCCTCAAAAGGAATTTGTAGTGATTTAAGACCTACAGTAAATAAATAAATAAAATAAATAAATAAATAAATAAAGGCAGGTATATGGGAAAGCAGCGCACTAAAAAAGTAAGGATGATTGGCAGTGCCATCAGCAAGCTGTAGCTCTGGGAGGATTAGCACTAGCTGTCAGAGATTCCTCTCTTACTCCTGTCCGAACATTTGGCAGTTTGTGCTGCTGCCTGGCTGAATCTCTCCCTTCACACTTCTGCCCTGGAGGGTTAGAAAATTCCAGCTTACTCACACCTCTCGCTTCAGGGGCTTATGCAGATGGAAAATTAATATTCCACTGTGTTTGGCCCTCTGATCACCCCCTTTGGCTAATATAGAATTAATCTGACAAGCTTGCCTCAGAAAATGTACTGAAGAAGGAGCCCAGGCACTGAGGAGAATACGTTGCTCTCCTATAGCACAGCCAGGAATGCTGTACCACAGGGTGGCCAAGTGAATTTTTTTCAATAAATAATTTATTTTCGGCGGGGAAGCGGGGAGGAAATCTATTTCAACTGGAAGAGGTTCTTCAATGTAAATTAGATTTGGCACATTTGGGTTGGCAGAAAAAACGGGGAAAACATTCAAAAATTACAAATTGGCTCATCTAAGTCTTTCTGAACCGCACTGATAAAGAGGGTCTACATTTATGAAGGAGATTTGGAGCAATTCACAAATCAGAGGAGGCATATGTCTTACTGGATAGGATAATGTTATCCAATACAGGAAGCCAACATTCAGATCTTCCCCTTGCCTCATTCAGTGTGTGATCTTAAAATCTGTCCTTTGACATTCCAGAGCACATAACCAACCTACCAAACACATAAGCTTTTCTGTGGAAAGCTGTTCTGCTTTGCATGACAAATTGGAGCCACCAGTGCTGGAGTCAAAGAGTGACCTTTCTCTCCCAACCATCTGCACTATAAACCTGTAGTCTTTTTCATCACCCAATCCACATTTATTTCAAATGATCCAATTTCAATGGGACAGAAAAATAAGGCCTGTCTCAAGGACCCTATTATTTAGTTATTAGAATTCAATTCCCTAGTGGAAAGTCCTAACCTAGATCCCAGATCTGGTGCGCTAGATGCAGAATGCACGTGTCCCTCCTTCCCCACCATCACTGGAATTGGGATATAAAGGGGAGTAAACTATTTTTCCCTCTGATCTGTGGGATTTTTTTCCACTTTGGCTGAATGGCAGCCCAGCTCCCACAGGAGCGGTGGAGAGTTCCTCCATTCAGGCATTGCTCATGCGATTGCATTCCTGTCTCCCAGTTGCATTGAGCTCTGGGTTGTAGTACAAAAGATGGGCACCTCCACGGGCTGTGCTTCCCAATGGAAGAGGATGGGGCTGCTCTGCGCTGTGTGGCTCTCAAAAGCAAAGCTTTGTAGGACCGGCTCCCCAAAAGGTTGTCCTCCAACTGCTTTGCTCTTTCTTTCTTCTTTTCCTTTAACGAATGGAATCAAAATAGTTGCCTCGTTACCCTACCGAGTTAGAAACTGAGAATAGTGAAATACACCCTAATGAAAGCGATCAGCTTTGAAAGCTGCTTTTGGCTTTGGACTACACTATTATACCTCTTAAGGAGCTAAATAATTTTGTCTCTGAAGAATAAAGTTTATAATAAAGTAGGCTATATATAGCAGAGTTCTATATTTGAATGAGAAACACTGTCTCTTTTCTGTGACAGGGATTATCTTTGGCTGATACTATCTGGTTCATGTAAAATAAATCTGAAATCACAGTGTGCATACTTTAAGCTATCAAATTTCCTCTTTTGTTTGTATTAATGTCATTATCAGGCTCCTCATGCATTTGACATCGGAGCATTTAAAAAAAGGAAGCTGCATCTAAGTGTTCCTGTGTGTGGAAAAAGTAGAGAAAGAATTATTTCCTCCCGTCGTATATTTATTATATCACGATTCCTCTTTCTGTCTTCTGTCTGCTTTAACTGCCAAACTGTCTGATATTTTATGTATTTTCCATTCTTCACTTTTTTAAAAAAAGAAAATCTCAGCTGTTCAAAGTTACATTGTCCACTCCTCAGTCTTGATACAACTAGCTAAAGAGCTACATAGAATATTTTTAAATCATGGTGAATTCAGCGTTTACAGTTTTTAAAATGTTGCTATAAATGTAGGCTCTCTAAATTCACATTTAGTTACTGAGAGCGGCATTTTGCATTTGTTTCAGTGTAAGTTCAGATGAAATCAGGTATAAAATCTGGACATGTAATTTTTATAAAGAACATTTTCTCATCTGAGACTGAAGCATGCAAGCAGAAAACGCGGGCTGTAATGCACTTTCGGAGCACCTGCTCCCTGCATCCATGCGGACTTCATTGCAATAACACCTTAACTCCCCTGACATGTGGCAGAACACTAAGGCACTTCTTTACATGGGGGAAAGAAAGAGACAGGCTCTTGTAACTCCTGAGCACCTGAGACCTGAATAGCTTTGTGGATTTTGAGCAAAGAGAAGATGCAGGCTGTGGTTTTGTGGAGATTCTAGAAACAGCTTCATGAGCAGCTCTAACTGAAATGAAAAGAATCTGAATGCACGACATCAGCTCTGCTCCAAAATCTCCCAAGATTCACCAAACACACTCTCTCCTCCTCGGTGGTAAGCCCACCTTAGGGTGGGATGGGGGCCCACCTTACCTGTGTCACCTGTGGGTGGGATGTACCCAGCGCAGGGCTGCGCTGAGCCTCCTGCCTGGCTTCTGAAGCTGCCTGGGGAAGTGTTGTCACCTGGGTCCCCTGTGGCTGATTGCAGCAGCTCTGCCTTCCCAGCTCTGGGACTGTGCAGACCCACAGAAGTGCCAATGGTACAGAAGTAGCTGCTGAAGACCCTTTCCTCGACAGACAGTCGATGACTTAACCCATCAAAACGTTTAATTGCATTTTTCAGGTGCCTTGCTTTCTTCAAAGAATGTATAGACAGCCTGTAGGGAAACCATGCTGCCAGTCTAAGGCATTTCCTTATTACTGTCCCCAACACAGAAAATTATATCTATATTTTTAAAGCAAGCTACTTGCAAAGATTTGGGCTGGAGCACATTTAAATGAATGTTTGAAGAAAGACAGGGGAGATGGTAACTTCTGGCAGGGGCGATACTGAAAAATTGGGCCTGTGCTAAGCACCTAGCATATGTCAGCCGCTGAAATCTTTGAATCTCATTTTCAGTGACATTATTATAGAGCGCTATAAATATCTATGGATTTGTATAACACAGAGATTTATAGAAAGACTACGTGCATTGCCATCAGGCGCTCAAAATTAACCCACATCTTAGTTCACAGGGTTGGTTTTTTTTTCAATCCATGGCTGCATGTTAAGAGGGAAATTACAGAAGAAAAAACTGAGGAGATTAATTTCCACTTACTTATTATTAGGGATAATCAGGATTCTTACAAGCCTTACACTAAAATTCAATGTGCTATGTTTGGTTTTGGTAATCTTCCAGTGACCCTTTCTTGAATGGAAATAAAATTTCAACAAGAAATCAAAACTGTTATTAAAAGGGCTAAAAATATACTGCATTTTCTCTAGGCTACAGCATAACCTGATGTACTTTATTTAGCATTTTAATATCAGGGATTCTAAAATTTTGTTTGTAAAAGGCAATCCTGGTGCTTCTATTTTAAGCAGAAAAGTGGTAAACATTTATCTATTATCAGACATTTCCGCTTATAGAGTGAAGAAGAACTTTAAAGTCTCTTTAATGGTCTTTCTGAGAATAAGCGTGTTGACAGAATCTCATCTCCATATCTGCACCAGAAAAAAACTGCTGATCACTCCATTAGAATGAAGGCTTGGAGTTTACTCTAAGGAAGTCTAGTAAACTAACAAAATATGTAAGTCCCAGAAATAACTACCCTATGATCTGAATCCTCTCTTTTCCCTTTTTCTCCTTCTTTGGTTAAATACTGCCTAAGAAAACCCCAAGATGCTCATCTGGCCATTGCCGACTTGATACCAGAAAAGATAAGCTCTCACTGCCCTCAGTAGTACATATAAAACTTATCCAGATTTTTAAACATCCTATATACGTACAGATATACACTGATATAAATTGTTCAGTGAACTAGCTTTGTTTCCTCATGTGCTCCCACTTCACACGTCCCTCCACAATCACGTGAGATGTCCCCCGGCTCTTGGTCAGGAAAGCCACAGCACATACTGTCCTGCAGCCAGCAGTGTGTGGAAAGTGGTCACCTGCAATCCCTTCATACACTACAGAGCTGAATTATAATGGCTTATCCCTCACTCACAGCCCTTATTTGGGTCTCTCTTGCCTCTCCAGCCATCAGTTTCCACAAAATCTGTAGGAAGTTAGGGTTTCTGGGACCTCCTGCTTGTTAGTGTTGGTTGTCACATAGCAACCAGTTCCAAAGTTATTACAGAGGAGGAATGAGCAGGACATATGGGCATACTCTTCACCATGTGATGGCCTGAGCGTCATTCCTCTCAGAAACCAAGCTAAACTCATGCACATATGTGTATATATTTAAGCTAGGGAAAATACTGAGGGAGTTATCTCAATTTAAATATAGAGATTATAAAAACTGCTGAAGGACAGTTCCAAAAGAAAAGCAGGGGATTTTATGTAATTTTTCTTTTTCAGCCATCTCACAGTTTCAGCAAGGCAGTCGCATAATTTCTCATTTCAGTCACATCAAAGTGTAGCACACACAAAGCATGGATTCAGGCAGTTCAAGGTCCTAATTCAAGCTAACAGTAGCCTTGTGGTGGGACACTGTTGTTTCCCACTAATGCACACCTTCCAATTTTATTATTTGCCTTTAAAGTGTGGCTGCACCAGACTCAAACCAACCCGTGAAGTCCGAACTGATTTTTGGAACACTATCGAATGATGTGAAACAATAAGCCCATGAAACCAGTCATACCATTAAAAAAAAAATAAAAAAAATCACTTTCAGGTCCCTTGTCATCCAACGAGTTAAAGGTAGGAATGAATCCTAAGAAGGATTTTACTCTTTGACAACTCTGCAAAAATAACCTTAGATTTTTATAGAAACTATATAACTGTATGATGAACCTTTTATATATATATACATGTTCTTGGACCAACTCTTGCATGGCTGAAATAAAAAAAAGAAATCCTTTAAGAGCAAACGGAAGTGTTTGTATGAGTACAGCAGCAAGGCTTGGGCCCACGGCCTTTCCTTCAGGGGAAGGCTGATACATTAGTAATCGCTGCCTTCGCAGATGTGTAGCAGGGTGTTTAGATTTCCATAAAAGATACTCTGAAGCGTGGCAGAGTGCCCCAAAGCGGCAGAATACCTGCTAGCCAGTGAGCCTGGGTTCCCGTCTCTCCCGCTCAAGTGTCTCTGTTATGTAACAGGAGAAGGGAATGTTCCTCTCTTTTTGGCAAAGGACCCCGAACCCGGCAATTTGTCTTGATGGGACTGAGCAGAGTGCATGAAACCAAGTGAGTTATTACGGCCTGCGGTTTCAGGAACCGGTTTAAAGATAGCCTCCAAATTATCAAAATTTACATAAAGAAAGACATCTGACTATGGCCATGAAATACTTCTACCAAGTTTGGAAAGCAAAACTCAAGCAATGAATGGTCTATGTCATAAATCAATTTTTTGGCTGCGTGAACAGGCCAGCGAAGAAAGAACATTGAATAAGCAAAGGTTTTAATATTCTGACAATTATAAACAGTCCTTTGTTTTTCTTTTTCTCTTACATGCACATGGGTGTGGGCTGGGGAAGCCATATATTCATAAAACATCTGGTGTTCAGCTTGTTGTTATAATCAATCAGTCTTTTTATTTTATTTTTCCAACACTGTGGAAAAAAAGGGACTCAGACCTCTTAATTAAAGAACCAAAGCCTCCTCCTTCTGGATACAAAGGCCGCAGGACCTGGCTCACAGTCTATCATTTGCAAGATTTGCCTTAGAGGAGAGAAGTCCTCATGGTTGGAAAGAGCAGTTTCTTGGGTTTTAATATCTTCTGGTAAAAGCTGCCGAATTGATGGTAGATAGTCTCCAGAGCGATTGTTTATAGGACAGAAATGGCAATGCTGACTCACACTTTTTACACACTTATAGTCATTACTCCTGATTTAGAGGGGCAATACATGATGGGAAAATAATATTCTAGCTTTTAGACCCTATACTTACAAACATAATAATAACGCAAGCATTCATAGTAATATAAACATGCATAGTAGAGTATTACGCATACATAGTAACACTTCCACAGAAAACGCTTCCTAGCTCCCACCATTCACAGTACGGCATTACAGCTTCCCCAGATGATTTTAAACCAATTAGCACTAAGTTTCAAACTTCATTCAGCAACTCAAGTCACCCCATTTGGTCAGGGGATCTTTTTGTACCTTTGAGGAAGAAGGGACACATTTGCAAAAGCACTTTTCATCCTACCATCCCTGCAGAGGACAATGAAATTATTGGCTGCAGGATCTTTGGAAATCTGGCTCCATTTCTGAGAGTTTAGCTAGTAGCACTGATTTTATCTCTGCTCTTACCTGTAGCTCTATTGTCATTCATGCCAAGAGGGGACACATAACTGCTTATCACTTGCATCCTGGCTGTCACTTCGTCTTCAGATCCTTGGAGTCTGAGAAATAAATAAATACTAAGAATTAAAATTAAGTTGTCAGCCATGGCTCCTTTAATACAGTAGATGTGTCATGTGTACGTGCGTGGTTATGGGGCTGGGAGACTCGGGGGTACAAAACTCACCTACAGGCGACCTGAACCTCTTTGTGACACCAGAAGGAACCTGGTGGGAGACATCTGGGCATCTCACGTGACACCAGATACCCATGCTTAGGTAACTGAATCCTGCCCTAGTTCTCCACTGACAGGAGGAGAAGTTTAGCTCTCTAGTTTAGGCGCAGACACTTTTATTTAGATACCCCAAATTAGGTATATCTGAATCTGAGGGTGAACCCCAGTCAGCCAGCATGATTTCAGTGCTCTCTGGACTTCACTGACCAATTTTGGTGACTTGAAGCTTGTCTCTGTCAGTGACTAAGTGAACTGCACAGCAGAGTCAGTCTGTGAATTATAGCTGCGTAAGGTGATTTGCAAACTTTTTTGCGTTTGTGTAAATAGGACGTAGCACGCATTTTCACATGTTAAATAAAACTTTAAAAAGCCAAAATGCCTCTCAGTTCTTTAATCTCTCTTTGAAATTTCCCCCTCCCTCCCCTGCAAGGTTTGTCTCTCATAAACATATTGAAACACCGCAAGCAAAGGCATAAGATAACCCACTGGAGAAATGACTAGCCACATAAACGTCCTCACTTTGCAGGAAACCTCGTCATGACTTTGCCTTGCCTACACATTAATGAAAAAATCTTGTGTTTTGTAAATAAGCTCTGCAAAGTCTGGTGGAAAAGTGCTTTCTTCCTTGTTTCATCAATAAAGTTACTATGTGACTTTTAAAAAATTCCACTGCACTAGGAAAACTTCTGTTTCCTTTTATGTCCAGATTTAGCAAGTTTTTCAAAGCCCTTCTTATTAAGAAAAGTTGTGGCTGGAAACATGGATAAGTAGCTACAACGATTCCAGAAGCTATAAATATTCAGGTTATGATATTCAAGAAATTATCCTCTCTGAGGTGGGCTTTATTGTCTCCTAGGGCCCACCTGCAGCTAGGTAAGGGCCTCCCAAAGTGAAGTGGATGGCCCTAAATGATCATAGGTGGTTTTTAAAAAATAAACACAAAATTAGTTTCACACCTACTTAGACAGTTTAGAATTTTAATGTGCAAAGTCTGCCAGGGCTTTGCAGTGAAATAAGGCCATGCATTCAAACTCCCTAAAGCCAATCAGAAAGCCCGGCTGAGTACTACCCATTTCGCAATTAGGAATCACTGCTCAGTTCTAGAGCACTTTATTAACAAACAAACTGTTACTTTGATCACGCTTTAACATTTACAATCTCAGGAAAACTAACTATGATTAAAAAGGAACTGTCCTAGCCTCAAAAACACTGAGAAGAGTTGAAATCTGCTTCGTGTCACTCTCTGCAGGCACTCTAGCACGTAGCAGGCTTTTCCAAATTTTTCTGAACGTTGTTTCCCCCCCCTTCCTCCCCCTCCCCATTTCTGCTGAGGGGCTCCCTCTGGGTGTTCTTTGATACATTTATAGTTTGGTTTGTGACTTCTGGATCTCTGGTAGCCCTTGCACAGGTCAAAAGCTTTATATCTGGGGTCACCAGCCGCATGACGGCTCGGTCCCATCTCCTCCGAGGTGCCCTGTCTGGCCACCCACCTTCACCCAACACCAGCAGACGGGCAGCCCCAGCACTGCCCCTTGCACCGCACGTGCAGCCCGTCCAGCATGTCCTGCATTTGTCTTGGATTTATTTCACATCTGCCAGACAGCTCTTACGCACGTTACCGATTTGGAAAAGCTCTAGGTATGACCGAGCTTTACTCGAACCAGTCGCCGGCTTTAAAGGAGGGATGGATGAAGTTATGTTTTGCTGGTTTCTGTCAGCATTTCTTCATGTCGTTCGACACCGGGCAGTGCGAGCTCTTGCTGGAGCTCTGGGGATTCTGTGGGATTTAACTCTGCCACCTCTATTCTACCTTCGAGGGAGTGTGACAAGGCTGCCCAGTTTCCTTTACTGCCTGTAGATCCTAAATAGGGATCAGCCTTCATCGTGTCTAGCACTGTTTGGATTTGTATGAACGAACATTTATTCATCCTGTAAAAGCCTTGCCAAATTAACACTGCATTGTTTCAGTTTCTTTTTTCCATTTGCTTATGGTGACCCTTAAGTCCCAACAGATACGTGTTTATGATAGCAAAATAATTCTGTCCCTGTTTTTATGAGTGCATTGTGTATTAATGGGTTTCAGTCCCATGAAGTTCCTGCCCAGCACCACATACAAACAATACCACATTATGAATGCCCTCATAATTAGACTCCTTAAAGGACTACAGTGCCCAAAGTGCACCTACAGTTAAATCCAGACCCTCTGTTAGGCTTAACTTAGTTCGTCAGTGCAGGACAGGTGTCTCTGGAGGACTCCACCACAGCCAACACATTATTCATACAGAGAAATAATTTAGGAAATAATAGTTATTCTTACATTGCCAGATATCTTGCTCCCACCCCACCTTCCAATTATCTAATGTCCCTAGCCTAATTCATAAGCACTAATCAGCTTTCTGACTTTTTTTGAAATGAAACATCTGGTTCCCTGTGACACTAGACTTGCAAGCTACCCTGGGGAGGCACAACTTGGGGGTTACTCCTGCCAGCCGGTGTGGCTGCCCATGGCTGATGTCCCAGTGCCACCACAACTACATCCCCGGCTACATCAACAGAGCTATTTTTCATCAGCTGGAACGCATTTTTCTGCGTCGACAGAGCCACCGAGGACAAGGGTCTCACTGAAACGTTTCCTCTCTTTGTTCCTTATCTGATCCCAGCTACTTGGGGTGCAGGAGCCAGGATTATTTCCAAGTTTGTCCTTGCTGAGTTGAGGATGATGACAACAATAGACCCACTTTTATATAATAGCCTATATCCAGGTCTAGGGTTGCTAATTTAAGCACCCAGCTCTAGAGCACATGTGCCTACACCTGATGTGTATCACCATAAGTAAGCAATACAGTCCCGATAAATGATGCAGCATCTTTCCCTCTGCCCTCAGTGAAGAGGCATACGTGTCCATGAAGAGCTCCAGAAGGCAAACTAAGCACCCTAAGCATATATATCTCTCTATGCAGACTGAACAAAGAGCCAACATAAATGCTGTGTGCCTCCATCCCAGCTGAAATCCAAGTCATCTTCCCTTCTCCTGAGAAGAGGACCTGCTTTCAGAAAGATGGGTGGTTTTGCACAGCAATGTAATTGTTAGAACATGTGCAACATCAAGACTTTACTCATGATAAGACATTTGTAAAACCATCACCTATTTCATCGTAATGACCCATCTACAAAGAGTAGGTTTAAATAGCAGAGATTAAAGTGTTAGCTGTCTTCTTTGGCTTGCCTACGCTAGCAGTCACACCATTATAATTTCTGTAGGGGTAAAACAACATTAGCACTGGAAAGGAAATGTGAAATTACTTCAGAAGCTATGATTTTAATTACAGTCAGTGGAACGGGGAAGAGGACAGAAAAGGAAATATAAATACAAAAGGAGTATAAATAGCATTCCCTCTTAGGACAGTACTATTTATCTTACCCTGGCTATAAAGTTGCTTTATTTTCTTAACTTCCTGCTTTGGAAAACAGCCACTAAATTAAAAGAAAATGTGGTTTTGTAATTCAAGGATGATTTTCTTTAATTTATAAAGCTGGAGAATCCAAAGCAATGATTTACTTAAAAAGCAAGTTGGGGAAAGATTTAGCTGATTCTAAATTCTTTTTTTTAAAAAAAAGAAGGAATTCTTTTTCAAATAAAAAGAATGCAAATTCATGGTGACTATTAGGAACAGTTCCCCTTTCTCATACATTCATTTTTGACCTGTTTTTGCCATTCTCACATTCATCGGTAGAGTTGTCATTGGGATAAATAAAACTGAAACTAATGTATACTCATAACGTAAAGTGCTACTCATTTTCAGTAAGGGTATCTTAATTCCCTAAATAGCTATACAGGAAAAGAAGAAAAGAAAAAAACAGATTTTCAAGAAAATGTGTAAACCTGTGATTAATGAATAAGTGTATGATACGGTTGCCTAAATGTATGGCCCTGTTGTAACTGTAGGCACCACAGGATAGCCCAGTGGGTGCCTGGCTTCCACGACAGAAGCAAATTCCCTATAGGCTCTGTGCTGTGTTTCCCAGCACTGAGTGGACATGTTTAGTACCTTAGGGCATCTCAAATGGCTCCAAATGCCTTTGTTTGTGAAATTGGACCTCTCCCAGAGAGTCATCATTCCACATCCTTATTTTTAAAAACACTTCCTAACTTCTTCCTTGAAACCCAGTACTTTATTTGTACCTTGGGCCCATTCAACACACAGTAATCTCATGTTGCTATAGCCCAGGCAATAGCTGTGTCTCTGTTGCTAAATCAAAAGTCATTTGGCACCAGCTGGCTTGGGTCTTCCTGAGAAGATTTGTCTTGAAGACAGCTAGTTGGAAAGATCCAACACAGAACCAAGGAGCTATCTGTTGGCAAGGGTGGATGATCACAGATCTTGCACACAAATCCACTTCCTAACCTCTTCCCTTTTGCAGTACGTGCACACACACACACAAATACACACTCCTATGTACACATGCACACACACACACACACATGCACATACTCAAAACACAACGACTTGCATGATATTTCATGAAGACCTGCTGTGGTCCTGGACTGTGATGTCTCCATAACAAGATGATGGACTGCCACGATAGTGAAATTCTAGAAGCTGTTTGATCCTTGGAGGACTAGCATCAGAATGTCACGTAGGAAAGGCTGTTTCCTCTCTGAAACAAGAACAGAGAAACACGTTGTTTTAGAGTAAACAAATAACTGCCTCCGGGAAAGAGAAAGAAGGAAATTGGAGCATCTCCCTTATGAAGAAAGGCTGAGAGAGCTGGGACTCTTTAGTCTGGAGAAGAGAAGGCTGAGGGGAG
>JAOXNO010000001.1:164422241-164466081 GCA_028565335.1 Limnodromus scolopaceus
ACATGCTCTAGCTCTGGGCAATCCTGCTTCAGCAGGGGAGTTGGACTAGATGATCTCTATGGTCCCTTCCAACTCTGAATATTCAGTGAAATTCAGTGAAATTCAGTGAAATAATATCTTGGCTCGTCTACCTCCATAGCCAGTGAAGAGGGACAAGCCTGTTGAATGGATGACTAGTCCAGACATCTATCCATTGTTTAAGATGTATTGAACATGCATCTGAAGGTGTCTCCACTGACCATAGAGGCATCCTGATTGGTAACTGTAGACTAGAGACTTGACATGAATAAAACAGGTGAGAGAGTACCCACATGTGACTGTAAATTCACACATTGACAAAATTGCCTGTGATGTTTAGATCAGTTGAGGCAAGGCCTCAAATACTATGTACAGTTCTGGGCCCCTCACTACAAGAAAGACTTTGAGGTGCTGGCACGTGTCCAGAGAAGGACAATGAAGCTGGTGAGGGGTCTGGAGAATAAGTCTTATGAGGAGTGGATGAGGGAGCTGCAATTGTTTAGTCTGGAGAAAAGGAGGCTGAGTAAGGGGAGACTTTATCGCTCTCTACAACTACCTGAAAGGAGGTTGTAGAGAGGTGGGGGTCAGTCTCTTCTCCCAAGTAACAAGTGATAGGACAATAGGCAATGGCCTCAAGTTGCACCAGGGGAGGTTTAGGATGGATATTATTAGGAAAAATTTCTTCACTGAAAGGGTTATCAAACATTGGAACAGGCTGCCCAGGGCAGTGGTTGAACCACCATCTCTGGAGGTATTTAAAAGATGGGTAGACATGGTGCTTAGAGACATGGTTTAGTGGTGGTTTTGGCAGTGTTAGGTTGATGGTTGGATCGACGATCTTAAAGGTCCCTTCCAAACTCAAGGATTCTGTGATTTTATAATTCCTACGGATCTGGGCCTCTGTGAAGCTGCACGGGGTGCAATGCCCAGGCGCTGATGGGGGGACTGCAGGGTGGCTTCTGTGAGGAGAGGCTGGGGCTGCCCTATGCTGGAAACAGCCAGTTCCAGCCGCCCCCAACTGACCCACCCTAGGGCACAGCTGAGCCCTGCAGCTAAAGCGGTAGCACCTCAAAGAAAACGTGTTTAAGAAAGGGCAAAAACCAATAGGACAGAGAGTGGAGAAGGGAAAAAAAGAATGAGAAACAACAGAGGGAACACCATGGTCAGTGGAGGGGAGGAAGTCCTCCAGGAGCCCAAGCAGAGATTCCCAGACTCCCCTGCAGCCAGCCCCTGGAGGAGACCATGGTGGACCAGATAATTCTCTGCACCAAACCAGAGCAGGCTGCTCAAAGGAACTGCAGCCCATGGGAAGGATTCATGCTGGAGGAAGGGAAAGATGTGAGGAGGAAGGAGTGGCAGAGAGGAGCTCTTATGGACTGACACGCCAACCCCATTCCTCAGCCCCCTGCCCAACCCTTGGGGGAGGAGGTGGAGGAGCTGGGAACGAAGGAATGAGGTTGAGCTTGGGAGGAAGGGGAGGAGGTGGAAGGTGTTTTAGTCTTTGTTTCTCACCGTCTTACTCTATTTTAACTGGCAATAAATCAAAATTATTTTCTTCGTGTAGAATCTGTTTTGCCCGTAACAGTAATTGGTGAGTGATCTCCCCGTCCTTATCTCAGCCCATGAGCTTTTCCATCCTGTTTTCTCCCCCTTATCCTGTTGAGGAGGGGGAGTGAGAGAGCAGGTGGGTGGGTATCTGGCAGAAAGCCACGGTCAGCCCACCACAGAAGGTTAAGGTGTTCATAACTGTCATAAAAGTAATTCAAAGTCCTTCAAATTCCCGCTGATCTAGCAGCAGAAACCAAATGTAAAAGCCATCGCAACAGTATAAAAGGAATGAGCCTGTGCTGTGCTGGTTATAAAGTGATGGGATGCAGTGCCAGGAGGTGGAGCAATCAGGAGTTGCACCAGTCTGGGCCAAAACACTGACCCAAACCATTAAGTACTTCTTGTTTAACACTGAAAATTTTCTGTAGTTTTAGGAAGAGAACATCATAACCTACTTTCCTCAATATGCTGGAGCTCATCTTCATTTTCATTAGGCCCATTCATGATTGCAAGATAAATAGAATTGCCATAAATAGAACTGTATTGGCATAAACATAATTTCTGTACTTGGCTCTTGACTTAGGTAAACAACCATGCACTTCCAGCAAGCCTTAAGGTTGGAGCCTCATCATTTCACACATTGACAAATGCAGTCTTCTACAGTGAGGCAATTTAAATCTCAGGCAGGCTGAACTGATCTTTGGGGTTTTCTGCTTTCCTCCATCAACTACAGAAAGAGCTTCACACAGCACTGCTCCCCACTTGTGCATCCCTCGTACTCAGCGTGGGGAGACAGGTCAGGATTTCAGCTGTAGCATGCCTTTAGGGATGTCTTCAAAACCAGGCTGGATGGGGCTTTGAGCAACCTGGTCTAGTGGGAGGTGGTCTTGCCCATGGCAGGGGGGTTGGAAATCGATGATCTCTAAGGTCCCTTCCAACCTAAACCATTCTATGATTCTATGTGCAGACCAAGGGTCTCATAGGCCAGGCAGGTCTCCAGCGCACCACTAACCTGCACTGCAGCAGGCCAGGCTGGCTCCCAAGCTGTTGCCATGGATAATGGTGGCCCACAACACAGCAGTTGACAGCAGGATTTCATCTCTGGGAGAGGCACGTGCTCCTGCCCACTTTTTCTGGCTCCCACTGAATTCCCAGGGGAGCAGGAGCCAAGACTTTTACCTTACACAGAAGTAAGAGAGTGGTTGCAATGGCAGCAATTCCTCACTGCCAGAAACAGAGGAAGACAGATGTCATCTTTACAGCCTGTGAGCAGCCATCACATTGGGTTCTCCAAGGTTTCCAGCCAGTCCTCTCAGTGATGTTAGTTGGAAGCTGTGGATGTTAACATAGAAGTAATTTACAGGGCAGCACCTTCAAAGTCATCTTTCAAACATTACGGCATTTCAAACATTGCTGAAATTACAGAATGCACAAAGATTAACAAGTGTAATCCCACACAAGTTTCTCGTAGAAAAAGAAAAACCACAAGCAGTCTTTAAAGAATAATGCAGATTTAATACAGCATCTGAGAGTTTGGTTGTTTGTCGTATGTGGGACTCCTACACCTTTGCTGAATCCATGTGGACATGCCTGGGACTGCCATTCAATTCAAGTGTGCGTGGGGGGAGTCTGTTGAAGGTACGGGGTGTCCTGTCCATATAGAATCAGCTGCAGGACTGGGGACATGAATAAGACCTGAAATTTATTTGCTAAGGACATAACTTTCTTGCACTGAAAAATACACACCCAAAGTTTAAGCAGGGCATTTGGGATTTTTACCTAGCTGTATAACTCCAGTTTGTGAGTTAACTTCTTCTGCAGAGTTTGCAGACTCCTTCAATGGCAGTGCTGTTCCCAGTGAAGCATGCAGCGCGTAGTTAATCATTAATTCTTCATGGTTCATATTTGCTGTCTGCTTTACTGCATATAGTTTGATATAGTTCCTTCCAATAGACTTAATGCTGTCATTAGGAGTCACATGCTGGATCTTTATCTGAACTATTATCACAGTCCAGACATAGCATTACAACCTCCCTTTGTAAGCCAAAGTTATGGAGTTCAGAAAGGCTTAAAACTTAATAAATACTACGGTTTTTATGGTAATGGAACAGCTGCAGTGGCAGACTAACACACACACGCAAACCCCGACTGAGCCTGCCTAGTTGCTGTAAACAGGTGCACCTAGAGGCTAAAGCTCTTAATTTTTTTCATCCATGACACTAATTTCATTGTCAAAGTCTAGCTTGACAATTGTGTGTGTGTTAGGATAAAGTAAAGGAATCCAGACACATGTGGCGAACGGAATTCCTGGCTCTTGCAAAGGGGGTGAATTTTTAAATTGAAATTGCAGTTATCATTGTACTAATAAAACAGCCAGCTACTTGCAAAAAAAAAAAAAATCTTTTGTTATTACTGGAAATTACAAGCTGTATGATATGGAAAGACTGCACTTAAAATAATAAAAATCACCACAAAATTGTGTGAACTATGATACGTAGTGTTCATTCTAGGTACATTGTAGGAAGCTCTAAGCCTTTATTTTAAAATCTCAGCCATAGCCTGGGAAAAGGTTCATATGTGCTTTGGAAGAGCTAGTTTCTCACTGTGTTAAAGTGCACAAGTGGTAAGGCAGAAGCATTTAAAAACTTCAGCCCAAGTGCCTTAGATCAGATCACTAGGCCTGTGGCTAACCTATTCAACCACACTAGAAACACTTTCCTCCTCCTCGCTGTACATTAATCTGCTTATTTCTTGGAAGATAATCTCTAAGATCAGGATCAACAGTAAATAATTGCATTTGGCGTTCCCATTCGTTGACACCTTCCATAGGGGGTGCAGTGAATTTAACTTGCATTGGATGTGTCATCTCTCACGCAAGTGTTTTCTTCCTTCCAGACACTTTTGGACAGTCTGTTTAACAGGATGTGATGCCACAAAAAGGCCAAGTGAAATCTAAATAGGTGACCGTGAAACCGCCAAAAAAACCTCTTTGCCTTTTAAAAGCTAATAATCTCAGCTGAGAAGCAAACGATAGGAACCTGGCTGTGTTAGGACAGCTATACAATGCTTCCCATAACCCAGAAAGATTATCCAGAGCAGCTTCCAGTATCTCCGCATGACACTGAACTGGGCCATACACACACACCCTCACCCCACGGCTTTTAAATAGGCAGCTTTCCCTTGTTTCAGGTAATAAAGGGCTTTTCCTCATCCATGTGGAAAATCCCATAGAATATAACAGAGATGAAGCCAATAAAGGTGCAGAGAAACGTTCTATAGAAATTAATTTAGAATTATATACTTTCTGAAAGTCCGTAAACCATCCAAAAAATTTAACACAGGGTTTCAACTCTGCTTTAGAAATTGATGAGTTGATTGAAAGTGAATATTATCTTTAAATTCCATATGATTTTCCTCTGATGATTGGAAATGGTGTAGAAATAGTCATGTCTTTTTAGGATTCATATTCTTCTAGGCAGACACTGAACCCAGAGTTTCCAAAGACAGTTTTTGCCACCCCTCTTTTATAGAGTATTTCTTGGCTTTAAAATTGGCAGCTGTTACCTGAGCATTTATGGAGATGTCACAATCAGGCTTCCTCTGCTTGATATCTGGAAAAGTCATCTTTACTTGCCTTCAAGAAATTAAACTTTCCAGACAGTTTCCCTATAGCGAGACAAGCTATGGACTTGTAATGTCTCAAAATTGATTTAGAGATATTTCTAAGAGAATGCTCTTAATAATCTTCAACCAGAGTAGTTTTGCATAAAGCCTGCTGGAGGGTGGCCAACTGGGTTTGAACTTCCTTGTGTTTAAGTCCAAAAAGTTCCACACATTTTTCAGAAACTAGTCTATCAAACAGTGGTCTGCTGTCAGATTTGATAAAAGTTAGTTACCACATGTGCTAAGTATATGATCCAAAACAGGAAGCGCAGCATCCGATGAAGTAAATGACAAAATGCCAGCAGCGGATATCTGGAATATGTGTTCCTCAAAAAGAAAAGATATTTTACCATTGGGCAATAGTTCACAGAAATCAGCTGCAATTGTCTCCTTTCGCTTGGTGCTCTGCAATTCAAATATTTGAATTGTTCTGAGAGCCTTCTCCACACCCCTTGAAATTACTGAAGAAAATGATAGTGATTAATCTCTTCTTCTGCCAGTTTGCCAATGAATGAAGAACATAATTTCCCTTTAACACTTCCGCAGTGTGCACTGCAGATTTACGAATTCAGTATAGGCTGTAATTTACGTTTATTTCAGACAAGTTTTTAAAACATGTATTCTTATTTATCAATCCTTAAATGCTTTAACCTTCCCCATAACCCCTATCTCACAAGGCAAGATTACAGTTTTAGTGGCATCTTCCAAGGTTGGCGAGGCCCATCAGTTTTCAATGTTTCTCCGATGTCGTAAATGTCTTAAGCTCAGTCCCTTGCTCTCTCCCCTTTAGGGACAAACACTTTGATTAACATCACACAGGTGTCCTTTGGAAACACTTGGCCCTCCTGTGACTTTCTTTCATCAATGTTCTAAAAGTTTCGTCTGGTACTTTCCATTCCTGATCTTGACAAAAGAATATACATAAATACCTTAATATGTATACATTATACGTGTTTTTTGTTTATACAAGATTACTACCTAGATGTAATAGGAACAAAAGCCCCAGACATGCAAATGACAAGGCAAGTGAGGGGCCCAGTTGTGTTTTTTATAGATGCCAAGAGCCAGCTTTGGCTCTTTTGCCTCTTTTTGCATCTTTTTGGCAGGGCCCACACACACCTGGACTGACCAGAATGCGTGTATTTATAGTGCTTCCCATTCTCTGTTTGTTTGCTGTTTGTTGTTTTTGGTACGTCTTCTTTTTTTTTTTCTTTTTTTTAAATGTAGAGGGCCTGTATTTGCTCACATTCAATTCCTTCTTTTACATTACTGGTGTTTTTCTCTCCAGTATTCTCTTGTCTCAATTTGTGTTTCAGTAAGTATCAATTGTTGGTTTTCTCTGTTATTTCCACTACTGCATTTATTTTGTTCCACTTTTCCCTGCTTCTTTTACAGTCCTTCTCTAGATCTTTTGTGTCCAAGCCTGTTATGTATACAGACAACTATGACAATTTAACACTAATAAGAATATAATACCTAAATAAGTCTGTTTCCCAGAAATAACTATATTTCTTTTGGCTGTTCTGTGGCATGACAAATCCAGTTCTACTGGTGCCACCTAAAGTGAAGGGTTACTGTATTTGCTTTCACTGAAGCCAATATAAACCAGAAGTAAATTAGAACCGTTAGCCATGCTAATGAAATTGGCAACAGTCGCTGACAGTAGCAATGGGAAAGGCAAGTGCAATATATGATGATGCACGTGGCCCAGCTCCTTTACAGATCAAGATGTGACTCACAAATTTTGGACTCACCAAACTGGCTGCAGTATAGCCCGGTCAAGGGAAAAACAAACTCCTCACCCAAGGAGAGATTACGTCGCACATTAAGATTTAGTTTTGAGGCAGGCTTTTACAAATTGTTTTATTATTTTTCCTCAGTTCCTGCGGAAAGGCTGGCTGGCTGCAAGATAAAGAAAAGAATAATAAGAACATTTAAATTAATTAACCAGAACTACCAGAAATGCTCCCGTCAATCTCCAGACTCTGGATTTTCATCCCTGTTTAAGAAGTCAAGCAGACCCTGCTCAGAGGTTCAGCTAACAGCTCTAAATGATTACCCCAGAAACAGGGAGCATTTGAAATAAATGGAACAGCTGTCTGTACCGCCTCAGCTATAAAAGAGACTGTATTTCAGTGAAGAAACACAAATAATGAAGTATTTTCTCGGGCTATGGTAGGAGGCAATTGGGAGCTTTTCCCTTTCAGCCCGCTGGTTCCCCCTGGAGCTTAGAGACCACCTGTTCCAAGGACCTTTTGGGGCTGAATGGCTGGAAGGTGGATTTCCTTCTGAAACAAAACCAAAAGGCATTGAGGATGCCAGCACTCCAGAGTAAGGGAAGGCTGGCTATTGTTGTTGCTCCAATTGTTTGGGTTTTTTTTTTTTTTTGCTTCAAATTGAAGGGTGATTTCAGCCAAATATTATGTGCTTGCTAAGGGCTTGTGATTTTTTTGGTGATTTGTCCTCATGCTTGGTTTTTTTTGGTATCTATTTTTAAAAAGGTCAGTGGAATAGTTTTTCTTCTAACAGACAAGGAGTAAGGAACACACCTGAAGAGGGGTTTCCTGCTGACTCTTATTTACACAAACCTGTTTTGAGTCATCTGACTCATGTGACAATGCCTAGGCCAGTGCAAACACCTGTTTTTGGGGGCACAAATATATTACCATACAGCAGTTAGTTCTGCAGCCTGATGCAGAAATGCACTTTTTCATTATTGTAAATGAAATGAAACCTTCACATTTATAAGAAGAAATGTTTGGGTTATTTCTGGGCTGGGAGGAAGGATTATAGTAGAAACCTTTCTGTCACCTTTCTTCTCTTCCAGCTTTCTGGTGGCCACTGGGACAGATCCAGAACGATACAGCATAGCCTCTGCTGTAAATATAACAAGCGACAACCCTGACCCCTCTCTGCTCCCATCTACACCAAGTAAGGTGCAATTTGGGTACAATTGACATCCGTAGAGGCACCTCTGGGAGACAGAGTGACTCCAAGGAGGTTCATGGCTATGTGGTTTATGCAGTTCATTATGAATTTTCAAGGGAGAAATTCCACATTCTGGATGAGAAAGAAGAAATGGCTATATTGTTTTAACAAAAATAACTTTCGGTTTTCCATTAAAAAAAAAAATCTCTCTCAAAACATGCAAGACTGTTTCATTAAAAAATAAAACTCATTTTTAAAGCATATTAAAAGCGTTAACACAGTGCCTGCTGCCAGAAGAGCCCCACTGCAGCGCTGTTGAAGGAAGGAGGACAGCATCGTTATTTATGAGCGTCTGCACTCTCTCAGCCTTTCATGAAACCCTAATTTTATCTGGCAGCTCTTAAGAATCTCTGAGAAACTGGGTCCTTTGTTACCACTGCATCCATCTAACTTCTGCACCTAAAAAGACACGGGCACTTTTTCATAAATAAAGAAAAGAAGTCCAAACTTTCCGACATTAATGTCACACTACTGTTTTAGGCCCTAAACCTTCAAGCTCCTCTCTCTGGGCAAGCACCAACAAGCACCCCTTTTTGCTCAACGTCCAACTCTAGCTTTTACAAGAATTTTGCTGAGAACAGGATCAGGCCTCAGTCATTTGTTTTCACTGGGGGAAAAACAAGACAAAACAAAACAAACAAAACCCCTTTATTACTCTTTGACAGGAGCAGAGTTAAGCCCGAGGGGGTTATTTTTCTCCCATTAACTTTTTCTAACCTCATCCCTCCCTCATTTTCTTTCTCAGATTTACTCCCAAACAGTTCATGCATACGTGTGCATGTGCCTGTGCGTTTATCTGTGTGTATGTGTGTGTACGTGCACATTTATCCTTGTAATGAAAAGGAATCTATCTGTTTAGATAATTTGCTGTTGTTTGCAACATGATACAGCTAGTCCTTTTGACTTCAGTGTGAATAAACAGCCTGATCCCGTAAAATAGGCCTTTTCTCTCCCGAGAGCTTGTTCCAAGATTGCGGAACCCAGGCTAGCAAAGAACATCTGCAACAGTTAGTGGAAACCCTAAGAATTCTTGTGAATAAATAGATTGGAAACTAAGTTGGAAATTTCTCAGTGAGATATAAATTTTAAAAAATGAAATCCAGTTGAAGTACCCAGTTTCCCTGGGAGAATACAAGTCTAGCCAACCCAAGTCTAAATACATGTGGTAGTGATCACTGTATGCTGTTTCCAGTTTATCATCAAAAACAATCATAGCAAAATTATTGTCATTCAAATTTAGCTTCTAATAAAGAAATGTTACACTTTTTATCATAAGTTTGATTGCAAACCTCCTTTATAATGAAGATGTCAGAAAAAGAGGAAACTGCATTTTTTAAAACTTCCTCTGTTTTTTTCCCTATTGCCAAATATGACCAGAATCCTAGATGAATGTTAACTGTATCAGTAAAAGCCACCAGTGACGAACAGCACAGATCAGGAAGAGTTAAAGACTGTAATTCAAGTTTTACATCGGTCTACTTTTCAAAATATTCATGGTGGTAACTCTTTGCAGATCAGACTCAGTGAAAAACCTCTTTTCAAAGGCTGAGACCTCTTAACTGTTTTGACTTTCACTTTTATACTCATTTCTCAGACGTGCCTTCTTCATTTCAGTTGCACTGTCACTCTCCCAGTTATTAAGTTAACACAGTCCCCTAGAGACTGCCTTTAGGTTGTGGGGTTTTTTTTTTGATGCTTACCACTGGCACAGTGCTATAAAGCCAAACATTTGGGTTATATAGATTATAAGGTAATAGATAGAAGTTACCAGCTTCGTGGGAAATACTTCACTCTTAAAAAAAAAAAAAAAAAAAAAAAGAAAAAAAAAAGGCAATATTGTTTGGCTTGATTTATTAGAGCTTTGGTACGTAGAATAAATCATTTGCAGCTGGCTTACCCGTGCACATGCTGTGGGAGTGAGGAACACATGCGTGTTATCAATTCATTATTTGCGCTGCAGCTCGTTCCCACTCACCGTGCTGGACAGCGACATCACCGTCTGCCCTGCCGCTGAGGGGAGAGCGCTCATGGCAGGAGATAGCAACCTGTTGGGAAGAGAGCAAAAGCTAGACTGTGGTCGGATTAACATTTGATTGCCTAAACAGTACAGCTTTGAAAGCATGGGAAAATTCGCCTAGCGAGCAAGCTGGATTTTTTTTTTTTATTTTATTATTATTTTTTTTAAAAAAAACATAAAGCCTGCCAAACTCCCAAACCTAAGGGGGAAAAAAAAAAAAAAAAAAGAGCTTGTGGAGAACTTTAATTAAAGTAAATGGAGAAATCTCCCCTCCTTCTCCTGAAAAGAACTTAAATATGCTATTTTAACTCTATGCTTATACTGGCTGTTTTGCCAGTATAAAAAAAGAAACAACTTCAGCAAGAAATTTTCACGAATATTTTCTAGTCTTCCAGTCCCTATTTCCCCTTTTTGCCTATTATCGTGAAGAGGAGAAAGCCTGCTCAAGTGAATACTGGCCCAAATTGTTCCACAAGACCTAGTGTTTCTCATAAATATGCACATGTACCAAGTGTTTGCTCAGTTTAATCTACTTTGGAGGCAATATGAAGTTTGCTCCCACTCTTTGCTGTATGGATACAGACTACTGAAGTGACTGTACTAAGGATGCCCTCTACTGAGAAAAAAAGGATAGAAGTCTAAATAGGAGACCAGAGAGAATCTCCACTAGCTAGTACAGGTAATAAAAGACTGACTGTTTTCAGGAGCAGACCACGTCAAGCTTTATTTCGCTTTTCAATTTGAGAACAGTTCTGATGAGAGTTTGGACAGACTTTGCCACAGAATTGTAGGTTATAGCTAAACTAGTAAATTAAACTGCACCAGGAAATGTTCCCAAACAAGTCGTCTTGGTCATCTGCACTGCTCAAATGCTAGAAGAGTCCCCACGCTATTTTGGCTGTCATCGGTTAGTAGCTTTCCAAACAATTTCTCGGCATGATTTGGTGGTTAGCACACGGCAATGTCCATCTCAAGGTGGAGTTGGCCACCTTGGTCTAGTTTAATACTATAGATACACATTGCTCTATACCAGCTGGCATCATGTCAGAAAGTGATCCAAGGCAGATTTGACTTATCATTATAGGTGTAGCCTTAGAAAATAGGGATACAGGGAGCCTGATAAGATCATCTACTTCTTGCAGTGCGGGTAGATCATGCAAGACAAATGCTCACTGCTGCTGACGGATGTTTGTCTATCCAGTCCTCAAAAACCACCAGGGACAGGGATCCCGTAATCTCCACTGCCTGTTCATTTAATTGATAACCATACTTGGTTTTCTTCAAATCTGGCTTAAATACACCCGACAGCAATGTTAGGAAGCTATTCTTTTCCTAACCCTGTGGACTCATGAAAGAATCTGTTTCTTTACCTTTGCAGCTATCTTTTAATTATTCTGGATAACAGTATAAGACTTCAGTCTTCTCTTCTTAAGATTAAAAATACTCAATTATTTGAAAGTTTCTTGTTGGTCAGGGTTTGCAGGCATCTAATATTACACACATAGGTGAGGTATTTAAGTTACAACATTGACAAGTACTAGAGCATAAGAAAATTCAGTCAGCAAACTGACTCCCCCTGTATTATCAATGTAAAGACATACACAGCTACCAAAGTTGAGTCATCTCATCCAAAACCAGCTAAGAGATATCATGAGTATGTTCTGAAGATACCTGTTTCTTTCCACTGACAGCAGAATTAGTCCAGGTTTACTAACTCCTACTGAAATGCCTTACAGAGGAGTGCTAAAAGAGGAGCTGGAGAAGGAAGGGTGTTCTATTATGGTTGTTTGTGAACAAAGGCTAAAAAGTCTATCAGCAAATCCTGAATGCTTGAAAACCACACCACCTGTCATATATTCCTGTAATAGCAACCACAGGCCCAAACAGAGCCAGATAGCTTCCTGACAATATGAATAATTTTGTTCTTGCTCATGTGCTTTCATGATCAATAGCTCTAGTGCAGTCAGCTAGCACATGGGCTGCAGGCATTTATGGGAAACCAGTAAATGCTCTGCATGCTGAGTGAGTGGATCTGATGACCACAATGTTTGTGTTCAGAGGAGTCTCCTGAGGGAAAAATAGTCTGTCTGAACATGGTTTACATGGTCTTCTTACTACTATGCACAGGATGACATACATAGTGTAAGACGCTACCAACCAATGGTATCCTCAAATGTTACAGGGTTCATTGAGCCCATTATTAGAGAAGTATCCAAAATACATCCTCCAACATTTTATCGTGCTTTCAGCTATGAATAAGAGACAGATATAACTAGTCTTGTCCTTTCTAAGAGCTCTCTTCCTGGAGCCTGAATATATTCTACAGTAATAAGGAAAACATTTGTAACGGAAAGCAAAGCATTTGGGGTTTTTTGCCAGAAGGAATGCAATACTGGAAAAAATATTTTTCAAATTATGTTACCCACATGCATTATTTACCAAGTTTTATCTGCCCTATCTAAAGGAAGCCTGTTTTATTCGCAATTTCTGGGTCAAAAGAAGTAGCTTACTCCCTCCTTTAATATAGGAGGAGGAAGCCCACCAGCATTTTTTCACTGACACAGTCTGGGCATTCTCCTGAGTCCCCTCCCTTTTCAAGGCTCTTTGAGGTTTTTCTGTGTCTTTTGATCCCAGAAAAGATGGAGCCAGACAGGCAAATGCTTCCCATCACTTGATGGCCTAGCCATTGTTATCTCAACTCCTTTGAAGCTGGGAACCTGAAGGTCTTATCTGTGCCATTGTCTCACCTTTCCTGTTAGGTTCTGCAGCCTTTCCTTTTACAGTTTCCTTTGACTTGGCTGAGCATTCGGACAGGCACCAGAAGGAGAGAAAGCAGAACCACACAGAGCCCCTTAAAGATTGCACAGATAGTTTCCCAGCATGGCCACAGAGGTAATTTCAGGGCATGCAGGAGCAGTGGGTTTATTTTACATGCTTCAAGAGAGTCTGCCCAAAATATCACAAGAAAGTGATTTCTTGGTGACTATGACAAATCACACAGGGTGCACGTTGGATGGCATTCCCTGGATTCACCCTCTTTTGAATGGAATGTGCGCCTGGAAGCTGCAACACAATAGTGTGAGACTGCAGGTCTCCAGAGGCCGAGACATCCTCCCACAAGCCTCTCTGGTGACAAGGAGTCCTTAGATAAAGTTCAGGCATTTGAAATTCTTTCTGTGGAAGGATATTTTGCAATGTGAAAGATATATGTGTAAAAACTGGAATTGAACCAATGCCGTGTTCTGACTTTGACAGTGTGGATTTTTCTGTATTGGCATTCTGACCATGTGACATAGAAATCTTTAGATTTACTTGAATAGTTAGTTACCTGGTGAGGCAGCAAGAGTCAAGATTTAAAGAGTTATCTTGCACAGATTACTCTCAAATTATTGAAGGAAGTGCCTAAATTAGGCGATCAGTATCCTTTGCATTCCCCTACAGTCAATGGAGAAAGAGAGAGAGGGGTTCTCCAACATACTGTCCAGAAAACATCTCTCTGAAGTAGTATTTGTAATTATAACAAAAATTATTAAAAAATTATAATAAAAATTATAATAATTATAATTAAAAAATACAGGTAGGACAACATTTGCAGGCAGAGGTAATATCTGTTATTTGATCAACTGATGTGAGTGGAAGAGATAGACGAGCCTTTAGGTACAGAAACTTTTATTCAGGTTGGAAAGAGAAGCAACAAAATCTTCAACGTCTGGAACTGGAATTGAATAGTATATCCTTTGTTAACAATTTTGGTATGAAAAAAGAGAGAGTTATCAAAATTAATTGTACTGAAAAGAAAGGCATCCTTAAGAAAATCTATAATCAGATAAGAGAAGAAGGAGTGGTCATAAATGCTGGGGTTTGGGGATTTTGTTTTTGGTTTTTTTTTTTAATTTTGCCTCAATAGCTTTCAATCTTGTCTCAATAGCTTCACATAATAATTTGAAAAAGGGCTTCTTACTACTCTTTTGTAGTACTAGTACTTTCCTAGTGAAAGCTGTGATCTCAGCTTTTTCTGGTTATGACTGGAACATACACAGAGAAATAACAATCATCTCAGAAAAGAACTGGGTGGATATTCATATTTTTGTTCAGTAGAATAACAAAAAAGAACAGAGAATGGGAAAGTAAGAATAGTTCCAAAAGAACTGAGTAATCAAATTAAGACATTTTTGCAAAATAACCAACCAAGCTTTTGAAAGAAGGTTTCTGGATCGATATAAAATACTTCAATTCCCAATAAAGATATTACTTAATTTTTAGTTTAGGTAACTTCCCATCCACTTCTAAACTTTTTTATCTTGTTCTTGGTGTTTGTTTAATTTAGGTCACCACTTTAAATGAAAATGTTACTTCAAAATGAAAAGTCAAAAAATTTAATTCTAAATATTCTAAAAATCCATAGGCAGTCCCCTGGTACACTGATAGACTCATACCACAGTTTAACATGATAACTAATATTGTGTGATGTTTATCTTCTTTTCAGTTTGTCTGTTTAATATCTCATGTCGGCAGTCTTTTGTTATCTCTGTGAGACAGAAATGGACTTTTACTCTATATTTCTAGAAAACCTTGCCTTAAAAATATCCTGTTGTATATGCAGGCATCTCTGAAATTATAACCATGTATATGACTTGTTAGAAGTCTCTCAATGGAACTTTTTTGGATGGAGACAGGTGATTAATGAAAAGTGAAATATTTCTTGGAAATGATACGAGGCTGAGAAAGTTGTGAAGAAGTACACGTGGGTTTCAGAACCTGCTGATTCTGAAAATTTCCATCCAAAAGCTGACTGTTTGCTCCTGCCCTTCTGCTTGCCTTGCTGACAGGCTACCAAGTGGATTGCTGGGGAGCTCAGCCTGAAGGCTGCCAGCCCTTCATTAACTCATATAGTAGATCATAAGCAACACTGTTAAATACATTATTCCCAGAGAGTGATGCCTATGCCTAGTGTCACATGGTACAAAGGCTGCAAGTAGCATATATCATGCTGTTCAGCTTTAGCCTCTTTGGAGAAGACAATGTCCACTTGTCACATGTCACTAAGTTACTCTTGAGACACTTGAGTTTGCCTATGTTCCTGAAACATAACACGCTAAATACATGCTGACCAATTAGCCCAGAAAATCCCTAACACTTAACAGAAATGCTAGGATTACGATGGTCCCCATTATTTTGCAAAACTGTCCAAATGCCAGCAGGACATACATTGCTTAGACAAGGCAAATGGCAGCACAAGCACTACCTTAAATGACCTTTCTTAAGCGGAGTGTTTGCTTATGTCACAGCAGAACATCAGTAGATCATGAAAGCAAGTGGAATATCAGTCATTTCAAGCTGGACAGATGCACAGGCTATTAGGAAATCAGAGACAACAACACTGATACTGTAAGAAATGTTCAAGCTGAAGAAATAAAACAGATGAAACTCAGCATCTTTCAAAGGTGGGTTAATACCCATAAGGGAAATTTATACAGTGCATGTGAATAATGCATTGGGAATCTCCCACATGTTCAGTGTTAAAAATAAAGTAATCAAACCTGAGTTTCTAGAGTAGCCATTGTGAAGTTCCCTTTGTGCAAAATGACAGGAAGATTAGTTTTAGACAGTAAGTAAAGATGACAAAGAAGAACCACTGTAGAGAGACAAGGTAGACATGTTCGCTTGAATAGAAACAGAACGATCAATAAATGTAGAAAAAGAGGCTATAGTCTCTGCAAAGTAAATTTTTTGAGAGAATCATTGACATCAAATATTTTTCTATCCCTGGAGACATAATAGCATGTTTGTCTATATTAAACATTATCTTTTTGAAAAATAAGCCACCATCTGGCTTGTATTTGGTAACAAGTTTTTTTCAATGAAAATAAAGTAAACGTTTTAATGGTAAGGAGACTACTAAGTCTACGTAAATGGCATTTTTTCCCTAAGGAAAAATAATTGAGGACCATAACCAGTAAATGTAAGCAGTTTTGGAAGGAGACAGAGATATTCTGTTAAACAAAATTCGCATTTTGTAATAAATAAAATAGAAATTCCATCAAATTCCATCTTCTGGGGAAAGAAAATGGACTATAGTAAGGTCAGGATCATCATGGTGTGCTTGACTCATCAGAGGAGTGGCAAGAGTACAAGTGTGTGGCAATCACAAAGCAAAGTTGGAAATGGGATACAACAAAAAGATTATTCAAAAGGAACAAAATTTTGTGCAGGAACATCAATCCTTACTTGCCCACAGGTGCCTCCACCGAGTATGTGACGAACTATACCTCCACAGGTAGAGTTCTCAAGCATCAGGACAGGAAAACATGCAAATCAGTGGTTTGTGCATGTCCTACCAAAAACTAAGCACTCAAAAAGACAAATAATTTTGCTTATGGTCTTATACTATAAAATTTACATGACAGGACAAGAGGAAATAGGCACAAACTTGTACATAAGAAGTTACATCTAAACATGAGGAAGATTGAAGGTGACAGAGCCCTGGAACAGGCTGCCCAGAGAGGTGGTGGAGTCTTCTTCTCTGGAGACATTAAAAAACCTTCCTGGACAAGTTCCTGTGCAACCTGCTCTAGGAGAACCTGCTTTGGCAGGCGGGTTGGACTAGATGATCTCCAGAGGTCCCTTCCAACCCCATATCATTCTGTGATTCTGTGACCTTACCTGATAAGGCCACAGGTAGCTGAAACTGCCATGGAAGTTAAAAGGGACCCATAAAAATCTTCAACAATACAGACAGGATTTTATCTTATTTTCAGTTAAGCATGTATGGTTTGGAAACCGAGTATCTTTAAAATGTTAATGACACAATATAAGTTACTGAAAAAAACTGCACTCGATTGTATTTTGCAGTCAGAGCATGCTCCTATCAATCAGATAATGAGAAAAACAGGAGAAAGAAACTCTTTTCCCAACCTCCAACAAAAACAGAGGCAGCCCTGCCGAAAGTTATTGGCTATGCCTCTACCGCTGGGCAAAAAAAAAGGAACAGAAACTGATTCCTGTTTTTTAAGCCACATAGAATCATAGAATGGGTTGGGTTCAAAAGGACCTTTACAGGTCATCTAGTCCAACCTCCCTTGCAATGAGCAGGGACACCTTCAACTATATCAGGTTGTTCACGGCAAGGACTTGCTTGCATCCATGGTGCTCACCATGTGTCCTGTCAAACAGCATGGCCACTATGTAGCTGCTGGCTTTGATCTTCTCTGCCTGCTGTGGTATTCCTTTAGCCCTGAGTCATGATGACTATTTTGCGTGCTTATTGCAGATTGAAGTGTCTGAAGACTGAGGGCATTCTCACCATTATCAAAGTGGGGTTTTTATAGCATGAATTCAAGGGTATGTGGTGCATGCCCTGGGATGTGGTAGGAGAACGTGTGGGTGTTTCCTTGTGTACAAAATCAGCTGGAATAATATGGGATGCCTGGAGAGAGCAGAGGGTGCCAGACATTGTACAGCCTTGTCTGTAACACCTTTCAGAAACAAAGCTCTGGAGTCAGCTATCATCCAAACCACATAGGAGGATCAACTTTGGTAGAGCTCCCTTCCAACATAAACCACTCTGTGATTCTGTGGCACTTTGAAATGACCCCAAAACAGACAGGGAGTGAGCTAGAAGTTGAACTGTGTGGACAAACAGGGGGTCAATAGGGAGTTCATCTTTTTCTTAGCAATATAAGTGAAGCAATTTTACAAAGAGCCTTTCTCTGTATTCCAGAAAGGTGGGGCATGAATGTCAGTGAGCTAATTGCCCAGTAAGGTACCTAAAGGCAGCAGCTCCAACAAGTTTAGACACCTGTGCCCTCAGACATGACACAACTTGAACTAATGTAATTACAACTGCCTAGAAAAGATTAGGCCTGATGGGAAAACCCTGCTACAGCACATCAAGCCACATCTAAATGGCAGATGGATGTTTGCCATGATTCTTGGTCGTGCCATGGGACCTGCTGGAGCTCAGAGCAGCTTTGTCACTGCCTGTGCAGGTTTCCCTTGCAGAACCTGGCTGTGGGAGAGGTAACCTTCTTTGTAATTGTGACTGCCACTTTTCTTTCTACTATGAGGGTGATATGAGGATAAAGCCATGCTAGACAATGACATGTGTGCCACAGAAATGTCCGCTGACCACTCCATATTCAGAAATCAAGAGTCCATAAGCAAGTCAATCTATAAGTCGTCCCTTTTACTCCATTTGTTCACTGACTTTCCATCTGGATTTCCCAATAAAGGATGATGGAGATCCCCTGGGAACCTGACTACTTGGTTTGTGCTTCCTATCCAGCCAACAGGTGTTTGCGAAGTCCGAAGTCAGACACACCACAGGCTGACTCTTGTACCAGGGCACAGGGAACCCAAGTTATTTATAAGTTTGTTGAACTCGCAGTGAGGATTGCTAGTTATTGTTATGTCTGTGTTTCACTAGGTATAGCAACTGTGAGGGAGCAGGGGTGCAGAAAACACATTTACAACATGGCACGTTCATAATTTCCAATGCCAGTGGAACAGCTTGTAAACCATTTCCACTCAGGAGTGACCAATTCACTTTCAAAGAGCTTAAATGGTCCATTATTCTCCAGCTAGTGATTCTGAATTTTATTGACATGGCCGTACACTGTACCATTTAAACACCAGCTTTCCTTTGACTAAGTACTCAGTTAAAGCTTTCATACTCATTGAATTTTTTTAATGGGAATTGTATTGGAAGTTCCCAGGCTTCTTCCTGTGGGTAAAGATCCACAAGCACTTTTCTTTTTCTTTTTTTCCAGATCACAAAGTTTTCAGTGCTCTTAGAAGAAAAACAGAAATATCTTAATGAAAATACTAGGTAATACCTGTTATTTTGCCAGTCAAGTACTCACACTGGGAAGTTATTACTTGAGCAAGTTGAAAACACTTTTAAGAAGAAAAGTAGGCTCTAACTGTACTCATCCATGCTGAAGAAAAAAGGTCAAGATAAACTTTCACACCTATTTTTGTTTGATTTTTCTTTGCAAAAATGAAATAATGGAAATTACAGTTCTTAAACTTCTGCAGGAAATCTTCTGAAAATAAGTATGCAATTACATTGGATGAAACAGACCTTAGTAGCAAAGAAGAAAATGGATTTAAGCCACCAAAATGTAAAGAAGTATATTGATGAAGAGTTCACTGAATTGTAGCGTCTAAACCCGTCACCATCGGAGTTAATCAATGTTACTACTGCTTTTTTTTTTTTTTTTAATCATAGTACAAGACAGCAAATGCTCTATGTATTTTAGAAAGCTAGCACAACTAGGCAGTTATTAACCAGTGTTATTGTGTCTAAATTTGAGCTGAAGATAAACAAATGTGTTAGAAAATTCCATGTTGGAGCTGCTGGTGTGTGGACTTCAGTATCAAGTGTAATAACCAATCTGTAACAGGAGAAACCACGAGTATGTATATTTTTAGAGCCATAGGAATGTTTTGAATTCAGGCTGACTGGACTATATCAAAAATACTCTCAGAAAGGATGTTATTCAAGTTATTTATGAACTCATGGTGTTAATGATTTATTTTAGTCAAGCAGGTGAGATGCTGTATTTCAGGGCATAAAAAATGAAATACTTAGTTTATGACACATTATGTTCTTTTTCCAGCACTCATCTGACTGTAAGAAATGCTAACTTCTGGTTTTGAGAATTTGTGAGGAGAAAAGAAAGAAAATGAAAAAGGAAAGTTAAGTAAAAACCCCACAAAATTGTCAGCATCTGTAGTATATTTTTAAGTAAAAATCCTATTTCTCAAACCTTTGACCAGGAAGCTACGTTTTTCAGCTAATAACCAACGTGAAAAAAAGCAAAGGGAACAGTCAGAGATTTCACTGCTTAATATGAATAATAAGATCAGAACACCGTCTTGTGTGAACAGTAAAGGTGTTGAATGAAGAATTCTGGAGGCTCAGTTCTTGAATCAAACAATAAGAATATTTGAGATATGGGTTTATCTTTCTCAATTTAATTCATTTTCAGACAGTGCATCAAGACCAAGTGCAGTGCAAGAATGCCTGATGAACACAGTAATCAGAGAATCAGCCATTTCTCACTGGCTGAGTTTTAAAGAATTTTGCAAACCAAATGTACTTCCCAGGTAGCATTCTCTATCTATCTGCTCACACTTCAGAGATGTGACTCAAAGCACTTAAAGTTTGGGTGAGGGTTTCAAAGCACTGCTTTGTAGGCTAGAAAGTATATTTTCAGGTTTTTCTGACACATATTAAATAAAGAAAATGCAGTATAGGAGGAATGTAAAGTGTTATATTAAAGAACAGTGAAGTATACAGTACGTGCTGTGTTTTAAAATTTTATGGAAGAAACACTGTTGTTGACACTGAACAATAATGAGGCCTGCAAAGCCATCAATTAATGATAAACTTAATGTATATAAGGCAAACCATTCTTAGTACAGGCTCAGAAACCACCTTCAGCAAGAGCTCAGTTTCTTATACAACAGGGGTATGAGGGAAGCAGCCACTTTGTACTTGGGGCGTAGCTGCAAATTCATGAACAGGTCAAACAAAACATAAAACCTATTTGCAGAATCTTATGGGACTTGACCAAGAACCTTATAATTTAGCCATGTTTGCTTTAGAAGAGAGGACATATTTCCTGACTCGAGGAAGACGGAGGTTGAAGAGAATATAATCCAATTTTCTTCCCAGAATGTGGTCATCCAACTTTGTCTGCGAAGTCTCTGGCAAGAAAATCTTGATAACTCTCCAAGAAATTAACTTACTGCCCATTTAACTTCTAGACAATATGGTGGGGTGATGGGAACTGGAGGAATGGACAGACCACCATCTATGTCTGGTCAAGAGACAGAGGCACAGTCATCCTCACTGTATCAGATGACAGGGTTTGTCCCAAAATCAGGTTGTGACGTGGTGGTAACATTAGTGTCAGGTAGTTAATCTATGTCACAGTGTTTCTTGGGAAGAGAGGGAAGGTATAGGGTCACACAGCCACCAAGGACTGGGTGACACGTGGCAGGAGGTGGCAGAGGAGTTAATGGAGTCCTGAAGGACCTTAGTCTTGCTTATCCTCACCCCAGATACAGCAGCATCAGAAACGGTGGGTACCAATTTATGAGAGCAAATGGAGCAAATGCATTCATACACTCATGGGAGAGAGAAAACTGGGACAGGAAAAAAAGACCTTTGATACCATCTAGTACAGCTGGCTTTTTTGTTTGGTTTGGGTTTTTTCTGCTCTTTGCTGGTATTTTCTCTTGAACGTTATTTCCGTTTTGGGACCTTTACACCTCGGTGTACCCCTCCTCTCTACCCTAAACTTTTCACCAGGGTCTCCAACAAATCCAAAAGACAGTCTCAGAGTTACCAAAGGATATGTTAAATAACTGTTGCCAAGCTGTCCTGTGACCCTAGGTAATCATGTGCTATATAATTGTTAGTTATATCTTCTCTGATACAAAGATTTGTAGCTCTGAATTAACATAGTATTTTAATTCTCTATCCTACAGTCTTAGATGCTAAGAACTAAAAGGTCTGTGGCTTTAAAAAATATGTATTTGTTGATGTCTAAAGTGTGCAGTGAATGCACTATTTCCTTAATATATAAGGTCATTGCCAAGAAATATTGTCATTGAATTTGACAAATCTGACTCGTGCTTTCATCTGTGATTATTTTCCTTTTATCCTCCTTATCTGCTACAGAAGTAGTACTTCAAGTCAGTTTTGAAGGTGTCGCTTATCATTTTGAATATCTTCACGTGATTCAGCCCTGCGTGATGAGTGGCACAGTCTATTCTCTAGTTTGCCGTATGCGTTCATTCACTAAGACCAAAGAAGCTTCAGTCATTCATGTCCCAATGTTCATATAACGCTCAAATACTTGGGTTTAGGCCTCTAACAGTGTTTGATATAGATTTTGACTGTTTACCCTGGGAAATAAAAATGAAATGCACAATTTTTGAGCTAGAATGGGGGAATCCACCTGTTGTGGTGTGCCACAAATGGAAAGATTGGTTCCTACAGTTCCTTTATCATTACTGCAGTTTTGTGCATGTGTAATCATTTAAGGAGTTTATTCTTTTAACCTACAGACAACTACATCACAGACTTATTTGTGAGCGGTTTGTTTGGTTTAGATCAAGAACACACGCACAATGATTCTCTTAAGGACAGTATCAGCTACAGTAACTTCAGCGGAATTGTCTTGCAGTTTAGGAGTATTTACCTTGAATGATATTTGTCTCTTTTAAAAAAAAACCTATTTATTCACCTTTCTGTGAATAAAGCTTGGAATACTTTTTTTCAAAATTTATATTAAATTGATTTCCATGTCTTGCAAAGAAAGGCAAACATTTCTATTCCATTGGGTTAGTGATAGATGTAGGAAATCCTGTAAGGTTCTTTCTGTGATGTTTTCTCTACTCAAACATGTACTGTTATCAAAATTTAGGAAAACAGAAATTTTCTATAAAAATTCATTAAGATTGTAGGGACAAGGCTGTCCTCGGTCATACTGAAGGTCCTTGAATTCCAGTCTTCTCTGTCCTATTGAAAATAGGAATAAAGCACATTTCAATTAAATTTTTAAAAGGCAAGTATTTTTGTCAATTATCTATGTGCCTTTTTGCCTACCAGCTTAGCTATGATTGATACTCTGCTGTGGCCTGATTTGCTTTGTCATGCTCTATTTGCAGTCATCTGCAACTATAAAAAGCTGATAGACACTGCTAACAACCCAGCATGAAAGGTCTTTGCACACATTTTGTCCTGTTGTTTTGAAGGGCTTTCCCTTTAAGAATGTGCTTTAGGAGAGATTTTAAATACGTATAAATGAATAATAATTAGAAATTGATTGCTCCACAGAAGTATTTCTGTCAGTTGTCAAATTAATCTCAAATAACCTTTCATGTTATTCTGCCAGATTTCAGTAACTAAACAGTTTTGAGCCAGAAAGTCATGCTGAAATATTTTTTCCTTTTTGTTCACTTGGAAGGAACTGAATCAGGAATGGATTTCCAAAGCCAGACCGGACACAACCCTGAGCTGATCTCCTTCCTTCTGGGGCTCATCCTTGCAAAGCTGAGCTGTGCACACCCAGGCATGGAGTGTAAGAGAGGGGAATAGACTGCCACCCTCTTTTTCCTTCCTCCAAATACCTTGCCACACTATTTACATGTGTACCAGAACACAGACAGGCAGAGTCTGGCACACAGAGACTAAGGCTCCTGCAGATCAGTGTAGTAGCTATTTAAACTCAGACTTTCGTAAAGAAAAGCTGATGTTCTCCCTCCTTCAGCTAGTACAGATCTAACATAAACATGAAAATGGTGAGGAGAAAAATAGGACAGGGGGGTTTGCCATCGGTTCTTGCCATCTGGTGACATCTTGTTGAAGGCATGAGGTAAGAAACAAGACAGGTTATCGTGAACTTTCTTTATCCCGTAGAGTTGGGAGGATGTTTACTTCAACTTAACTTGGTGGCTACTTATCGGAAATTTCTCAATATCTGTCTTGAAGCAAACACACCTTTTTATGATGTCTTTGTCACCTCACTTTGGATTTATACACAGTCTCCATGGAGCCTGAGAAGCAAACGGAGGTGAACAGTCTTGACCAACAGGTGAGCTAAACAAAGAAGATGCCAAAGCAGGAAGACAGCATTCCTCCCTGTACAAATATACACTTTTGAGCAGCAGAGGAGAGAGCAGGGCTGCAAAAGGTGTGATGCAGAGTAGCAGCTAATTAAAGTTAAAACAGATTAAACAAAGGGAATGAACAGGATTGAGAATGAAAAAAAGGAGGGGAAGGGAAGGGAAGGGAAGGGAAGGGAAGGGAAGGGAAGGGAAGGGAAGGGAAGGGAAGGGAAGGGAAGGGAAGGCAAGGCAAGGCAAGGCAAGGCAAGGCAAGGCAAGGCAAGGCAAGGCAAGGCAAGGCAAAAGGGTAACATTTTTATTTTAGGAGCTTTCTTCAATACAATTTCTGTCTACCTTGGTAAAAAAAATGAGAAATTGAAGGGGAAAGGGCAGACACCTACTATTCTGACCCCTGCTCCCAAGGCAGTTTTTCTTGTTTATCCACTGATAGTCTAATATAGAGAGGGTGCACACTGCAGTTAGCTGGGTCCAGCTGGGCTCCACTAAGAGCTCTAAGCGCTCCACACACTCTTTGGATGACAGAAAGATGCTAAATAGCATTTCTCCTCTGTTGTCAGTTTTCTGTCAGTGTGCTAACCACCCAGCATCTCCCTTCTTCTGTCAGCATGCTAGACACTCAGCTAATCAGCAACACATGGACAGTGTCATTATGTCAAATGAAAGTAATCATTGGTTTGACAAAATATCATTTTTCTTTCTTTTTTTCCAAGGGTCTTGGGGAGTATTTGAGTGCCTGTCCTCCTCAGCTTGAATCCCAAACTGCTTTAGATGACAGACAGATACTCATTTCCTAGCAACAGCAATCTGAGCATTTGCAGGTGAATAAAACCAGGAACCAAAGGAGCTTTCAACTAGGTAGTGAGGCTTAGTGGCTTAGTGAATTTAGATTCCTACGGGATTAAGCAAGACTGGAAATTGAGTGGCTTTTAGGAACCTAAGTCCCAGCATAAGTAGGACTTTGCAGACTGGATCCCACTCAACATTTTTATCATCTGATATCTTAAACGAAGTGATTCAACCACCTACAGCAGCAGCCTGATTTCATTGTTCTTCCACGTTCTGTATCTCCTAACAGAAAGTCTTCACCAGCTTTTGAGCTTTGAAACACCTATGAAAATGCCTAAATGAAATTTATGCAGCTGCTTTTAAACACCCAAGTTTGACAGTTTGGGCCTACAGCACTCAGTTAGAATGTAGTCAGTGGGAAATTGTAAATTTTTTTTCCCCATAATTGTGAACCAGTGATTATTTCAAAGTCGTATTTTGAATGGAGTCACTGTGAAGCATTACTTCAGAACTAGACAACAGTATTCACCTTATTTGACACATTTTAGTGCTGTTGCAATAGCTGATAACACACAAGAGAGGGAGGGAGGGAGGAAGGGAGGGGACGAAGGGGGAGAAAGACATGCCAGGGAATGAGCAGCAAGTGCTTGCACAAACCTTTCTTTCAGTTCAAGTATGTAAAGTGAGATAAATGGTCAAACTGCAGACATACTGTAAGCAGCAGGAGCCAAAAGCTGCTCCTTGGATTGGCAGCTCCAGAAGCCATCAGCACCGGATCCTCTGGGCAATTACCAGCTCGGAAATGTCCTCCCATTGATTGTGACGGACGTAAGCCAGCTGCGCCTCAATAGCGAGAGAACAGAGGGAGGAAGAGCCAGACGGCAGGACACAAACAGCACCAAACACTGGGACCAGCTGCAGCCTGCAGGTCACACTTCCATGTCAACAACAAAAAAAAAAAAAAAGAAAACGTTATTTAATATTTGCCAAACACTGGAGTAATTCATCACAAGGTATAAGTGGATCTATAACGTCTGAGATCGCCGGTTGAAGATTAACTGGACGTATCGTGTTCCCAGTGCTGCGACCTAAATGGGAAACAGAATAGCCTGAACCCTGTAGGCGAGGCACTCACTCATTCTCCGCAGTAGCAGGGTTCCCATGCTGGTCAAGCCTCAGCCCTGTCGTTTAGGAAACCCTCGTGCCAGAATATTTTGTATGCATGAAGGACGGTGCTAAACCGGGACGGTGCCAGGCTGTCAGAATTCAGCTGACGTGAGAGTCTGATCGCAGCTGCCTTCATCCAATCTAGCGCCTGTATAGGACAAAATTACTGTGAATCACCGACTGAGAGCGGAAGAGCCTGATTATTGTTTAAACATAGAGATAAACTGGCAAGGAACAGCTCACTGCTGGAGGGTGCCTCTAAAAATATCTGCTTTCCCCCCCATGGACGTTCTTCAAATGGACACCAGGCTTCTTGCCTGCAAGAGGTGGCGCTTCCAGAGAGGCAGAGTCACAGCAGGCTGCCTACGCTCACATGCTGTACTTGCTTTGCGACGCTTCGACTTTTTACAACAGAACAAAGAAAAATCTTTAAAATACACGGAACAGAGGGAAGTCCCACAAGAACTTTAGAGCCACGTATCCCAAAGTGGAGATGAAAAGAACAAAAAAAAAAAAAGGCTGGAAATGGCTTGCAATTTCTAGTTTATTACTTTTTGGCACATCTGTCTCCATCTATAGCTGTTTCAATTGCAGATAAATATTCATTCAGCCCGGAGAGTCATCCAGCTGACTTTTCTGTTCCCTGACCTCCAGCTGCCTGCATCCCAGTCAGACTCCAGCACTGCTGGACATTGCTTCGGGCAGAGAGCAATGCCCAGGTAGTGACTGTGGAGCGAGACAGTTCCGACAGGGACTCCATACCGTCCCTTGTATCGTCCCTTTGAAACTGCCATTTCCTGCTGCAGGTTCGAGGGCGCAGTAAGTGAGCAAGTTATGTACATTCTCGTAGTTATTGTGCTGCAACTAACTAACCCACAGAGTGTTTCTACAATATAGTGTTTCACAGGATTTCCTCAATAATTGCTTCAGGATCTACCCAGGGCTGTTATGCAAAAGCCATAAGTATGCCTCTAGAGAGCTGAGTAATTATAAGAGGTTTTAAATAACACAATTAACTGTTTAAAATAATAAAACGTATCAAGGTCACAGAGTGATGAGAAAGTACAACAGGCAGTGTTCTCCTTCTTGCCGCAGCACTCCTCCTGGCACTGCGCAGCACTCGTTACGCGGGCTTTCCGCAGAAGCTTTCCGCACATCATGAAGGGCAGCACTCAATTCCCCGTTTCCTTTCCTTTGGTAGCTAGCTTTGAGGCACATCTTTGCTGCTGCAAGACTCGAGCTTGTGCACAACCCCCTTTGTGCGTTGAGGGCGTAGGTGTTTTCTGCAGGCCCAGCTCTCGTTCAAGGCTGGGCTCCAACAAGGCTTTGTACCCAGACGCCTGCCTTCTAATTGCTCCCATTCCACTTCTCTGCCACCTTCCGCTCCTACTATCCTCCTGTGAACTCTCCTTTCCACCTATTAACCCTCATCTCTTCTACCCCACTTCACTAGTTCCCCATCTTGTTTACTGTTTCTGGAGCATATCATCCATTTCCTTCATATATTTTTTTCATAAAAGTTACTCAAACAGCCGAGATGCAAATGTAAATTTAAAAGATGTTGAGATTCTCCAAGACCCTGAAACTTTGTGATCAGAATACACGTTTTTCACAGATGAATACCTCCCAAGGTAGTGAATTCACAACCCTAATGAACGTGCAAAATTAACAGATGCTGCTACACAGTCAGTGTGGATCCCGAGGCCCCACTTTACACTTTCATTCCCCTCCTGACATTCCCCCATGCCAGAGTCCACAGTATTTTTGCTTGAAGCACTAAAGATGCGTGACCCCACGATTCTTCACGGGAACGCTGATGAAATGCAGCACTTGTACAGCGCGGCACCCGTTCTTGTGTCAGAACTGCAGAGGTGGGGTTCGTGTGCCCTACTGTGGGTGTCTAAGCCTTCAATGGACAAGTCTGAGTACAGGAGACAGAAAGAGGCAAACCAAAAATCAGCATTTAAGCAAAACCTCTCATCTGACCCCCAAACATTTTTATTTTTTTTTCACAATGGTCCTTCAATAAATTTAAAAATGATCCATTTCTACTGAGAATAAAGTTCAGTGCTGACAGTTTGGAAGTCTGGTACAGCTTATTCTTCTGTACAGATCCCATCAGCAATGCTGGAAAAGCATTGCCAGAACCATTTGCTTAGAATGAAGAGGGAGAAGGACATGCCTGTTCTGGTTTTCTTTTTCATTCTTTTTTTGAATATTTTTAAGAGCTCTCTCATTTTTCCAAGAGCAGTACCAAGGCTTGTCAATACACATCTACCTGAAACCAAAACCCTAACAAGCAAGAGTTGATGGATATGCACCCAGCAAAATTTCAAGTTCCCTTCTGATAAAATTCCATCTTTCAACAGCTTTTTTAAGAGTTAGTTTTGCAGTGGAGTAGAGGAGAAGTAGTGAGGAACATTCCCTGCCGTACTGTCAAACAAAAAATCTTAACTAGCAATATGGGTAATTTTAAATCAATTTCATGTAAAATTGAAAGAAGCATGGGTTTTGTTTTGTTTTGTTTTGTTTTTTTCTTAGAAGCAGTAAGCATCCCACGTCTCTATACTACCCGTTACACTTAGAAACACCCTCTCAGGGTAATGTAGCTGCCTAGCTGTATTTAACAGAAACCAGTGTAGCCACAGCACAGACAAATTCTGCCCCAGAAGTCAGATATATTAGTTAATCAGGGAAGGGATGAAGGAACAAGCCTGACAAGAAACTTCCAAGTGTTCTGTCAGGACAAGGACTCGTCTCAGCATGATCCCAACAAGAGAATCCACTAGGGGAGAGAGAAAACTCCCCGTGCAACACCCAAGGATTTGCTATGACCAAAGTTTTCAGCATGACAGCGAGGAGCAGAGCAGAGCAGGACTTTGCCCTGCCTGGAGGAGATGTGAGCTTCTGATCATTAATAAAAGGTGGATGACTGACAACTGATGAAATCAATTTCCTTTATCACAGCTGGTGGTCTCACAATTAGCAGAGCTTAGGGCAATTACAGGGCTTCAATCTCTTCCCTTCTAGGTTTTGTGGGTTTGTTTAGGTATTACTTTACATTACTGTATTACTCCAGCCCTTCTCGGGCTGAAATGACTTTTCAGGCTGTGTGCCGAGGTCTCCATCCTGCAAATGGATCCATGCTATCAAGCCAGAGAAGTTCGCACACCAGCGAGGGGCCACGCTGGGGATGGCCTTCCCTGGGAGGAGGGTGTTTGGGATGGGTGTTGGGGCTGTCGTGGCCATGGGGGATGGCGGAGGAAGCCGGCTGCTGCCCAGGAAAGCCAGCGGAAGCTGAAAGAAGGGATTGACCCCTGAATCCACAAAGGCGAGAGGAGATTTTTAATTGAGGAACAGAATGGAGAAGGGATTGATTTTAACACCCCTGACTTCTGAGAGTGCAGCGCGGCCCCGCACAAATTCAGCAGCAGCTCTGAAAGATATAAGAAAGTCTGTCCTGGGAAAGCCTGTTACAAGATACGGGACTGTCATTCCCGTTCAAGGTTCCTTATGCGAAGAAAAAAAAAAAAAAAAAGCCCAAGTTGATCTTGATTTCTCTTTTTTAGAAAGACAAAAGGATAAACAGGTGATGTGTCATCCTGGGTAATTCATGTATTTCAACACTTTGAAAGAATATGTAACATTATTTGTAATGTTTGCATTGGCAATGTGTACGTACCGCATCCAAATCACCTCAGAGGCATACTGTGCTGTGCGCACATGCCATAGAAGCCAGTGCCCCTCCTCACCACCCCGTGAAGGAGTTTCTAGTCAAAATAAACACAACAGACAAAAGGTGTGAAAAGAAATCACAAACACGGAGTTGAAATGTCCTTGTTTGCAGCGAGGCAGCAGCTCAGCCCCAGAGGACATCCTGATGTGAACTCCACCCAGACGTACCCTTGCTCAGCTCCACCAGGAGCTTTTCCCAGGTCTCACCCCACTGCTGAAGTTGGGGAGCCAAGGTCTTTTCTTCCAAACTGATCTACCCTCTTTTCTTCCTTTCAAAAGATGTACTGGGAGGAATGTCCGCTTCTAACCAGTAACACCGTATTTAAGGCTCAGTTCTGGTTTGTGGGAATTGGAAGAGAGCAGGAGGAAAAGCCTTGCCTTCAACATGTTCGTTTCGTGCCACCATCAAAAATCTGCACAAATGGAGACACGGGTGAGCCTAACCTGCTGGGCAGTTAGCTCGGATGCGCTCACGTTAGGTAACGCGGTGTCTAAACACCTGCATTTTCTCATGAATCAACCTTTCTGGTTTCGTGTCCCTCCCCACAAGAAAAATGGGAACAAAAGACTTCCTTGTTCCACAGGGTGCTGTGAATAAAAATATATAAGATTTATACAGCTCTTGTATAAGATTTATACAAATAAAATGCAAAGACATAAGATGCTCAGACCCCGTATTAAGGGAATCACCCTTCTCTTCTGTGAGAATTATTTTAGCAAAAAGCGCCTGACTGTCAATTATTTCAAGATGGGCTTTTTTTTTTAAAGTGCCGAAAAGTGTGTACAAGGACATTTTAGCAGAAAACTCGGCATAAGTTGTCCTTTAAGAAGGACAGGTCCTTCTCTGTGTAGAGTTTTTAAAACTTCCTCAAAAAAACAATAACCTGCCCTTCACCACCGCCACCCCCGTACTCCTGCCCAGAGTCTCCGCCGTGTGCCTAACTAATCAAAGTGTTGTGTTATGATTACCATAGCGACTGCAATCCCACAGCTGCCTTGACATTTCATCTTCTGCTGCTTATAAAATGCTTTCTTTTTGCCAAGGAAAACTTTTCTCAATTATTTAATTTTTTTTACTACACACTGTTCACTCCACTTACAAAATAAACATTTAGGAAAAAAATCAGCGGAAACTGCCTTGGTTCTGACCACATATTTTGCTAATTGCTTTTATTCTTCTCTCAAGTCATTTTAAAGGTTTTTGAGGCTGTACACTAAAAAACTTATGCCTTATTTTGCAGATAAAATGATGATTGTGCACTACTGTGTAGGGCCACCACGGGTGTCCAGGAACCACCTCCAGCCCCCAGCTGCAAGGGCAGCTGCCCAGCTCTACCCAGCCACCTTACGGGGAGAGACATCAACCCCATCCTCACCCTCCTAGCCACTCAAATCTAGCCATCCTGCTTTGCTGTCTCCCCATGTTGCTGCTCGCTCTCCCACCAATGCTTTCAGCTCTCAGCTCTATCAATCACACGCACTTCCCACGGAGCTTTAAGACCATCACCAGTTCTCCTGTCTTTTGGGGAGGTGAAGAGACAAGACAGTAAATGACTAAGCATGCCTTTTTGCTCCTGCCCTAAAAGAAGGAAGGTTGTGCATGGTGCAGGAGCCCCCGGGCAGGGTTTTGGGAAAGCCAAAGAGGATGCAGCAGAGGAGGGTCACGGTCCCCCGCTGGTGACACAGCAGTAGGGTCTAGCACCCAAAGATTCTGCTTTTCACATACAGACAGGGATAAGAGAGCACGATACAGTTTTTAAGTATATACAGAAGAGCTCTGCTAACTAATTCATGTCACTGCTACTCATTTCACGAACAGCCAACAGTTTTTAATTAGCTAAGCTGGTCACCCCCTTCCGTTTCCAAAAGGAGGGAAGGACATAGCTGTCCTTTGAGCAACCTGCGAGGGGTGAGAAAGCACCTTCTCTGCAACCTTTCAAAGCGCTTCCCTCTGAGATGCTTTCCCATCCTAGCCTGCACTCGAGCATGTCTCAGGTAGCCTGGTGTCAGGAAGGTGTGGGCTGGAGACATGCTGGGACATGGAGATGTGCACAGGACATATCAAAAAGCAGTTGGTTCAAAATCCCAGTAGGTTGGATCATCTGCAGCTTGGCCAAGGTAGGAGACGCAGCACGTGTGTGTGTGTGTGTGTGTGTGTGTTTGTGTGGAAGGGATTTTGACTATGGTAAGAAGAAGGTTAAAACTCAGAGCTGTTTGGGCTGAGAAGAATTAGGGTTGCAAATGAAAGCTTCAAAACACTTTTTAACAATTTTTCTTTAATTATCAGATATGATGACAAATTAGAATTAACAACCCTTATCTGAAAAGCATGTATGTTTAACATGAGGAAGAAGGAAAACACCTTCAGAAGCAGTTAGCTTCCTGTCTTATGCTTTTGGAATCTTGCTGATGGCTCACAGAACGGATCTCAAATATGTATATATATAATCCCCACAGCTAAAAGTCGTCTATTTTAAAAGACAAGTGTTTGCTCACATGAGCAACGTTGTACTTGAGCGTTCAGTCTTTGTGATCCATATGGATTTCATCAACTTGTTTGCCAGGAATTTAGGAAAAACAAACTTTATTCATGTTCCTTAGAGAAATGAATTCAGTTTGTGGTCTGTGCAAAAAGAAATACAGCTTGGGAACAAAAAAGCCCAGGGCATTCCTGGAACTGGAAGGTCAGAGAGCCAAAATAATTGATCCACTTAATATGTGAAATGAGTGACTTGCAATGGCATCTTCATCAGCACTGGAAGTACATGGTTTCAGCTTAGAAAGTGATTTCATGTGACATCCCATAAAGGGCCCCCAAATGTGAAGTGCTTTCACAAGCCGCCCTGGAACCAGACACCCCTGTTGCTCTGAGAACAGCATTAACTCCAAATCCCAGGTTCCCTTTTCTGCTCTACCTTTGGCTTGAGAATTACTGAAATCCTCTTTTCTGGCTGGTCCCTCAGTTGTGACAGAGGTTGGATTGCATGTACTTTCTACATTGGGCAGGGGATGGAAAACGGGAACCGCTCTCCAAGCACAGAGGCAAACCCCCATCTTCTCAAGCCCCTGCCCAGTCTCTTGGTCACCACATAAGGACCGTGTCCCTTCTCTCCTGATCTCCCCTGAGTCTCAGGACTCCTGCTGTCTTCATGTAGACAAGGACAAGCTTCAAGAGAAGACTGGAGGCTCTCCCACCTCCCCAGCCTTGCTCTGGAGCACTGCAGAAGGGCATTCTTTGAAGACATGGTAGAAATCACTGAGTTTCCCTGAACCTGGGTTTTCTACTTCCCGGGCCGGAATTATTTGGGAAAGGTTGCTCCCCTCATACACTTGGATGAATGTTAAATCTAAGAGCTTGTCACTGTGATGATATGAGAAGAGGGAAGCTAACAAATGCTCGAGGAAAAAGTCCCTGCAAGGGTGGGAGGGATCTGCCCAAACAGATGACACAGATTTACCCCAGGAGATGCAAATGGCTTGTTCTTCCAAATATGGGCACCTACTGCTACCTCAACTGTACTCGAGGTGCCTATGTGCTATTCTGAAACTCTTCTTCTGCCTCTTTGAGGAGTTTGCTCCCAATAACAACATTTTTTCGAGTTCATTCACTTTTCTGTGTTTTGCAATATTTCTAGGCAGAAAATATATGATGATTTGTCTCATTTGTGCTTGCATGTTGAGATAGGGAGAGAAAAAAACAACTTCAAATCAGAACCTTTTCAACTACCTTAGCCTTCCAATTTAAAGAAGGGTTATATAATCCAGTAGAACCACATGTACCTGGAGACTAACGTTTTGGGAGCTAAAGTTAGATGAAAGGACACCTACCCCAAATTACTCTGCACCATGCCTTGGTGTATCAGTTTGTGTATAAAAAATTTAGTTCTATAACCCGAGGTTTGGTTTTCCAAGGTTGACGAAAACCTGCAAACCTCTACGTAATTTATCAGTATTTTCTTTTTCCTGTATCAGAAAAGACAGGAGGTTTCTGGAAGATGTGTTACCATACATTGCTACTGCAAACAGAGGCATTTGTCTCCAACAACACTTACTTTAAAAGTACAGTATAATGCAGGAAATGTATATTCTGATTCATTCTTAAAGCAAATAATTATGCAGATTAATCTCTATACTACCCACATTTAAATAGCCAGGCCTAAAACTAATGCATTGCAAATGTTTATGGTTGCGACATCATAATATGGTATCTTATGAGCTTTTAAAGGAAGTTGTATTACTGCTCTGTGAGAGGTTTGTTACATTGAATTAATGTTGCATTAAAACCCTTTCAGTAAGTGAAATGGTATTACTCACTCATATAACATTCTTGGCAAGCCTCAAAAAACATTTTTAATACTTAGGAACTATGAGACAGAGCCAGACAGTGATCCAACGTTTAAAACAGGACTAGGCACCTTATTTCAAAAATCGCAGCAGAGGGAAAAAAAAAAAAAAAGAAAGAAAAGAAAAAAAAAAAAGAAAAAAAAGTCATTAAGTTCTTAAGCCTAAACGCACCTACTTTTGGTAAATATTTCTATGTACCCCTGACCTCTGACCACAGTAGAGTAATTTAGCCTTTTCTTCATGTGTTACTGTGGAAAATAACTTGTGAAACCACAATTATTCTTCAAATGATACTGAGAAAAACGTCTGTAGCTGATCTGTTCTCAGAAAATAAACCTGGTGCATTTTAAGGGTGCCTGTGGGACCTGCACAGCCTGGTGCTGGCAGGGAGGGAGGGACTGTCCCTTTCTGTCCCCAGCTGGAAAGGCCCCAGCAGAGTTTCCTCCATCCCTTTCTCTGTCTGAGCAGCGCAAAGGGACCAAATCACATGAGCAAATCCATGGTTACCCCTGCTTAGCATTCAGACGATGACACTTGGCTTGCCTTTCTCATGGCAGCAACCATCCTCCAACGCATTCAACTCCTTGGGCTGTCCATCTCTCAACGAGTCTTCAGGTGGCTCTTGGAAACACGCTAAGAAAGTGAAAAACCCTGTGCGTCATGGGTTAATTTTTATGTCGACGATGACTGTGGCTGTTTACTTTTTAAACAAATGCCTGATATACACTACAACTGGCTGAGAGCACAGACAAAAACAGATCACAGGAAATCTCTTTGACAGCCAGGAAGGCAGAATTGTTAACTGGGTCTGCATGACAGTAAAAAAAATGAGAGAAAAAAAATAGTTGTGAGATCTCAGGGAGAAAAGTTGATGCTACAAAAAAAACCCCACAAATGGCTGTTTTCTAAGAAGAGACATCTATTAATAGCACAGGCATAAATAACTCTTTCCATTTTATCTGGCGGATTATTGTGGCTTTTCACCCCAGTTTTTTTTTCAACGGAAGTAAAGAAGACTCTGTGATACCAAGCAAATAAACCAACCCAATAGAAAATTCTCGCCGGAGATAAGAAAGCACACTAGGTTATTTATTGCTATATTTTATATTTTGTTTCAGTTCTCCTTTGATCTGTGTTAACACAGGCATTAAACTGACAGCTTATGGTCACAATACATACTACGATACTGAAAGCCAGTCATGTATATGGGAGTATCAAATTGTTCATTTAGAGCGAGTCACAAGTTTTGGTTAATGCAGTTCTCGGGGGTCTAGATTCATCCATACAGATAAAATGTTTACCGGCTATTTAAAGCAGGAGTAAAGAGAGAAACTGTGTGTACTCCTGGTTTTTAACGTATAAACATCTGCAGCAGACACTGGGGTTGATTCTCCTTCCAGTTACGGTGGTGTAACAAGAGTTGCTTCACAGACGGCAGAGGAATTTCAGCAGTAAATGAAAAAAGAATAAGGCTCATTGTGCTTTTAATTTTGTTTCATGTAGGCAAGAGGGGAGAAAATTGATTTTAGTCCCAGCCTTTTTTTTCTCATACATGTCACTGATGCATTTTCGACCCTTGGAGAATTGGTGAATGTGGGAATACAGGCTCTAATACAAAACACTTGGCCTGTTTTCAGTTCCTAACACATACTCCAGAGTTCATGTTATGGTTATCAGAAAGAATCTATGAAAAATGAAGCTGCACACAACTGCAGACCATCAGCGTGGCTTAACCCCGTCAGGCGGGGATGAAGCAGGAAGTGCTTTGTGACACTGACTGGCAGAAATACAAACTGATGAAGAAAATACGCGGCAGGAAAGAGGGTCTTAGACGGTGAGTTAGAGCCGAGGACATTAACTATGACTACACTCTGCCAGGGCCAAGATCAGAGGAGCCTGACATACTTGTTAAAGGTTTCATCAAAAGGATTAGTTCCAGCAGCTTTTTTTAACCTTTCCTACAACACAATTTACCCAAAGGTGGCCGAGGGCAACAGGGGCTGCCCTGTGAGATAACATTTTTAATTGTACAAATGCCATTCTTGATGTCATAATCCCGAGGTTAATGCGGTTGCAGGTCCCGAGCAGATGTGCCGTAGGCTGACCATCGTACGGAGAGGTGGCCACGCAGACAGTGAAAATGGCCACAGCCCAGTGACGAATTAGGCAACTGCCCTGGGTGTTTTCCCACATTTAACCCACGTACTTTTGTGCTCTGTTAAACATTCTTAGCCCCTATGTAAAGCAAACAAACAGAAAAAAAAAAAAAAAATCATTCATACAATGTATTACCAAGCACCGACAGCCAAGTGTAGCCACTGCCTAATGGGACAGGCAGCCCAGGGGCAGTGCGAGGCAGTCTGTGAATGAAGGAGAGGAAAAGGGGAAGAGCGCAGAAAACATCTGGATGCCACCATGCTAAACCTTACACCTCGTTGCACTTTGGTAGTACTGATTAACAAGAAATATGTTTTCAAAAAGAGAACCTTGACATCTTCTGTTAAATTCAAATACACCTGCTAGATTTTAACAGAGATCAGATTTTCCACATGGGGAGTATTTGTGAATGGGTTTGCAGATGACATACTCTTCCTTAAGAAAAAACATTTCTTAGAAGAGGTGCTCACACCACACCGTTCAAACAGTAAAGTTGTCTTCATTTTTAAACAGAGCAAACAGTTTGCTCCATGTGCTAAGCTGTCGCCTCTACCACCAGTTCCCAAGTAGGAAAGCGTGTGACTCATTGGTGAGACTCAAGCACACGAAGGTTTCCAGCTCAATTAAGCAAATGAACTGAATCCAGCCAAGTTCTATGTAGGGCCTAGCTTGAATATTGCTGCCCCACACTTCCAACACCTGCAGCATGGTACGGAGTAGTCCAGTGGCATTCACATGGGAGTGGGAATGGATGAAAAGCAGCAGGCTATGACACTGGGAGGGGGACAGCAGTTTTAAGAACAAGCAGTTCCATTTTTGGGGTCTGCATTTGGGATGGGTGTCATCAGGAGGTGCATCAAGTTGGGTCACTCTCATACAGGCTTCAGAAAGCCTGGGGAAAACCAACAACTGGTCGTATTCTTGTTTCGTGTCATCTGCATTGCCTACACAAGAGGAGCTGCTCCCCTCAGGTGCAGCAATTGTGACTCGGCACCTTCTGCCCTCAGACCTTGATTATCAGGTAACTCTGTGCATCACAAGACTGAAGGATATCTCACCATGGATTCACATGTCTCTGGTAATGGGCACAATCCTGTATTGCAAATCTGGGGGAGGAGTTAAAAGAACATGAGATAGGACAAGAGAAAATGGCCTCAAGTTGTGCCAGGGGATGTTTGGATTGGATATTAGGAAGCATTTCTTCACCAAAAGGGCTGTCCGGAATAGGCTGCCCAGGGAAGTGGTTGAGTCATCTTCCCCGGAGGTATTTAAAAGATGTGTTGATGTGGCACCTAGGGACACGGTTTACTGGTGGACTTGGCAGTGTTAGGTTAAAGATTGGACTCAATGATCTTAAAGGTCTTTTCCAACCTAAATGATTCTGTGATTCTGTGAGGCTTTGATTATCAAGGATAAGGTTTAAGTTTTGGACTTTTTTAGGTTATTAAATCCTCTCTTGAATAATTTTGGATCCACATACCAGTCAGACCTTACAGTCTTAGACCATACCCAAACTTCGACAGTGTGGAACTAATGCAATTTATCCCTGCAAGGAGTACATTGTACAGAACACATCTCTTTAAACAAGTATGATTGCACAGTCACTGGGGCTGAAATTGCCACACAAACACTACCCTGAACTGCTCTTCATCGCTACACCTTGCAGCAATCAGCAAGAAAAATTGTGTATTTGCATAAGATATGTAAAAGGAGGGTTGCTCCTCCTAACCACTGGATAAGTTGTGAATAAGGAGGGGGAGAATCATATAGGGAAAGGAGTAGTTAGTGTGGTGGAGCCAAGTCACTCAGAGAGAAAACTGATGGAATTGGGAGGGGAAGGGGTTATTTAAAACAGGAATTGGGGAAAAGCTAACAGGTGCTGGGGAGCACTCAGGTCAGATAAAGACATCTGCTAGAGATGTCAAGAGCACAAAGGTAACTCTGTGTCTGGGAGTAGAGGGTAGGATAAAAATGACAACTGAACAGGAAATGGGAAAGACTGGGACTGTAGAGGTACATCCCAGCAAAGAAACAGGGTGTCAGATGGCGGAGTAAAATACAAACAGACACACAAAAACTGTGAATACAGATGCTTGTGAGGAGCCTGGAAGGAAAAAAAAAAAAGGCAAAAGAAAAAAAGAAACAGGTGCACTAGAATGGCTGGCACAGAGGGAGGAGGATAACATAAAAGCATTTCTGAAACGCAACGGAGTGGTAAATATTAAGGTATTAAGGCAGAAATATCCTGCCATTAGGCTTTATAAGTGAATGAGAAGTCTTTGAGAGACTCACTAGCTTTTATAGACACTATAGGCTTGACTTAAAACTGTTAGTTGGCCTACAAGCTGCATTACATAGGAGATCTGATAGGACATTCACAATGATCCTCTGACTGAAATATAGAAATGAACCAGTATAAAATATAACAGATGGACAGATTGGCTTGCACAGATGAAGCAATTTATATCATCAGTTCTGTGAGATTTTTAGTCATTGAAAGCTGATCATTTTCCTTTGACAAATGTGTGACTACATTTAGTCGGCTTATGGTAAAGCATATTGCAACATATGCATTCATTCATTTAAAGTGAGTGAAAAAAGAGTTAAAAAAATAAACTGCCTGAGCCTTTATGCAATCTACTTGTGTTTAATACAAAGAACACAGAACCCTTTCAGTTAATGGCAAGTTTGATCATCAATATCCTGTCTTTTGCAAGTGAATACTCCCACGCAAGAAATTCATATAAGGTACTTCTGAGTATAGAAGCTTTCAACTACTTTCAGTTTATTTATCTAGGTTATTCCACATATTGGTGTTCATCTTTCTCATAACAGAACCTGAAGACAATTTGCTTGATGAGCTTTAATAAAAGGCAATAAACAGAGCTAACAATGTAAAAGTAAACACACAGGACCAGTAGCATCCTATAACACAACAGGATTTATGATAAACAACCCTCTTAGCAAAAACACTGGATTAGACTTTTTGTCCCTATCCCTGGGACATGTGTGGATTCACACTTTGTCTCCAAATTAATTGTTTTTACAAAAGGTGAGCACTGCCTTGCTCCTGGCTCTGCTGCAAAGAAACATTTGTGAGATAAGGGTGATCCATTTACGCCAAGTCCATGGCAAAAGTCCCATTTGTGGTAGTAGTCCAGGGCAAGGTCCCCACACCAAATACTACTAAGACATCTCAGCCGGGAGGCAGGGCTACATCCTTTCTGCAGGTGATTCCCGCTCCTTTCATTGCCTACCCAAGCAAAGCAACTTTGCTCTTAAAAGTAGCTATTTCTTGTGATTTCAAGTGCTCCTAGGCTCCAGGTTTTGAGCCTCTCGGATTTTGAGTCTTGTGGGCTAAAAACAAGGCCTAGAAAAGCTATGGGGTCCACCCCTCGTATGGTTAGAACCGGCGTTGCAGTGTACATAGAAATGTTCATGTCATGTAGCGAGGCACAATGAAGTGAGTCGCTTCCCCAAGGCTGGCATAGGTCTACCTGGTGGATCTGTTACTTGGCAGCTGGAAGTTCTCTAGCCCCCACAGCCTGGAACTCATATCAGGCGGCACAAGTGAACTCTGGTAAGGACTCAAAAGGGGACCCTAGCATAAGCTCCAGACAGCCATAAAAAGCAGCTGCCAGGACACAGCCCTTGCAAGACTTGCCTCTCTGCTATTCTATGTCTCTAAGGCCAAATTTGAATTTTCGAATTCTCTGATTAGGTACCACGTCACCTTGGAGGTACCCAACTCTTCCTATAGTAAACTTCCTTTGGTACCTAAATACCTTTCTCCTGTGCATGTTCACAACAACCTAAGTTTTCATGGTGGCAAGCAAACTGGCACTTAATTCACATCTGAGACAGACAATTCACAGAGTTCGTACTCCTCTGACTGCAAAGGCCAATCTGGAAGCTGGTTTTGTGCCATACCTTTCAACATCTCTATAAACAAAGTAGGCACCTAAGTCTGAACCGCATAGACCTGGACCCCTCGATGTGGAATTCAAGGCCAAGAACCCTCTCTTGAATGTCAGCTATTAAGCCAACCATTTCTCACAAGTGACAGTCAAAAGAGGAAAGGCAGGCTTCATATTTCTGACATATTGCCAGAGAATACTTTAACCCTAGCTTCCATCTTCTGCCCCTCTTTATGGGAACGGTTGCACTAAAGTAAACAGCTCCAGGAGTTGTTTCATAGCTGTGACCCCAATTAACAGTAGGTTATTCTTTGCAACCCCAAAATAGGTGTTTCACTTTTCAGAAGTAGTGCCTAAACTACACTATCTCATAAGTATTTCCTAATAGCCAGCTAAGTTTTTCCACTCTGTGCCGACTTCTGTGGATCTGCTTTCTGGCACTTTCTCTCCTCGTGGTCTGATTTCACTACTGGCAAAGACACAGATTCCTCTAATCTAATGATGTCAGCAGTCTGAAAGATGAATGCATAATCTAAGACAGCCCTCTAGGCTCCCTCTACAGTAAGTGGAGAGGAATTGGTGTTTCCAGACAGTGCCACATCCCTTACCACAACAGCTCCATCTAAGATGCCTGGTTGAATCCAGAAGTCTAAAAGGAATTTCTAAAAAAAACAAGATAAAATGAAATTGTGAAATACGGTACCAGTTAAAAAAGTTTCCCAGTTTCTATTTGACAACACTGAGAGGTTTTTGAAGGCTTTACCTAAATCCTCAACACCAAGTGGGTGTAAATCAGTCAGCCAGTTCCTGTGACTGCAGAAGCTGAATATATTATCTTCCAACTCAAGGCTATATAAGGCTTTCCAGTCCCAAACAATGAATATCAGAAATGGCAAGAGCCTGTGCAACTCAGAGCCAAGCACTGACGACGTTTGAAGTCAAGCTAAAAATACAGCCCCTGTCCAGATCCCAAACAAGGCAGGCAACAACTGCAGATGGTTATAGGGGATACAGTGGCAGGGATACACAAGACACAACATTGTACTGTCGCTGCCTTCTCATGCTGCCTGCTACCTCCATTCAGTGCATTTCCTGGAATTTCTGACAAATGAGTTATGAGTTACAAATTAGTTATTTTACATTCATTCTGAAAGATGTTTTACCAGGTTGGTAAACGCATGTCAGACAGGGCTTGGCTGCCTGGTTTCCGGGTTTGTGTCATGTAACTCATTAAGAGCTTTTCAGCAGTCCTTGTTGAGTAATGCAGTACCCATTCAGACTTCTGTTATAATCCCTGTATTCACATATTCTTAGCACAACGCAAAATTTCCCCCCAAATCCAGACTCATCGGTTCAGCCATTTCCAAACACCATGTAAAACAGCCTCCTGCTCTGAATTCCTGCTCCCTACAAGAGCAGTAGAAAGGAGACTTCAGTGTCCAGAGGTCAGTGCTTGGGAAGCCCCTTCTGTAACTTCGGAGCAGGTCCATCTTTCTTCAACTGACCTTATTTCTTTATAAAAACTAAACCAAAGTTTGTTTAACCTCTAATTGACAAACCTCTAGTGGTAAATTTCCATGGCCTCCTAGTATAGTTTAACATTTAGTCACCCTTTATGTCAGAAAGACTTTTTTTGCCAAAATCTCCTTCATTCCAGTTTAATGAAATTATTTCTTCTCCCTACAGACCTGAAAAGCAGATGATTCCCCTCCTTTTGGAGGTTAAATTTAAATGCTGTCATCACTCCCCCTCCTTCCACTGCGTCTTCCTATGTTATGCTGGGAATCAGCAAATAGCTTTGGTAATCATGAACTGCCACATGTGTTAAAGGTAGAAGCACCATCCAGCTTTTAAAGAAGTCAGTCCCGTGTGTGGTTTTGTGCTGTGGGATGTTTTGAGGAACCGTTGCAAGTGTCTCTGAATGAACCTGATGATTCTCTGGGTACCTTGACTTTCAGCTGGGAACTACCTTTGTTTGCTCATGGTAGGATTTAACTTGTCTAAAAGCAAGTACCATCTAATGTGTAGTCAGTTAGTCTAAGCACACTTTTTAGGTTACCCCTGAATGAAAGGAGAGAAGAATCCCTGGAGAGAGAGAAGAATTCCTGTTTCAGACCATGCCGCTGGAGTGTGATGAATCCACCTTAAAGGATGAGTTTAACTTGCAGCTAGAGAGACCTTAACCCTAACAACCACCTCTAGGATCACAAAATGCATTTTTACGTACTTCAGCAAAAAAAAAAAATAATGTGGTTTTCAAGTGCAGACTTTTCAGGAGACAGGATAGGAAGGCTTTTACCACTTTTCAATCAATATGATGTCCTATGTCATGCTCTAGGACAGCAGCAATACAGCCCGATCCTACCCTGTTAGGACTCTGTTAAGGAATGTTTTTGCACAGCTTTGCAAGCAGTACGTGAGTGCTGTAGCACTAGTGGGAATTCATGTGACAAGGAGTTCCTCACATGGAGTTACATGAAAAACTTAGACAAAAATTTGGGCTTGAAAAGGCAGAAGACAAACCTATTAATTGGGTGTGGCCTGGTGGAGGCTTAAAAATTCTTCTTTGGCCACACTGGTGCATGGCTTGCTTTTTATAATCTTAGGGGAAAAAAAAAAAAAAAAAGGGAGCAGAGCTCCCTCAAAGTTCGGGAGGATGGTGGTAGATAGGATATTTTCCTTGCTAATATTCAGATACACTTTCTGGCACCACACCCTGCAACTTAATTTAATGTGAAACTGTGCCTTAAAGTGTCAGTCTATCCCTGAATAAAGATTAGGGGATATGGTTTTATAGAAACACTGAGACTGACTGACTTTCTTTCTTTCTTTTTTTTTTTTTTTCCTTTCTTTTTTTCTTTTTAGTATTGAATGCAGAGAGGAAAAGGCAGGCAGATGCATGTCATAAATAAACCCAAAGTGAACAAAGAACAGATCTCCCGAGGAACTTGCTGTCTCAGTACTTGGAGCACAAAGAAATGAAGTAAGCACGGCCCTTCATAGAGGAAGTCCTTCACTTCCTCAAGACGTTCGAACATGCCGAGAAAGCAAAACAATTTCACAAGGCCAAAGTATATGGGCTTCTAATCCCATGAAAGTAGTGTATGCTCTGTTGCAAATCCAGAGTCAACAGAGCTTTCCTTTAACACAGGCACAGCACGGTTAAATCATGGGTCTAATAGCGATAAGGTTGTTATCACTCAGGAATTCTTTTAGAAAGTGTCAGGTTTTTCTTTGCAGGATTAAAGTAGAGATTAGAAAAAAAATTATCTTTCTCGCTCCTTTTTTCTCCCCTAGCTAATTCAATGGATTATAACATAGATGGACCTTAGCATGCTTCAGACCTGGGAGGCAACAACAGCACGAGCGCAAGGAAAACTCATAAGCATTTGAAAGCACTGTCTGTTTTAAAAATGCTGGTCTGTGGTGATTCACGTGCTGTGAAAACCCCGGAAAACAGCAGGAAAAAATATATGCAGAGCTCACCATACATTGCAACGAAAGCTTGATAGGATCTGCCCTATTTACCCAGCGTTAAGCACAAAAGTTTTATTTCCCTTTCAGCAAATCCCCTACAAAGAGAGCTGCGGGCAGGGGGGTGTGCAGCCTTGGGGACGTGGAGAGGAGCCAGAGATCCCCCCCCTCCCTTGCTCCTGGTCCGCTGGGCACAGGGGCTGCACGTCGGCAGCAGCGGGGCGAGGAGGAGACGACAGCTGGGGCTGGAGGGAGCTGGAGGGAGGAGGAACCGCTTCCAGCAGCACAGCTCTGGCCACAGATATTTCCTGATAAGTGCCGCTGGAGCGATGATGGTTGAGGGACACAAGCAAGGAGGAATCTGGAAGGAGACGTCGTGTAT
>JAOXNO010000001.1:164489941-164511349 GCA_028565335.1 Limnodromus scolopaceus
TTGATTATTTATTTTTTAATAGAAGTATTTCATTCTTCCCAGTTTTCCTGGGAAATATGATCTTATCACTAAAAATTGCTTACCTTCAGTACAAGAAAAAAAATCTTGTTCTGTGAGCAGCTGCCATGCTTTCAGACATATTTCTGACTTTAAGATAATTAACAAAGCCTCGAAAGAACAGGAGGAGCCCTGAAAGTGTAGAAAATGCACAAAATGAAGTATATCAACCTAGGTACACATTATCCCACATTATTACTCTTGAAATAATTTTTTTTGATCTAGATTATACTATGGAAAGCAAGGTGTTTATGCATCATTCCCCAATTCAGCATGCAAGTCTTCTGCTTTTATCTTGCAATATGAGGATACAGCCTTATGGAAAGCTTTTCAGAAATTTTACACTCATTCTGGGTTCATATATCATCTGCTAAAAAGACTGTATGAAAGACTTTCAAAAGAAGAAAAAAAAAAAATGCGGTACATTCTTTTCAAGTAGAATTCTTAAAATAAGTTACTAGTGTGTTAAAAGACTACTCGAACCAGAAAACATACCTTTAGAAATGCGTAAGATAAATATATTGCAAGTAAAAAGGGGATGCTGGGGGAAACAACCCCAAACCAGACAGAAAGCACAGACTGCCCTAGCAGCAAGCCGTTAATAAATTATAAGTAGACTATAGTTTGAGATTTAACCACCCAGGAAAATGCACCTGTCCCAGAGGAGGAAGAATAACAGTCGACTGAAAGAATCCACATCCAGTGGAGAGAAACACGAGCCTAAAGAACAATTCTCCTCATTTACTGAACACGCAGGTACCTTGAAGTTACGCACTTGTGCATATATATACACGTATACATTAAGATTCCAAAAGTTGAAATGAAAAATCTAAACTGAAGCTTAATAAGTTTAGCAAAAGATTTAATCCTTTTCATTATCTTACATCCTAATAAACAGTCTCTGTGTTTACATTGATACTTTGCTATGTGATGCACTTTTTTTTCCCTGCTGTCCAGGTTGAGACCCTAATTATTTTTTTTCCTATGCTCATTTCTTCTCTAAATGCTTTTTACTTGTACATTTTTATTTTATTTACTTTCTTTTTGCTTTTTTAAAACCAATGCCTCATTAGGACATACAGCTAAAAAACCCCAAACACAGAGAATATTCTGGTAACCACTGGAACTTTGACCTAGCCAGACACATTTTTGTGACTAAGGTGAATTCTGTACTGAGAAGAAAGCACTAAGATCTTGATCAAAAGTCTACTACAATTGCTGCTACCCAGACGTTACCAGAGATTGTCCTATGTTCAACTGAAAAGCAGCTGAAGCAGCAAAAGGTGGGCAGGCAGCTCTCAAGGTGCCCAAAAGCATACTTTCTGCATGACAAATGTTGGAAAACCAGTCCAAGTTCAACCCATATTTTATATTTCTCTGTTTAGAGAAGAAAAAAAAAAAAAAAAAACACAACACAAAAACCCCAAACCAAAACACTTTCCATTGTGTTCCTCAAAAAGAAACATTGGCTAACATTTAAATTCAAGAATTAGAATTGTCTGTCTCTCCAATTCATTCACTGTACATGACAGCTCCTTGGAAGTAGACCACTTCACTTCTCTGTGAAGCATGAGCAGATTTTTCCAGATGTTGAAAGAAGGGAAAGAAGCAGAAACAGAGAGGTGAACACTGGGAGAGAGGAGAAGATGGCAATAAGCGGGTTCAAGTATGTCAAAGGACTGTGCAAAAGAAAGAATCCAACTCAGTTCATTCACTTGTGAAGAGGGGCAAGACATGCTACTTCATGTGCCCTAATGGGAAAGTTACCCGAAACAATGACATGCACATCTGGTTGGCAGAGCTCCCTTGACTTGATAATACTCCTTCGTGTCCTGCTAAGTAGCTCCGTTGGGTTAAATCCTTCTATGGTGTTCTAGCAATCTTGATATATCCACTTTATCAGTTTAAAACCACTGTTGGCTTATTTCATGCAAGACATTCATAAGACAAGGGAACGCCGGGGGCAGGATGCATACCGCATGCCTCACAGTGCCTTTTATCCCAAGGCATATTATAAACTGAGTTAAAGTAAAAAAAAATTAAAAAAAAAATATCAAAAACCAAAATCCAAAACCTTCAAACAAACAAGGCTGAAAATAAGGCTTTCCTAAATCTAAGCAGGGTAACTTCTGAATAAGTGCTGCAAAAGACAGTAAAAAGAGGAACCACAAATGCACTGCTTTTTCCATAGACGCAGTGGGGAAAAATCTTAGAGAAAGAAAAAATTATTTTCATGCAAGTGAAAAAAGTGTCGAACCTCAAATCCCAGGCACCACAAGGGGTTGTTTTAATTAAAAGATTTATCTGGAGATGATGTTTGTACCTGTAACAAGTCATTTCACTTCCTACTTAAATACAATCACCTCAAACAGAATATGAAAGCATTCAATGGACTGAGGCAGGCAGATAGAGAAAGTTCTAGGTAACATCATTTAAGGCTTCTGACATTTCTTGTGAGATAAATAGCAAGTCACAAACAGTCAGGGACTCAGTGTTGGTGGTTTTTTTTTTTTTAAATTTACTCAATATTTCATTCTAACTTTTGCTGTTAGCCATTTGAGTCAACTGACTCAAAGGGAAGAGTGCCACCTACTGAACCAGCAACAGTTTACTGTGTTTTCAGAGCTAGAAAATAATATGGACAGTAGCATTCACCTCTGCAACAGAAAATCTTTTCAGATTCCATATTCAAAACGTAAAATCCATAGTAGGAAAAAAAGGTACAGTGGTGGGGGTTTGGTATATCCTAATGAAAAACGGGCAGAAGAGCAGAATTTGATGAGCGTAAGACTTTGAACACGGGCAGACAGAGTTCTTAAGAGAAAGCTGACATCATGGGAGCACTGTGATCAGAAAGCATGAAGCCATTCTCTTCGACTGAGAAACCACTGATGCAGTATGCATTTCAAAGGGCTTAGAAAAGGACATTTCGTGACCTATGTACAAGACAGCAGGCGACACCTTCCTAGGATGAGTCACATTTCTCAAAATTTAATACCTGACACATGGGTTTATACGTGTAAGTACTCAATATCACTCATTTTTCCGTATGTTCTCTACATACAGCTGAATTTTCATTACACGGTTCTGCTTAAAAAGCACAAATTACAATTCCCAAGAATGTACATAATTACATATTTAGAGCAGAATTTTTTAAGCTGTAGGTTATTTGAATAGTCCATGGTTCACACAGTAACACCACTATGGTAACCAACAACCTTGGGAATACTACGGAAATAAAAACAACACACAGAACTATCAGCAGCTAAAGAAAAACACACAGCTAAACATATTACAGAACTCTTACTTACAATGACATGATTCATCTTTAAGTACTTCCACATTAAAACAGAAATGGTTTCAATTGCCACTTACCAAGTACAAGAAATATCCACCAAAGCCAGTACTGTCCATTGAAATATCCAGTAAAATAATCTGAAAACTGAAATTCATACAGAAGGCTTAGCTGCAGTGACAGATGACTAAGACACATTTAATGCACTACACAAATACAGAAAGCACATAAGAAAAAGCAAATTTAAATAAAAGTAATGTATTCAACTAAAATGCAAAACTGGTATTTGTACAGCAATTTAATACACAAATAATATTTCTAGTGTCAGTTGATTGGTGGCAGTTATTTTAAAACCTCTAAAAAATATATATATGTGTGTATATATATAAAAAAAAAAACATAAAAAACTCCCTTTTATTACTTGCCAGAATCATCTGACATTTTCTGTTTTAACAAATCACCACTTGTCGATTTTCCTTTTTTCCCTCCAATGCCTGCCATCCCAAACACATTACAGCAGCCTGCTGCTTTAGATATTAACACCAAAAGCCACATTAGTTTAATCTTATCAGACAGGGATGTTCTGCTGACCCCTCAAAAGGGGAGCTTTTGACCTTCTGTATACCCCCTACTGTTAATCGCTGCCAAGAATACCAGCCCCATAAAGACCCCCAACTCATTAAAGTCTTTTCATTTTCAAACCAGCATTCAGTTCCCAGCAGTGAGCTGAACGCAACTAAATGAACCTTGAAGTGGCATTTCAACTGTTCCTGTTAGTGACCATGGTAGACAGTTTTGTCCTCCCTGTGATGTGGGAGGCAGCTGGAGGGCAGGGTGTGATGGTCTTGGAGACAGGTATCTGTGCCTTTACCAGACTCCAGACTGCATGCTTCGCTGATAAAAAGGCTAATCAAATGTCTCCAAAACTCACAGAAGAAGTAGGAACAGGGAGACGTGTGAAAAGTTGCCAGAAAGAATAAAATAACCTATTTAGAAGCTCTGCATGCTTTTCATACACTTCTCATCCTACTATCATCCAGTATGTTTACTGCATCCTGCCATAGTGCATCCCTGGCACATTTCAGTAGTGTCAACCAAGAAATCACACTATTCAGTTTACCCTACAAAAATAAAAAAAAAAATAAAAATACTGGGCCACATATGCAACCAGATAAAAATCCAAGACATTTAAAGAACTCTAGATACAGTTGTTGTTTCACGTAACTGTGCACTGAGATCCACGTTTTCTCCAGAATAAAGCCAAATCATGGGAATTCTTTAAAAGTTTAAAGTGTAATGTATTCATTTCTATGGGCCATCCAAGAAAAAAAAAATATAAAGAAACAGAATTGCTAAGTTGAACTAAAGAATTGGCAGTTACATTCTCCCTATATAAATACCAGCATTTCTATGATTTGGCAGAGTCAGCATTTCATATTTTGACACTTCATTAAAATATCAGATGAATACTCAATTCCCAAGAAGTTGACAACTTTATTAATCCCACCTCACTTGCAAGTCAGTATTCTCAATTCTCTAAACATATACACCAATAAGCTTTTTTTTTTTTTTTTTCCTACAGTTACAATATTTGGAAAGAAGATTTACCAAAAGCAGCAATCAAATACTAGCCTGTGTGTATTACTCTCACGCTTTCTTTAGGCAGAAGCAGCCATAGCTGCAGAATTTCCCCAACAGCAAAATTGTGCTTTTGTTCCTCCCCCCTCACCCCCAGTAAAAACTGATACAGAGAGAGCATGTGTGATCCTGGACAGTTTAGACACCATAAAGTTCTGCACTACCGACCCTGAGTCAGAAAGGGCAGCACAAGCCTCAGGAGGAGCTTGAAACAAAAGAACAGGATAATTTTGTGCACACATGCCATGCTTGTGTGTCACCATTAAAACAAAACTGTCAACATACACCTTATGAGCTTTCTGCTGTCCCCCCCAGAAAGGGAGACAACACAGGAAGATGATAATCTTCACTACGAAGAAAACCCACCCCTGAGGTCTTGGAATTGGTCAGCTCTAATATCTTAGAATTAGTAACAGATTATATACAAGAATTTAAATCTAGTCGAGAACACAGTAATTCCTGAAGGAAGTTTAGCATATATTAGTTTTTGTGTTTGTTATGAGCACATTTTCAAGCAGGCAGGAATAATAAAACTGACACAATGAGCAAGTTTTGCCCTCTGTTTAGTATGCCTCAAGGGAAGCTGAAAATATCCCCAATGAATGCATAGTTGAAAAATTCATGTCTTCTCGGTCCCTTAAGATAAATTCCATCCCAAACCCTGAATTCCAACTAAATGCACTAGAATCACATCTGTTCCACTAGCATTCCCCTGCCCTGGGGAAGCAGAAAAAAAAAGACCAAAACCACAAAAAAAACCCCAACCACATCACTCTCAGCTCTAAGAAGGATGCAGGACATGGCTAGGAATCACAATCTCTTCTACCAACAATCCTTGTACTATCGTACTAAGACCAAATCAAGTAATTAAGTTACTAGCACACACAAAGAATAAATAAATAAATAAATAAATAATTCAGAGTTGTCAGGGCATAAAAGATAACTAAGTTATACAAGATCTCTTTCTTCATTAGACATGATAAGATTTTAAATGTTGTGTCTCACAGACATGTAGAATCCAAGTTCAGAAAGAACCATTACATTTCATCCAGCATCCACTTAGCTAAGTAACTGCCATCTGGCTAACATACCTTTCTGAAATGTATCTAGTCTCGAAGTGAAAGTGTCAAGAAATTGTGCATCTAAGATGGCAAAAACGTGACTGACTTCATATCCAATTTTGACTTGACTCAGTATGCATGTTACAAGGAATAAAAGCACCAGATACAAGGAAGAAAAGTTTTCTCATCCCCCCAAACTCCGATAGGCTGAGCCATTTATAAATCCTTCACATAGGACACTAGAATATCAGTGACATTTTAGGTACTTGTTCCACTTTTTCTGTATGCTTTAAATAGTGCAAAGAATGAGTCATTTTGCATTTATTTTAATGGAAAGATGAACGTAAAATGCTTCGTCAGATAAAAATAAGATTGTTTCATCACTAGAAAGCATATATGAATATACAGCAGCAAATTCTCTGCTGAAGTGGAAGTTACAGAAAATTCTAGACACTCTGTTAAGCACTGGAATTTAATATACTGATTTTTAATTCCATTATCATATATCTTTGAATAAACTGTTATGGTTTGGTTCTACAAAAAGAGTCTGTACAGTGTAAATCAAGAAACATACCCGCACAATGAGAATCCATTTGATCAGGGAGAGACCAAATCCACAGATTGCACCATACCTTCCAGCTATGGTATTTGTTATACAGAAGGATAAACAAAATCCAATCCAGTTGAAAATAAACGCCACTATAAAATAAAAGAAACAGTAGCTTCTGTTAATCTGTATAGCTATGCAAACAAACTTAACACTAATTTCACTTTTAAACTAATAGGGACATGCTTACACAGTCAGTAATTCCCTTCCGGTAATTCAGGTTTTCAGAGACTGACTTTGAACCCAGACATTCCCCATGGTATAGTCACTTAATAACAAAGCAAATGGTAAACAGGCTGGAACCTACTACTTCAAACAAGAGAAAATTCCAACATAAAAGAAAGCATTACATTGCTACAGAAATCTAACCAGATGACACTAGATATGAAGGGTAAATGCAAACAAAGGACTATAACATACAAGACTCGGATTGAAACAAAGAAGAGAAAAAAAAAAACCTTGCTACACTTTTATAACCAAAAATATAGTTTTATGCACACATACGTGCATGTATCAAGGCTGCATATTCAGCTTTATCCAGTTTGGATCGAACAGAATAAAAGTATCCACTCTTGCTCTGTAAACATAGTACAAAAATGAAGGTAAGTCGAAAAGCTAATGTTTCATTGGTTACTGTCTTCTCTTTTAGATCTGTATTCAAGCATAAGATATAAGAAGCCTTGGAAGTTTTACACAGAAGCTGAAGAAATCAAGAAATGAAAAGGATGTTGAGCAGAACTACCACTGTAGCTTCAATCAACACTTTTGCACAACTCCCAGTAGTTTTACAATTTGAAGTTTCATATCCGCATACATACTTGGCAATCAACATCATCACCTGTATTGACATCAGTCTGCATGCATTAGGTCAAAATGTGGGAATTCCCAATTATGGGACTAAGGGCAACCAGAAAGAAAAACACCCAACAGAAGAGCTGGGGGAGCTGGAGGAAGACGGCAATTCAGAGGTGCTGGAGAGGACAAGATGGTGGAAAACTGGAAACATTTGGGAAGCCCACACTAAACATAAAAACCACAGAAGAGGTTGGAAGGAAAAGGAGGGGGACAGAGGGGAACAAAACCCCTGCACACAAATCCGTAATGTTTTAAATACCCAAATTTAGGGAAAAAACAAAACTCTCAAAAAATTCAGACATTAAATAACCACAGTAGAAAAAGTACGTTTTTTCAGTAAAAGTTTGAACAGTTACAGCAAAGCATTAGGAACAAAGAATTAGTCAATAGTTTTCTTAATCCTCCAAAATTGCCTTTTTTTTTAAATCTGTCTACCTGCACTGAATTTCTTTCATTTGTGAACTGCGACATATTTTTGCTCCTTCCTGAAAGGCTCACCTAAAGTCTGACAATGATAATTAGAAGCATTTGCTATCAACTTCAGCAGCCAATTGTATTATTATTTTTCTACCCAGGGAGGAACGCTCAAAAACTTCCCTAGGCAATTTATTTCTACTGCTTCATTACCCTTGTTGGTAAATTCTTCTTAATGCCCAACTGGAAGCTTCCTCATTCCAATTACTCTGTATTACATCCAACATGGACGGAGAAAACATGTAAGTCAAATTCTTTCTGCGTGAAGGAAGGAGTTAGGTGACTGTGTATGAAGGTCAGCTGGGCTCCTGATAATCAGAGGGGAAACAAGCACTCCCAAAATAATTCCTTTATCTCCTTCCAACATTAGCAATTTCAGTCAAGTGACTTCCCCTCAGCTTCTCTCACATGACTAAGGGAAAACTGCACAGCATTTGTGATGTGGACATAGAGAAGTCAGGTTTCCTGAATTCACTGAGAAAATTCAGACCGTGCGGATCACTCCTCGGGAAGCAGAAAACCAGAGGCTGTTCTCACTCTGAGCTTGTGCAACAGCCCCGTCTTCCAACTTGTGCCCACCTGAAACCCCCTAAGTGTATATCCTTGCTTGTGTGCAGTCGATTGACTGTTTGAAGCATCTACTAGGTTGGAAAACTGTACGAACACCAGTTCACAAAATTTTGGTATGGTTATTATCTGTTCCAATACAGCATCTGGGACAGTATGTACGTTTACATTTCTCCACACCGTGGGATTTTATTGGTGGGAGTTGTACACAGTGTTTACATTGCCCAGATGTTGTCCAAAAAGAACAAGTCAGATCTCTATATAAGAAACTAAACTTTGGATTTTATGATCAAACACTTTTCTCCACTTCTTCCTCCTTATTAACCCTTCTGTGAGGTTCAAATTAATATTCATTTTTCCTAGGTTGTAGGGAGGATCCAAAACTCCCTTCCATGGTTTCAAAGAATCCAGGTGAGCTCTGCAATTCCTTCTGGGGCCCACAGGTGAAATGTCTACAGCACTCCTTAAATATAAGGGAAAACCATATCAGCCTTTTATTACTGTCCAAAATGACCTCCTTCACATAATGAATCAGGATGACTCAATCAGACGCGGCTCAAAAGACTTGAACACAGGCAGGTTAAGCATGAAAACCAAACCCTTTGGGTCATGACAGTTACTTGCTCTATCACCATTACAGCTGTGTTCAAGATGGAACACAGCTCAAAATGGAACACAGCTCAAATTCCTCCCTTATTGTTGTGCAAAACAAGAAAAAAAAGTAACAATCGTCACTGAAAAACTCACCTATTAACAACTTCCTCTGGCATTATAAAAAGTTTATACTATGCTGTGTAAGGCACAGCTGACTTAAAAATATATAATAAAAAAAAAAACAAACAAAAAACATTAAGTGGCCTGATAGCAAGAGTTCCTGCATTTTGCATTCGTAGCAAAAAGAATATATTTGCTAATATATTAATTTACCTCAGAATCAGGAACTGACAAAACACCAATCTGACCAATACAGAGCAGATTCTTTGCTCACCAACATAATCAGAGACTTCAAGAGTAACACCAATTTCTTAAAACACATGATTTTACCACATATTAGAAATAAAATAGTCTGTTCTCCAATTTTTTCCACTAAGTTTCAGAATCAAGTGCTAGAGCAAAAAAACACCTGTTCACACAAAGAGATTTTATTCTTTAGAGTATATTGTCTCATTCTATTTAATTTCGTTAAAGAGAACAGTACTTTACAACTTAGACACGAAACAGGTTTGTAATTTGCATACACCAAGCTCCTAAAACACACAAAAAAACCCTAACGAAAACATCTGGCCACTAGATGGCCTCAAGATCACAATTTTATGCAACTTGGGCAACTACCACTAGATGGTAGCTCCATATCACTAGTTGATTGCAATATGCAGGCAAGCTCAATAAAAAAGTTTATTTTATTATATTTCAGTGGAATAAAATGAAATTAAAAAAGCTAACTTCAGTGCTTTGTATTTAAAACAAAGGCTGCCTGCCTACACCCCACACCCCCGAGACCCAGCTGCCAACGCTGTACGTAACAGTCACGGGAGGAGGTGGGAGAGCACATCTGGAACAAGCCGTTCTTTCCACGCTCCCCTCACTAGAGCACAGTGCCTGACACTGTTCTCTAAATGTTCCCTCATTTTAACTAAGTGAGGGAACTTATTCTAGGCTCTCTCTGGTCTGCCACCTCTACTTGCAGAGTTTAAATATATCCCACGCTAAAAAAACCTCAAAAGATAGCCATGCTGCAGATTTCATTTTAACTCCTGCTCTCTTAAATCTACATACAACAACTTTATGGAGACTTTTATCTCCTTATTAGAGGGACAGAAATACACCATCCACTATTTATGATCTAACCTTGTAAAGTTAAGCTCGTTTTTCATTTAGTTCTCCGATTGCCCTAAGAAAAACTACTGAAAATTCATATTACAGGTCCATAAATGGTACGAGTTTTTGTGAACTCCTCATAGTATGAACACAAACAACAAGTAAATTTTACCCATTTCCATATGTAATCAGTATCCGTAACAGCCAACACAGATCCCAATTAAACATACACTTGCATAAATACCTTGCAATGTATAAGCACTCATTTTACGCATTTCATTCATTGGCAAAGTTGGCAGTAACATACTCTCAGAATAAACAAGAAAAATTATGATCAGAGTATTTTTGTCAAATGTGTGAAAGTAGTGCTCTGTGCGGTCAGCCTCAGCTAAACAGCTATTTGAAGAGAAAGTTGCCAGTTTATCCAGGTAAACTTCTGTATCCTTGAAGGTGCGCACAAGGTTCTGGACACACATTTTTGGCCAACTGCTTGTGACAGTCATTGGAGCCTTTCTGGAGCCTTTGATTCCAGTTCAGCTTCTGCATAGCAGGATTTTTTACTACTACTGTGTTCCTAGCTGCAAGCTAACAAGTCTGTTTTCAGCTGTGATTTTAAGGAATTAGAACACGTCAGAGCCGACGATCCACTTGACCTCAAAGTGCAGTGCTAATGAAGGCCTGAACCGGGATTTAAAAGCAAGAACAAGTTCACACAATTCAGAACCTAAATAGGTTAAATACAAAAGGTTGCAGCACTTCGGGAAGGAGATAAAAGGGAAAAAGAAAAATCATAGAATTATAGAATGGTTCAAGTGGGAAGGGACCTTAAAGATCACCTTGCTGATGATGTCATACTCTCCTCTGCACTGAAGAGTATATATCCTTTCTATGGTCCAACTACAGAAAGAGGTCAGACTACAAAACTCACCCTATATGTGTATTTACATATTTTCTATGTGAGATAGACACCTATATTTTTATCCCAAGATGCAAAAAACACATTGTCCTAGTACCATGAAAAAAGATTTCCATGAAAGTTCTGTAACCTGCATCTGTAACAGTTAAATACAAAGACTGTGAAAGACATTAAAGAAAAACGAACTAAGATGAGATCTAGGTTGAAAGACATAAAGGAGATTTTAGTGGATAATCAATCAGCTTTCAGCCTGATGAATGCTAAAAAAACCAGCTACATCTCCAACACCAAGCTTCCATCCAGGCTGCCAAATAAGTTACGTTTATTTCAGAAAGGGAAAATATCCTCAGAAATTAGAAAGAAATACGGAATTGTCAAAACAGAAGCAGCTTCTTTCTAGAAGGACCTCACAGTGGCTACACCTAGCTTGGTTCAATGCAGTACATTAGTACAAGATAAGACAGGCACAGCGCACACACACTGAAGAAGTGCTGGAGTAGTGCTGGCTACAATCAGACATTACCTGAAGACAGTACATTCTTATCTGCTAGTGGTTAGCTCAAGCCGAAAATAAGGCGTGTTGGATTTACTCCAAAAATCCACCCACAGCTATTTAATTAACTATGCTAACATCAGCAACTTTTATACGGCACATCATCTCTCTCTTTCCATTTTTTTCTGCTTAAAAATTGATTGCCAGACTTCTGTGACCCAGGCGTTAATTCAAGATGGTAGTCCAGCAAGAAGATGACAAAAATTTCCAACTAATAGGTAACAGTGCAGCCTTGTTATGCCTCAAAACATTTACTATGATTTTGCTTTGTTCCCTTATCTGTGACAGATGTCACAGAAAAAAAAAAATAAAGTGCAATGTATTTGCTACCTCTGGAACAGGAAGTGTTTATATCTATGTACAGATTAAAAAATCCATTCATTACAGTACATTAGTGCAATTTATAACAGCTATCTTTTATACTCCACAGGAAAAAAGTTACAATTAAGATATACCTCAGTAGGTCTGGGATACATGATAACTTACTGAAAAATGCCAACATGAAGATGCCATCATTGCCCACTCTAAGCTGATCTGCATCACTGAAATCATCCCGTGGTGGATATTCTTCTTCCTGGATTTACAGGTTAGTGATAATTTAGTGACAAGTGTATTTTAGAATAACTATCTGTAGGATTAAAGTATTAATAATGTTTGTAAAGCTACAAGAAAATTGACATTTCTGTAACACATCTACATAAAGGAAGTTTTAAAGAAAAATATTTCATATCTATAAAACAAATCTTATTTGTTGCTTATATTGATAGAGCCCAAATTTAACTGAAAAGCTTCTGTAGAAGGTATGTTCATGCTGCCTATTCATCTTAAATGACGCTAGAAATTATTTCAGATGAGTACTTTGACAACGAAAACCAATAGAAATTTTTTCTCTTACTGTAACTATCTTGATATGCAGCTAAGTTATTAAGTGTTTTTGCAAAAACTTTACAGAGCATATACTATTTTTCTCCTGCCAGAAGTCTTTTAATGCTTCCCAAAAATATAGAACAAAGTTTTAGAACAAGGTTAGTATCTTAAAATAAACTGCTGGTGCACCAGCACCGCACTAGCCGATTTGACTATCCTATAACCTACAGCAAAAGATGCAAAGCAAAGAAAACCTCTAGGGACACTAGAGGGCGCGAGCACATTACAAGTGTTTAAAAGTCTTCTTAACTCGAAAAGCACAGTACTTTAAAGTCACACAAAAGTCAAAATACTAGATCTTAAAATACTGAAAGTCTGAGTGTGTTTTGTTTCTCGGTACTTGATTTTCAACAGAACTTGGCAGACCTTACGCATGCGTTTCTGTGCACAAGTAAAACATTTGCTGCAACTCCAGACCAGCAAATGTAAAAGTTTTCACTTATTAAAGAGAGCCTAATGAAAACTGTAAAACCAGTTAAACACATAATTTTTATACTTAATTGAGTAACATCAAAACAATGTAGAATGATACAAGTTAAATGCTGCTGTCAGTAGCAGCAGTGATACGGTCTAGACATAAGCACGAGTAAAATTGTTTTCCTATTTTCTCAACAATTAATCATAATGTATTAGAATTGAGATAAGAAATGACCTACAAAAAAATTTAAAAAAATCAAGTGAGATCTGTTGAAGTGAGGTTTACTTAGCTGTTTCCCTAGTGTAGCAAACAAAGTGTAGCAAACACAACTGAAATAGTGTAATTCTGATTTTAAGACATTATTCAGTCACTGTACTGAATGTTATTTTAAGTTCATAATTAAAGGGCACTGAATAACCATAGTGATCTGAAGTTCTGTTACAGGATTGACATGTTGACCTTTGTCAACACAGCAAAATAATTTACCAGGGTATAGCAATTATAGTTTAAAATGTGCTAGAACGAAGTGTACCAATGCAAGCAGCCAGGGCTTTACCCTTCCTGACACAGCTATGAAATTCCAGCTGTGCTCTGTATTTCAGATTAATTAGCCAAGACTCTGTATCAGATAACTCATTTTAAAACACTGCTCTTCACATAGATAATTCCAAGGAAAGAACAAAAAGTTAGTTGAACAACAATCTTAAGGGGCTGTAATTCAGCTCTACACAATTTCAGATGTCCCTAAATGGTCATCGTGACTATGAAAGCATTAGTTTATTTAGTTCAGCTTCAATGCAGCTACAAGACTGATGGGGGGGCAGGGAAGGAAAGAAGAGCTGAAAATGCATTAAACGAAGATTTGCATTTGAATGTGCTTATCTCTGAAATGTATGCCACAAAAGTTCCTTTTTCAAGTCAGGGCAACAGGAAACACTTTAAATTTTGATTTCAGAAGGTCTATAAAACCCCATAGAAAATAATTTTTGGACTTTTTTTAAAACTGTCTGCTAATCTACTTCATACTGGCATTTCCAAACCTAATAGTGAATTACACTCTATGCAAAACGTTGCTTAACAAAAAGAAAACTTTGTTCAACTACAATAACAAGTTTAGCAGGTTTCTCTATAAGCCCAAGCTCCTCTAAGGTTTACACATGTGAGAAACACAGGTCAATATACAACCCAGGGAGGGCAGCTATTTGCAAGTAGGCACTATTGTAGTAAGTGTGAACAAGTTGTAATTTAATCACACTCCATGCCAAGAGGCAACTACATTAAATTGACTTCTATTTTCTGACTCCAAAAATTGTCATATGAAAATAATCGGAATGTTTAAGAAATGGTTTCCTATATCTACATCATTTAGTACCATGTGGTTTTATGACCAGTCCTGCAGATGGAAGACACTAATTAGCCACTGCTCAGGCCCCACTAATATTGTCTGTTTTTCACAGTGCTCTTGTTTAATCTAGTTGGTGTCAACTGCCCCAACTCTTTTTTCAATATATAATCGTTTGCCACCATTCATTGAGCAATGAAAAAGGACAATGCAGAATGACTGTCCTTTCTGCTGATGCTTAGAACTAAATAATTTCATGGAAATACTTCTATTAGATATTGAGATTTTTATCAATGAGAATAATTATATACTGAATTTATATATTTCTTTCTTTTTAATGAGAAGAATATTACGTAACACCACACACAAATCCATAAAGTATATAATACCATTTCAGTATCTCATATTGATTTTTGACAAATTTAGCCATGGTAAGGTTCATGGACAATGTTTCTTGTTTGCTAAATATGCTGAGGGCTACATAAACAGAAAACTTACTGTTCCTATGACCAGAGAAACATCTAAACAGCAAAATATATTGTCAACATAAATGGCATGTCACACAATAATTTCTGTAAGCAAAAGAACATCAAATGGTACAGAGCATCTATCGAAGTTTAGCCTATTTACTCCTTAAACTACATTGCCCTCTGTAGCGTTCTGCAGAGAGAAGACTGTTTTCAACCCCCCGAGTGCTTTTTAACTTCTTTCAAACTGAAACCTAGCATAGTGTATAGTGAGACAACCACCTTTAATCAACTACAGAACCCAAGTTTTCAGTACCCCCTTGGATAACTGAGATACAACTCTTCTCAATGCAGTGGACTGACAGAGAAAAACTACTGAAGAAAGGGTCAAATTACTTAATAAACCCCATAAACGATATCTTCAGCATACAAGGCAATATGGAGAAGTTAATGGTGGGGGGGAAAAAAAAAGGCACAATGAACCCCAGAAGCATTTGTTTGCCAGCAGGAAAATTCATAGTTAAAGTCTAAACTAGAGAGAACTATACCATACCTCTGGACGACTGAGGAATATTTCATCAAACAGACTCCTAGACTCCCTAAACTGGGCGTGCTAAGCATGTAAAAACAGAAAAACATAAGACAAATGCAACTGAAAAGCATTAAGTAAAAGCCATTCATTGCAACATATAAACAAGTCATTTAACTGTTAGCAATATTTTTGCCCCTTTAAATTAACCTTTCAAAACTGACCCTGAGAATTTGAAAAGGAAAACATCAAAAGCCAGGGTAACTAATGCTATCTCTACTGATGACACAGGGCTGCTACAATTTCTTTGATACATTGAGCTATCTGGGAGCATTTGAAAAAAATAAATCTTTATACACAATCTATTCCTGTAAGGCAAGCTACGCAAAGAACTACAAAAATAAGTACTGAAAGTTTCAGTAAACGTTTAGATTGTTCACACAAACTGTGCATGCAGGGTCTACGACAAAGTCTTTAACAAGATCATGCTAATGTTTTTTGTAAGATTGCTACATGATTCAGGGGAACAAAAAAAGGAAGCTGTTTATTAGATGTGCTGCCTTTTTATACCATTACTCTTCTGCTCAGTGAGTAGGTTTGTAGCCTTCGTTACTGCACACTGTGGAGTATACCTTGAAACAATTATCAGCTTCATGTACCACTCAGGGTAACATAAGGACATTTATGTTTTTCCAATTGTTCACATTATTGTAGTAACGAGGCAATATATCCTCATTTGACAAGGAAGAAACTAAAGGCAGAGATCATAGCAGAGTTCACAATGGTAAAAGCACTGATTTCATAAGGCTGAAATAAAAACTGAAAAAACTACATGCTATATCATTTGTGTATGTTTTGCAAAAAGTGTAACATACAAGTCAGATCCTGCCTGCAGCTGCCACTGCTTGTGATCTCCAAAACAGTAAAAGTGAGAAAAGAATTAAACTTTGCACTACTGGTATGCAGTTAAGTGACTTATCTGTTTGTTCTTCCATGGCTATTCAGAGCTAAGGATCAAAATCCTTCCCCTCAAGATGGCAAAGTACCACTTTAACTATGACTTTTTTTTTTTTTTTTTTTTTAATTCTAGCCATCTGCCAGATTAAGACAGTCTTATTACACAGTCTTAGTCCACTCCGGTCTAAGTCCAGAGTTATTTAATAAGGCAGGGATTTTGTGGCAGTATCACGTGGTAAGGTAATTAAAATGGCATTAATTAAAACTGTGGTGGGACATAATTTTAATATCATCTATAAAACTGGAACTCAACTTCAGCATTTCTTTTTTCCCCAAATCTCAACCTTTTACTGTTTCTTTACTATAGCTTGTGTGTGTGAATGTGCTTTAAAAAAAAAAAAAAAAGAAGAAGAAAAAAGAAAACAAAAAAAGCCCCACAGAAGCAAACTGAGTAGAAATTCTATTAAATTTTATCTTTAGCAATTAGGACTGTGCTATTAAGTACACTGAGTAGACATCCAATACTAACTTAATGCTGCCATAAATTTACAACTTTTAAGCCAGTCTCTGTTTTGGGGGAATGATGGTGTGTTCCTACTGATTTTTTCCAAAGTCAGTGAAATTCTTGTGGTGTCAGCAGCTAGTTCTTCAATGTCAAACTCTACTTTATGTTTTGGGAGAGCAGATTATGTAAAAGTTTGTTTCTCACTTTGTCACCATATCCTACTCTCCTACCTCTTAACTCCAGATTCCTTCTCCCTCCCTATTCCTCTTTTCTCACACATCAGCTTCAGCTCCTCTCCCTGTAGTACCACATGTTGTCCCACTTGAGCTCCTTTCTCCACCAATCCCAGCTGATCTGTCTCCCTCCTGTTTCCTCATTTAAATCTCTCTTTGTTCCCTCCATACCTCTGCTTTCCATTCACCCTTGCCTTTCCTCATTTTGACTTAGACCCATCCTCTCCGATGGGCCTGTGCTCACTCTGAGCCAGTTACCTCCTTGCCCAACCTAAACGAGACTTCTCCTAAAACACATATGCTTCAGAATCTCAGAGTTACTGTCCTTCTTCCCTCCACCTACCATTAATGCTCTTGCAGTTGAATTAAGCAGCTTTCCTCTTCCCTTCTGACCAAAAGCCAAGAATAACCGAACTACTTCAGGGCACATCAGAAATTCCCATTTCTCAGTTCCAGTGTTTTGACCAAAAACAGTCAAAAGCATTCCTAGGGTGTATCTACTCTTAGTCCCATAATCCTACTCTGATACAGAACATTTGAAAGCGTTTTCTAACAGCACACCTGCAGTCCCAACCCCTTTGGAGCTATGAGCAGTCTCAACTTGTTCATGCAAGACAATCTCCACACATTTACAAAATTTCAAGCTGTGTGTATCAATGTGGAAATTAATTTTTCAAAAACTTGTAGTTTGGCCAAAGCCAAGTAGATTTTCTGAGGAAGGGCAAAAGGTATTTCTGACACTGCGACCTGAACATGTTCAAAAGAGTTCTCCAAAGTAAAAAAAAAGCTTAAAATTACAAGGAAAAAAACACTGTCTTTTTTTTTCTCCCTCCTTCGCTTTGTTCTTGAAATTGGCTGAACCCCAGCCTGAGGTTTTCCCTGTGAAATTCAGGTCAAGAAAGATTGCTCGTAGGTCTGAAACTTTCACCCCATGGGGGTCTACATGTACAAAGTTAAAGCAAAAAGAATCTTGCAAGAGAGTTGCACGTGTCCTGACTGAAGTGTCACAGGACTGGTAATGGTACCTTATAAGTTAAGGTTTGGGTTGCCAATGTTCCAAATAAGTTTAAAAGGTTCATAATTTCAGATTGAGTGTTTCATTCAGACCAGTATTTCAGAAAAAAAGTTTTACTTATAAGACAAGCAGTAAGGACAGACTACATAGAGTCCATGCTCCTGTTAAAGCAGTTAAAAGGTTACAACTGGGGATCATCACCTCATCGCAGAAACTTGGCAGGTAACCATGCAAATGTTCCTGGTTCCCTGCCGCATTTAGTAAAACAGACTTGTGTAACGCCTTCACTGGCGACGCTACACAAATTCAATTTAATTTTAGCTGCGCATACCTTAAAAGTTGAGTGTTGCGCACTGTGATTACAGCACAGCAGCCAAGGAAGGAACAGCCTCCCGCTGGGCGAGCAGAAGTTTTTTTCTAGTCACAAGCACACTGCAGTCAGTGAGACTTTTAAATGCATCTCAAATGCAACCACATTTGATCTCAAGGTGGAGATTTTTAGTGAAAGCACTGGAAGCCTAGTTTGGGTATAGTATATTATGGCTGATACGACCAAACAACAGAATTTCCACATTCCAAAACTTTTAGGTAGAATTCTTCCTTCTTTTATCCCAAAATTAACATTTAACACCAATTGCAGATATCCATTTTTCTATTTTGAGGACTTTACTCTTTATACTGTTAATTCTTACAAAACTATAAATGCTGAATGTATACCTATTATTTACTTTACTGTTTATAGTAAGTTGTGGCATGGTTAGTTTTTTTTTTTTTTTTTTCTTATTTTAACTACTTGGAACATTTCTTTGAACTTCAGTACTAAAAGTTTTCATGAAACAAACAACAGGGACCTTTCCTTTTAAAAAAGCTCTACAGTATTTGGAGTTTTACCCCTTCAAGACTGTTGGAATTATCCTGCCTCTCTAATGGTCTACTTTGATCATTGATCTATTTTATTTTACCATTTGAAACACTAAATATCAGCAACAACTCTACAAAGTAACATTAGTAGTGGATACCTAATTAAAAGATGACAAAATACTGGATAAACTATTAAAACAGGGCAAAAATTGGCTCTTAAAGCTTTTTAGACAGCAGCTATGCCTCAGAAAAGAGTGAATATGATACACATTTGATAGTACTTTAACTTAAACTCTCTACACAAAATCTAAGCATCCAAAATATTTAAATCATCAGCCCACCATTATTTTAATAAATAGGCCATAATATGGGCCCAATTTTTAGAGACAATTAGAGTAGCCTAACATGTTTCACAAAATTGAAAACAAGCAGAATCATATCACTTACTCGTTGGGCAACTTCTGCTGCAGCAGCTGCCATTGCTGCAGCTTTGGCCTTCTCTGCTTCATCGTAAGTAGGAAGAGAGGTAGCTACACTGTATGGAGGTGGTACAGGATAAAATTCATTGTGTGTTTCTGTTCAAAATAAAGAGGTTATGCATTTTTAAGCCAGAAAGATGTCAGGAATATTGACTTTTACATGCACATAACTACCGAGCTTTAAAATATTTTTTTTTTCCAGAGGCTGAAATTGATAATATTTGTATTTCAAGTTCTTTTAAGTTTAAAAAAAAAACAAACAACTTATTTTTACAAAATAAAATAGTGAATGGGGCTTTTAGTTGCTACTCAAGGCAGAAAACTGAATCTAGATGCTGCAAGGAGCCAACAAATTTATTAACAAAAAAAGTTGCATTTGCTGAGTTACATCTCTAGGCACTCCAATCAAAGGCTTTTTATCAAATCATACAAACAGATATGCACAGAAGCATCCTTAAAAAAAAAAAAAGCTTTTAATTATTACCATCAATTAGTGTCCAGTAACAATCATGCTGCATTTTTATTAGCATGACCTTTTTGGTAATTTAAGTTGTTCTGTGAAAATCAGTATTTCCAAGATTTCAGTTTTACCTCATTCTTTTAAAAATGTTCCTTCTATCAAAATGGACTACAGACTTCATTATTATACAGTGAAATAGTAAAACGTTATCATACAGAACAGAATTATTAACCAAATGAATAAAGGCTATTTAAAATACAACTTAAGCTTCCTCCTACACCCAACAGGAGTTTGTAACAAGATTGCTTATGTGGTAAGGATTTGTCAGCACAGGTCACACGGGTAAAAAGATTTGTCATCACACGACCACAAAGATGTTATATATAGGGATAATTCTGCATAGCTATGTATTTACTTGCAAACACTGTCTCAAAGGACAGGGATAGGAAATTGAGTCTTTAATCAACATTAAAAAATTAGGCTGGAGGTTACTGTTAAAATATTTATTTGGCACATGAAAGATGCAAATCCAAGCAACTTTGCTTAAAGAGGGACCTGGATGTTGCCTGCTGTTAAGTCTCCCATACCCCAAAGAAAAGTTGCAACCTCATGAGAAAGGGAACAGTGAATAAATGGAAAAAAAGATTTGTTACTCATTTTCCACAATAAGTTTTAAAGCAAAATGCATGTTGTCATGGTAATATTTTCACCAAACAGTAGCACACACTTAAGAAATTTAAGTTTTGACAAATCAATGCTCTGTTGTTTTGGGTTTTTTTTTACAAAGAGAAAATGAAAATTGCTAATGAGGTCTAATAACAAAGCACTACTCAAAGATGTAGATTAAATGTGGAACTGAACTACTCGAAGACTTAAATAAAACCTATTACACTAATTAATGAACGTCACTTCGCCTAGTAATTTGGAACAATCAGTGTAATTTAGAAGTGCGCTTCTTCTGAACAACGCAGACAAAGGGCTGTGCATGAAAGCAGAGCTTTTTACTGCAATTGTGTGTGTAGAGAAAAAAAAAACAACAAACCCACAACTGCAGCATCGTACCACGTTGAACCAAGTGCTGATTCATACACACTCCTCCCTGACAAGCTCTTAAGTAAGAAAAATACCTGAGGTTGCAGCTGCTTCTACGGCTATGCTACAGTAAGGTGGAGGGGAAGTATCTGCTTCGGATAAGGCTGCTGCTGTCTGGGGCATCTGGGTATTCTCTGTAGACGTGGAAGGCTGCTCAGCTGCTGAGGACTCTGGGGGGTCATCCTCGTTGTGAAGCTGAGAAGAAAAACACACAAATTTCAGAGGCATTCGGGGAATACTTCCTACGACAGTCTAGTACTTGCAGAACCATCTTTAAAAAAA
>JAOXNO010000001.1:164520608-164530653 GCA_028565335.1 Limnodromus scolopaceus
TGCCCACGGAAGTCGTGGATGCCCCATCCCTGGAAGTGTTCAAGGCCGGGCCGGATGGGGCTTTGAGCAACCTGCTCCAGTGGGAGGTGTCCCTGCCCATGGCAGGGGGGTTGGAACTCGATGATCTCTAAGGTCCCTTCCAACTGTAACCATTCTATGATTCTATACATATGTTCGCTTCCCCTTGTCTTTTCTGTGATTCAACCCACATTTCAGTGAGTGCTCTCCCATTTTAATCTTGCACAATTTGGTGAATAACAGCTCTGCAACTGCTACGTCCACTGCCTTGGTGACTTTTTAAGCGTTCATCACTTCCGACTGCCACCACCCATTTCAGATACCACTTTTAAGAAGGCTGCTTCCCTTTCACCTTCTGTAGCTCCTCTTGTGAGATCCCAAAACGGCATATACAGCGCCCAGGTTTCATACAGGGATGCTTCCTGTTCATTCTCACTGTCTTCCCTGATGATGGACAATGTTTTATCAGGATTTATTGGCAGCTGCCATGAACCAACAGCTTCAGCAGACTGTCACTGACAGCTCCAAGAATTGCCATGTCGAAAGGTCATGTCTTTACTTAACAGCAGCTTTATAGAACCAGTACAGAAAACAGATCCCAGTCACTCTGAAGTCGCACAGAACACACAAAACAACTGTAAAAGCAGAGGTAATAGGAAAGCCTACAAAATTAGGAAACGGACAGGGCTGTCACCAAGAGCAAACTCAATATTCAGCAGTTAGCTCCTGCTTCCATTTTAGCCTACGTTCATCTGGGCTGAAAAAAATCAATGTTGACTGAAACAGCCGAGCATTTCTCTAAATTTAATATGCATGTTTCACTTAAAAGTCCAAGTATAGCAGGAAGGTTCAAGCACAACGATTCCTAATGAAGAACAATCCAGGAAAATGCTAGAAATGGCAAATTCATTTTACAGGGGGTGGGATAAAGAAAAAGAGGGTTGGTTGGTTTGTTTGGTTTTTTCTGGAGAAGTATCATGGTAACTAAACTGCAGGAGCATACAGTTGAGATTTGATTTGAGAGATGTAGGCAAAAAATGACTCTCGAGTTTGTTTCCTGTATCACAGCTAAGTAAATGCCTTCAAAAATTCTGCAGTAAAACTCTGTAAGAGAAACTTCAAATGTCTCAACTTTATTGACAACACAGAGGCTTTATTGCTTGTGTATTTGAATAAACCTAGTTAAGCAGAAAGAGTTTCCTACTTTATAGTACCAGTTAGCTCAAAATGAAATCATTAGTTCAATAATACCTAAATCAGAGGATATTATTAATCAATAAGAGCAAACCCTCTTTATTCTTATTACAGGGTCAATTGTGCCTGACTTTTCAGCATATCTCATTTTCTTAGTAACTGGAAAATGGAGTATTCAAGCTCCTCAATTTAAGATATCAGTACATCAAATCATTAGAGAGATAATACCGACAGAAATTTCAACAGCTCAAAAAAACCCCACACACATAACACCAGCTGAACACGCTTTTTATGCATTGCATGCAGAAGAACAGGCTCTACTGAAAAGATTCTCATTTTGATTTGTGGTCTTCTTTCTCTTCCATCCACTATGGGACTCACAGCTTTAATAAAGTTTAGCAGCAAAGATAAACACAACTCACACAACAACAACGAACGCTAAAGGCCCTTTCTTTAAAGAACACGTTTTTATGTCTCAACAGATTGTATCGAGTTTTTTCAACCCTACTGTTAGAGCTAAAGAGTGTCGACTAAGCATTTTAAAGCAACCCTACAAAATACGTGGCCCAAAGGGCAATTCTCTGGATCTCTCAGCTGCTAGAGAGATGATGCATACATCTAGGGGCAGGCACTTTCCAGCAGGTCAGGTTTTTGTGGTTATGAGGCAGCTGAACAAAACCAACAAAAAAGCAGCAGTCTAGGAAGCTCAGCTCTTCAGGGGAAGAATAGAAGATGACCAGACTAGTGCTACCTGTATACCACAGGGGATATAAAAAAAAAAAAGAAAAAGAAAAAACCCAAACCCAGTAGCAGGCATTGAGATATGTGAGAAAGGAACATGGGCCACATCGCTCATCATCAAGTGTGGCCCAGAGCTGCAGGGCTTTAGCAACCTGCTCATTTGTTTGAATTACACACTCTCATTCTAGAATTTGGAGAAGAGTTTGAAGACTATACAGCTTATGCAACCCTTTTTCCTAATCATTTATTCTACGCATTTGATGCAAGTCAATTTTGTGACCACAACCATGGAGTTTCAATTAAGAGTCTTAATGCTTCAGTACATTCCTTAGAAATGCCTTAAATACTGTTTCCCTAAATTCCCAAATATGACAATTACCACAATCAAAATGGACAATTCAACTCAGAACACCCAAGGCTCTTATCCCAATTGTCTCATGCTTTACCAAAGGCATCACTCACTCCTCAGAGATGACAAGTGTTAACTACACGAACCATTACCAAAGCAATGTTTAAACATGAGCTTGTGTTACTTCACAAAAAAAACCCAAAACAAACAAAAAAAACCCAAAAAACAACAACAAAACCACCCTTACTTTCTGCAATAAGGAGATAACTGATACTGTAAGCATCCTTTTGTCAATAACTTTTCCTCAAGGTTGCTCTGTGTAACTGTTTCAGATTAATCAGGGAAAAGCTAAAAAAGTTCAATAATTCAAACTACATGTACACCTTCACCAAGGACATGATTCTGACCTCTCTTACAACAATAATCAGTCAACATTAATAGGATTACTGTCAAAACGGAACATATTGTTCAAAGCTAAACATTGTTCAAAAGCACAAAGTACAGTTGTGAATATGTTAAATTATCATACAATAGTTGGAGACCAAAATTTTGTTCAATTTTTTTACTGGAAGGCCATGTTTTACAAGAAGGAAGATGACAAATCTCTACCAAGCACCTTGAACAGTAACTCGAAAGAAAAATGGGATTACAAACAGAAATAAAGTAATATACTATTGATATATATAGACTAGATTTTGTTGTGTCTACACGACCCAAAGTTTGCAGGCTTGTTTTCTGGATTGTTCTGTCTATTCCAAACACAGTTGCAGGAGGCACAGCCAGGGATGGGGTTGGGGGATGATTCAATATCTAATGTTTTGGCTATAGAGTGACTGAGAAGTATGTTAGACTATATCAGGTTTAGGTTAATCTTACCCTACAATAATGGAAATGATGCTTAAGTGGAACAAACAGTTAAATGTTGAAATGGAAATATATTTTCCACTTTCACTGTAAAACTCAAAGCCGTAAGGCATCCGCATCCTGACATGTGCTGTGAGCCCCGGCTGCGGGAGTCTGAAATGACTTCAGCACAAAACAGAAGAAGTTAGTCATTTTCATCAAAAATACAGCTGGCAAAGGGGGTGCCCGTTTTACTAAAATCAGCGAGCTGTGACAGCACTTGTCCAGGAAGTGGGAGACCTAAGCCCGAGGCAGCTCAAACCCACAGTCTTGGCTGTGCAATAGCTTCACTTCAGTAAGAACAGTTGGCAGTGCCTCTCCAACATAACAAGTTGCCAATTTTGTAATTTTTTTTTTAATTTTTTTTTTTTTTTACTCATAATCTCTTAGGATTACTTCTCCATTTGAAAATGGATTGTCTAATGTGGGTGTACTGGTGTACGTCCATTTGTTCATTCCTCTTTCCAAAGTAGTTAACACACCTGAAGTCTAGAAGGAGGTTTGAGGCTACCAAACTCAACACAACCTTCACGTCTACGACTGTAAACTAAGCACTGAGGTCTCACAAGGTTAGGCATGATGACATTACCAGTTGCCACATTTTCCTTGTTTTGTCAACGCTGTCACTGGGAAGAAAGTTTCAAAATAAGCCTAGAGCCAGCCATTTGTCAAATGTACCTCATTTTCCCCATCCAGAAGATGTCTACTAACATTTTGTATTAAACTAACACTTGGTTTCTGAAATTAGCTTGATGTGGTTCCTACCGTATTTTTCACATACGAACACAATGAGAGAGTGCTTAGAGTTTCCCTTTTTAAGAGTGAAAATGAATGAAAAGAACATCTAGCTTGGCCACATCACAGCTGACTTCTGCTAACCCTGCTATTTGAAGGCGTTTTATTCCTATTACTGAACTTTTGCCTTTTTTAATAGGATTAGAAGACTTACTAGACGTGGCATGTATGCATGCCACAGCCCGAAGCTGTCTTCTTACATTACAAGGCTTAGTGTCACTGCAGAGATCAGGTACATCTTCCTTTTAGCTTTATATGTCTTTCAAGAACTTAAAAATCCCAGTGTTTCACAAAATAGGCTCAGCTATACCAACAGCTTGCTGCCACCAGAAAGGTCACTCCTGTTCCTACCCTCTCCTCCTGCACCACCCTTGTGCAAACCCAACCGAGACCTTCAGAGAAAAGTCTAAGTGGAACAACCCAGGTGAGTGTGGCTGGTCTATACTACTCATTTCACGTTGTTCAGTATGGTAAAACTGGTGCCCTATATAACTAAACCAATTTGTGTGTTGATAAAAACCACCCTATGTCCCTGTGTGCCCACGCCAAAAAGAAATGAAGCTGCCCAAATGCCACAGCCTGTGCCCACATGAAGAACCAGAAAGCTATTCTAACCGCGGTTACTCCTCTTGTAAGAGTGAGGCAGCGTTTCTTCCTATGAATCAGAGGCAGAGCTGGGTGTTTATCCCCGTGGCCCTCTGAAAGAGAGATCCAAAAACCAGCCAGTGATGGCAACACACAAAGTTAGACCACCCTGCTTCAAATTTACAAAAGGGAATAGACAGAAAGGATTGTACCTGTTTGGTACCTCATCACCTTGACTTCGGAGGAACACTCAAAGAGATATGAGGTTAATTTCCTCGTTCATACGAAACATGAAAGTACTTAAAAACTTAACTAAAAAGTGAAAAAAATGTAAAAATGTATTACTTTTTAAATGTTAACTGCATCACTACTGTATCTGCGAACATACCTCAACATTTAGAATTTCTCTTCTTTATAAAAAATAGGGAAAAGTGTATATAAAAACATTAAAGCTATTCTTTCAAGTGAAAACCCACTATGTTTGATAGCCAAATTTGTCACAGGTAAAAATGTTCCAGAAATAAATTCTAAATTTAAAGTGTTTATTATTAAATTCCAAAAAACAATTAAGATGCAAGGATGGCCCATTCTTTGAAAAGTGTCATGTAGCTCATTTTAGAAGATCCTCATTTGCTCTTCTAAACCAATAAAGGTCTGTGCTCGGTGTTTTATGTGCAAAAAGCCAGTACACTGAAAAATTTTATCTTCAATGATTAAGAGGTTCGTATTACTAAAAACACCCGGACAACTGTCACAAAAAAGCAAAAGTAAAGCTTATCACTTAATGCATCTCTACTCAATATTTTTCAGTACGATAAATATAGTCCCCTAGATGCAGTATTTTATCTTCCAGTTATGACATCACCACTAGATTTGTGGAAAGGAACAGAATTTCCCTAACGTAAGCTAGGTCAATCTGTTCAGTAACACCAATTACATAAGAGTTCTTCAAAGACAATTAATACTATAGAAAATATGCGATATATAAGCTAGGAGTCTTACATCAAAAGTGCAGAATAAACAATATTTGGGCTCTCTCTATTTTATTTGCCAATCTCTATTAGGCTCAGTCCTGTGAAAAGCAAGGGAGGAGGAGGAGACATTTCTTTGTGCACATTTCCTGCGTAGGTTGACTTTCATGTGTTTGAGAGCTACAAAGACAACTTGACTTTTTACTCTCACAATGTTATCTGGTTAAAAACCTGAGTCAGAGTCAGTGACAATGGAGTTAAGAGGTACAGAAAATTAAGCCTTATCTGAGATAATCGTAAAGCTATTCACAACATGTAGCATTATGAAGGCAAATGGATTCGAATAAAGTGTTTACAGGAGCAATTTTCACCTCTTAACCCTGTTTCTAAAAAGCACACACAACTTACATCCATTGAAGATTCACACACTGTTTAGAAATCGCGATTTCTTGATCCCTGTATAGCGCTGTACAAGAGCGGGCTGCTGTTCCAGTCTTGCATCACACATCACTTAGAAACTCCACCAAACCCAGATGCTACAGGGGCACAAGTCCAGCAACAGCTAAACTGACATCCATACGGACTGCTGCCTTTGGCTCCATCTGCCCTGGTTTGCTACCTCCCCATTTACCATTCACCTCTCTAGCTCTGACCAACCCCTAAACCAAAGAATGATGACTACCTGACCCCCGATTGATAACCCAAAGCTTTAATCAAGACAGACTGTGGGGGAGTGGTGAGTTGATTATAATTCTTAAGCAGGTCAGCATGCAAGTCCTGCAGCTTCCAATGGGATTTCTGTGCCTAAATCACTCATGTCGTGCACATGAAGTCTTCCCTCATGACTCAGTTATCTGGAAAATCACATTTCACAGAAAAAAAAAGAAAAAAAAAAAAAGACAATCCCGAGCTTTAATACTTAGTTGTTCACCCCATTTTACGCACTGCAGAAAATGGCTAAATTTCTTCCACTTTGTTTCAGTGTAGATTCACAAAGCATGATTCAAATCACTTTTTCTGCAAATGAGCTGGACTAGAAGCAAATATTTCAGACAAGACAGTAATGTACAAATTAAGGTCAGATGACAAAGAGCTAGAAGGAAAAAGAATCAGGAGAATGATCACTGAAGAATTTTTATTATTATTTTTCTGAAGTTGGTGCCCGAGTCCCCTTATCCAACAAGCAGAATAGGGGAAGAAAAATTAAAAAAATACAACAACAAGGAAATGACACGACTGAACTGACTATACCTGTAAAGAATGTAAAACTTAAGACACATTTACCAACAGGACTGCAGCATGCAAGTGACTAAGGGAAAAAAAAAAAAAAAAAAGAAAAAAAGGAAGTAAAGCAGGACAACAAAGGTTGGCTAATTTACTTCTGATGTCATATTCCTGCAGGGAAGCATGACAAATTCTTACCCATCAATTAGCTGTCTTTTGCCCTATGAAGAGAGGACAGAAGAGGAGGGGCAGAAAGCAATACAAACCACACATGCCCGCGGCAGACGGTTACGTAAAGCTGATGCACTGCCTGCTCCTTGCCCACAACACACTCACTTTGCTGCAATTCCAAGTACCAGCTTTTTAACAGTTGCCTGGCTCGAACATTTTTAAACTGCTTTTTATTTAAAATGTAGACGCACAAGAAATAAGACTAAGAACGAAGCTTTAGCGCTGTGTCTGATGGAGATAAAAAAATAAGAGAAGCTGGGGGTTAGCTTTATGATCTGACATTTTCTCTTTCATAAGAGGTCATAAAACTGGCTTGTTGTGCTAAAGCTCATAACTGCATTGCCTGCCATTCTTAGTGTCCTTTATTTCAACTTACTTGAAGAAATCACAAATAAAAAGAGGCAGCAGTGAGACAGCCCCTTCAACTTAAGTGAAGAGCTACTGTCACTGCAAGGAACAGAAATGCAAGTCAGTACTTCTTTCGATAATAATGTACATCTATAATTCTTTCTATTTAGAAGAGAACTTGCCCTAAATACGACAAAACAGATCAGTTACAAGAGCCAGGATGGGTACAACTAGGAAAAAAAAAAAAAAATTGCTATTATTCACGAAGAAGAAAAAAAAAAAGACAAGACGTGCAGTGCCATAGTAGAAGCGGTCAGATTTCATAAGCTTAACGCTAGGGAGTGAGACATTCACAAAACTAATGCGATAGTAGGCACATTAAGTCGTATTTCTCTTCTATAGTTTGTCCTTAAAATTTAGGACACAACCACAAAATCTGCAATAATCTACTGCTTACTATCTCTCATAGCCATTATGTAAGCAAATATAACACTTAAGATCACATACTTGAATAATCAGGTGCTAATTAAGTACCTCTGCAATCACCTCGTTCCGTCCATTCTCTGACCCAAGTAAATAAGTAAATAACATCATAAAAATCTCAACGCCTAGCAGTCAGATACAACGGAGAGAAGATAAAACACATGCTCCTTCCTATAGGACAGTAATCAGTAAGGTCACATTTTAGACTCTGGAGTACATCAGAGACTGAGGCAGCACTTTCATTGTGACTTACAGCAAATTCAATGGAACTTAAGGTGCTGTAATTGTAAAGGCTTCAGAGAACACTTCCGTAACAAAATTCGGTGACACAAACTGACCACAAGGTTTAATATACACAGGGAACCAACTAGGCCAACTGCTGCTGTCAAATATTAAGATTAGCCCTTTTGGAAGGCCACACCAAAGAGCATTTACCCACAGCCGGGCACCAGCACTGTAGCTGGAAGTTCCTCATCAAATGTAACACAAAAACATTACAGAGGCAAATTATTTCTTCATTCCATCTTACCATGCGTTTTCCTACTCCTTTGAGTAACGCGATTAAAATTTCACTTATATCTGTCTGAAGTTTAACAGCATACACTTTTAAGGCCTTTTAAAACATACCGAGGTTACCTCAGGCCTCAGGGAAGCTAGTGTTTGCAGGCCCTTAAGAAAACACTCTGCCAGCATTTTTATTTTCCGTCACAAAGGAAGAATGACTTTCTGACTGCTATGGAAGGGTGGTGCAGAAAAAGAAGTGTGCTGGAAAGCACTGACCCATAAAAGCACTTGGCGACCGACTAGCATCCTAAAGGCACACGTCACTCCTGAGAAGTCGCAGGGCGCTAGGTGTGTTTGTCAGCCATATGACGGTCCCAGTATATGACCGTCCAAAAAGCATACACAAGTTTCCCACGCTACAAGACTATCAAAATAAATATTCTAGACCTATTATAAGGGTTTTCCTGTTACTGTTTTTCAGATCATAATCTAGAAACAATCTAAGCACCAGCATGTAGTTCAACATATGCACAGAAGTAAATGCGATTACTTCTGTGGACGTTGTTTTCACTGCTAAAGCTGTAAAACACAAACAAACATAAAGCAAACGTAAGATAAATCATGGGGGATTTAGCTAGAAGACTGTCGCAGAAATTTGAGTTACAGGCAGCAGCAAGGATTTCAGACTGCTATAATACAGCCTTACATACCAGCAAAGCTGTGAAGTACAAGGAACTGAAAGGATAACGTTGAAACTTCTGAGGACGCTGACTGCACTGAAGTATTTTGCAACCAATCATCAGAAAAGCTTGTATATTTCGAGCACAACTGACATCAAGCTACGGACTGCAAAAACTCACGACTGTGAGAAACAAGCAGCGCAATCAGTTTGGGCAGGAGGAAAACCTCTGCCTCCTAAATGGTTACTTCTGTAGAGAGGTTTAGGAAGGAAAGAAGGGAGATTTAAATCGGACTCAGTGAAGGGCTGAAGGCTGCGCTTTAGCGAGGGGTGTGCGTGTGTGTGTGTGTGCCTGTGCACACACTCAGAGGCTTGCTGAAGGTCAGTCTTCTGCACTTCACAGTCCCCTGCGCCTAATCTTCCGTAAGCCAGTGTACACGTGTGTGCGGGTACACACGTACACACACACACACACACACACACAAACGGGTTTACAGCCGACAACACGCATTACGCTCCGTCCCTGACTCAGACAGCCGGGAACCACCGCAAAACAGGAAGGTTTTAGAGCAGAAACGCCGCTTCGCTCCCAGGCAGGTACCGCTCCCAGGGGACCGACTCGCCCCCTCCCCAGACGAGGCGGAGACGAACCGCCGCCCCGCTCCCACCGCCGCCCCGCTCCCACCGCCCCCTCCGCCGAGGCCCGCCGCCCCCTCACCGGCGCTGGGGGGAAACCCGCCATCACCCCGACCGGCACCGACCGCCGAGGGGGAGACGGAGGGAGAGGAAAGGCGGCTTGGCTTCCCGCGCAGGCCGGCAGCGCGGCCCGGCCGCCCCCTCAGAGGCCGGGCGCCAGGGGCTGCCGGCGGGGGGAGGGGAGGGGGCGCCCGGGCAAGGCCCGGCTGTCAGAACCCCACCACCGCCAGGACAGGGGAGGGGACAGGGCGGCGCTCGGTCCCGCACTAGCGCTGGAGAAACGCCAAGGGGCCCCTGCCAGACCCCTTCTTTTGAGAATGGGGC
>JAOXNO010000001.1:164544750-164554944 GCA_028565335.1 Limnodromus scolopaceus
GTAGTGGAATTGCTGTTGCTGTGAACCTTGCTATAGAAAATTCATAAAGGCACGGGAATGAACTCTTCCTGAGGACCATTTCCTTCCTGTAAATTTCTATGGGACAAAAGCAAATTTCCTGCAAAAGCTCTCATTCACATCAGTGAGAGCAGAACTGGGTACTTAAAAAAAAGGAAAGAGGATAAAACCAAGGTTACTTAGCAGCTAACTGTAAGGGGAAGTATGTTTTCCCTGGCTACTACAGAAGAGCTACTACATTTTCTGGCATTCCCCTGAAGCAGTGTCCTTGTCTGTACGGAGGCTGGATGAAAGCTCTTGCATCACCTTTTATCAGAGGGAGGCACAAATGCTAAAGATGTTGTGCCAAAGTACACATTAGTATTTGATTTTTTAAAAATACCATTGTGTCCAAAGCTAAAGAACAAATACAATTCTATATTTTTCCTGTATCTTGGTACAATAACATGTTGTCACTTCAGCCAAGTATGAATAATTCAGTGAATCACCATCATTTCTTTTTAAATGAGCCTAGAATAAGATAATAGTGCCTTTTGCAACAACAGTACCACAATAGTAGACCTTCCTAAGGTTAAAATAAGCAAGGCTAAAATAAACATCTTTGAACTGTAAAGCCCAGAGACTTTGCATGTCCCTCACTGTTTTGATATGCCCGAAGGCATGAAGCGGCTATAAAAACAGGATTTGTAAATCCCTCTGAAAGAAATTCTCAAGTGTCATCAAGCTGCTGTGTTGCTCCAAAACTTTTTTTTTTTTTAATTATTATTATTATTATTTAATAATTATTTTCTGGAATAGAGTAGATATCCCATGAATCAGCACACAGACTACTGGAATTTTAAAAAACATAGCCATAAGACGTTATTAACTTACGACAGTTATTACACGACCCAGTTCATGGGAAAGTTAGGCTGGATTACTGGAATTATTTCCTTTTGTTGTCGCCATTCACATTGTAGTTGTACTACGCAATTTACCAAATCAACTGGAAATGCTTGATTTAAAAAAAAACAAACAAACCCACACCAAAAAGCCAAACAGAAAACCCCACACTTTTCCATCATTTGAGACTCGAGGTGAGAGTCATCTGAAATGCCCTAGGATGCTCAAGACAGGGCTGGCAGAACCTAGGGGATACCTCAGCTTTTTGAGGTGTGAGGTGGCATCTGTCTGAGAAACCTGGGGGCCTTCGAAATGGCACCTGAAAGCTGAGGCAACTGCACCAACCTTTAGTATCTTTTCTGTCTAATTCTCTTCCTTCTCCCCACCCAGCTCAGGAAGCCTACACAGCAGCCTCTCAAGAAATGAAGAAGGAGCTCAGAGTAGCAATTAATTTTTTAATTGATAAAATTATCTTTCTTGGATATTTTTTCTTAAAGTTCTCAAGGATTTAAAATGGCCAGACTGGCTTAAATTGTCACAGAAACAAATGATTAGTACCTGAAACAGCAAAGGCCCCAGCAGATGAGTGAAATTCTGTATAGATCCATAACTATTTCCATTAACAATCTGCTATTACAAAAAAAGGCCCAGACAAATAATGGGTCATTTTTAATTGTGCTGTTACAGAAAGGAGGAAGGGTTTGTGCAGGGAGAGAGAATATCCTGAAAAACTTTTACGCTTGCCTTTTTCCCAGTTCTAGCAGTTATTTAATAAATTAAAATATCTCTCCTGCAGGTCTTGCCTCACTTCTGCTCTTGGACTGTCATGAAAATCACAACAATAGTTCCATACATATTTTACACATCAAATGATAAACTTTAGAGGCGATAGAGCAAGAGATCAAGAATACTGAGAACAGCCTGAATTTCAGCTATCAGATTCCCTTTTGCTAGCCATTATCTGACTCTGTTGGAAAATACCTTTTTTTTTCCTGGGATTTGCTGGATAATAAAATTTAGTCCTATAGTATTCCTTCCTGGAAGCTGACTGGGTTCCAATCAAGTACTAATGAAATGTAAAAACTATGGACAGTAATAATATGGACGGTCTAATAGCCTCTGCCTCTCAACCATTTCATATTTAAGGAATATCTTTAGCTTGCATTACTCATATTGACTTCTTTTCTATATCGGATACATAGAGTTGATAGATATGCTTTACATATGCCAAATTATAAGTTCAGAAAATGTTTTGAAAAATGATGATACCCAGTTGGTGGCCACTTAACTTTTGTCTGTCAGAATACTAATTAGGGAAGTTGACTGTGAGTCTATAAAGAGCTGAAAGGCAGTGAAAAAAAAAAAAGCCATGGCACAATAAAAAATGGAAGACAAACAGCTGAGTTGCTCATAAAATACAGTGTTTTGGAGGTATCCAAATAAAGATAGGGATATCAGATAATATTAATAAAACAGGCTTGTGGATTTTAAAACCGTGTGAATGTTATGGCTGATCTTGACGCAAACAAGGAGGCCATCAGTATGGCAACAGGAATGATGCGAACAAGGGCTTTGATAAAGACTGGAAAAGAAAAACTGAGAATTGATGTGCCTCAGAGATCATATGTCTTCGGAAAGAGTGTCTCTGAAAAATGTGGTAAGGCAGAAGAGAGGCCAAGGACAGCCTTGGCCTCTAGGTCATACAAAATGCTCCCAAAAGCTACCAATAGTAGATGTACAGATGCAAAAGGAATATGGGAAGATAGTATATCTGAACTGGAGAAGAAGTTCTGATGAAGAACAAAAATTAGCATTTTTTTTGTTTCAAAGAATACCGTTATAGAACAATTGAGGGAAGATTTGAGTACATTTCTTAATTATCTTATAAACAAACAACTTCTTCTGGAAGCAAATATGGGAGAAATAATTTTTAAAAGAAACTGAAGAAGAAATTTAATTGGTTGGGAACTGCAAGATAACAGATACTGGTAAATCTCTTGATTAATTATTAAACACATAAGATAACAAAAAGACTTAAATTAGGCTCGGTAGTCTGGAAATAACTCAGCAGAACAAATGATACCAATATTAACACATACCAAATTATAAGAAAGCACAGCAAGATTAAAACATTATCATGGCATCTCTACCATTAATGCCATCTTCATTACATTATCCCAAAAATCAAAGGAAATGGAAATATCAATATGAAATTTACAATAAAGGTATCCCTGGGATATCAAATATTTTTGCGTATGTTAGCTACTCAAGAAAAACATGGAAAATACTATTAAACATATTGATTTTATCAAATCTGAAAAAGGAACATCATGACATTCTGTAAGAGTCTTGAGTTTTGATGAAAAATTTGTAATCTCAAAAGATTTGAATGATAGACATTTGGAACTGAAAAATGTACATGATAATGTAATGATTTGGTAATGATAGGAGATACATAACATAAGGAAAATTGGATTAGGAAAAATAAATTTAAGAACAACAAGAAAAAAAACAAACTTCTTGTTGTAAGTTGACAAATAATATCTACCACTAGCCTGCAAACATAAATATCAGTCAGTTAAAGCAATTTAAATACCTACAAGCATTAATTGAGAATTATTTGGGGACAGGGTAAATTAAGGCCTCGGTGCACAGACAAAATGCCTATAATTATTCTTCAGATAATTTTAGCTCCAAAACTTAATTGCAAAAGACTCTCTCATATAAATGATTCTTAGAAGTTTTGTTTTCTATGGATGGAACATTTGAGTAAGACAGACAATTCAGTATAAAATAAAGTACTGATTTATGCTTGGGTTAGTGAGTATTTTTTTCATTAAATTTATAGGAACATAATTGTCATTTGAATTTTCCATCCCTTCTTCCAGAATACCTTGAAATAGTAAATAGGTTAAGAAGGAAGGATATGTTCAAGTGTCATTTTCCTAGGAAACAGGATGATTCTTTCACTTTCACTGCACGTTTTTCCACTGTGGGTTTTTAAAGGATCATCACCCCCTGCAGTGACTGCTGAAGAATCTGTGTTCTTTAACAGAACCAAACATTTGATTCAGCTCATACCTACCAAAAAATTAAAGTAGAAATGTGTGATGCAATGCTGTACAATACTGATACAACTGTTTTTCTTATTAAAGCAATCTGCGGATTTATGAACATCGACGTACTTAGGTACAAGTCATCCCCTTGATATTTTCAGGGTTCGTTAAAGGCAAAAGCAGCTGTGCACTTCAAGGAATGAAACCTGGGCAGTGGATGTTTTTCCATCTTTGAGCATCTTAACATGAGGATTTATTTTACACATTTGAAGCCTTGTTAGTTCATCAACTAGTTTTCAGACATAATCTGCTTGAACGTGCCGTGCTGTGACAAAGAGGGTAGAGGACTATAAGAGAACCAAGTCAATTGTGTTGCTATTTTTGTCACAACTGTTTGCTGATGATAACCTAAGTCTATCTGTGTGCATAAATTATGCACAAATGGGCAATGGAAGGAGTATTTCTGGGCATTTGCTGAGCAGCCAGAGGAGGGAAAAGCCAACACAGCGCTCAGAGGGAGCGATCCAGCTGGCAGCTGGCACGTCCCCTAGCCATCAAGTTTCCCCCTGCATTAAGGGAGAACTCTTTGCCCTGTACTTGCTCAGTGATTCAGGCCAACATCTTTTTAAAAATAGGTCTATAATTAGGCCCTAAATACATACATTCAGCTTAAGCAATCAGACTTTCTGAATTGTCAGGCATCTGGAAATTTCCACATCAGCTGGCTGGTTTATATTAAGAAATCAAATGTACCAAAGACTGTTCTCTGGCATTAAAGGCCACTGGCATGGAGCTGCCCCCACCCCCGTACCTACGCAAAGGCTTGGCTCTCCACAACAGGGTGGTCTGGCCTAAATTGTTGGGAACGGTCTCATACCCATGCTGTTACCCAAACCGTGCCCGGGAACTGTTAGAAAGCTGGGCAAAGCCCAGACTTGTCGGAGGGATTGTACTTGCAGGTTCATGATACAGATTCTCCCATCTTTTTAAGACGGATTCTCCCGCCTTTTTAAATTGCTAGCGCAGACACGGCTTGTGAGCACTCCTAGGTGCTCAGGGGCCCCATCCCTGGAGGTGTTCAAGGCCAGGCTGGATGGGGCTTTGAGCAACCTGCTCTAGTGGGAGGTGTCCCTGCCCATGGCAGGGGGGTTGGAACTCCATGCTCTTTAAGGTCCCTTCCAACTCTAACCATTCTGTGATTCTGTGATTTCTAAAAACAAGGCCTCTTGGCTTGTTTTGTGTTTTTTCTCTTACTCTTTTAGTGTTCCTGTTTGGAAAAGATTAACCTAAGCCACTTTGTTCCTTTGCTAATGTCAGTGAGAAAATACCTTCCGTTCCGTCTTTCCCACTAGACTGAGATGTTCCTTCCACCGCGCTTTCTTAGATACAGGGTTACACATTAACCTGTGAACGTTAGACATGGACTGGTGCAGTACGTTGGAGATCTAGTCCCGTTCTTTGCACTGGACTTTTTACGCAGCTAGACTGATCCTCTTGCTTGTATTAAACAGCATCTTACTCTGAGTAGCCCACTGACATCGGTGTGATTGCTTCTGGTGGAAATAAATAACAATGGTGAAAAACACTGGTATACATAGTTCCTGGGAGTCACTCCCCACCTTATTTTCCGTGGGTCTGCGACTGATTTGGGTCTCTGTCACACAGCAGTTGACACTTGGAGCCTTTCACAACCTAGTGAATCAATAAAGGAAAAACAGATCACAATGCTGGTTTAAAAGTTAAAAATTAAAGATGCCCATGGTACAACCGAAGCTATATAAAAAGGAAGAACGATCAGTCGGCCAAGCATTTGCATCATCTCTTCGTGCTCATTTAAGCTTTCCAGCAAAAATAAACATATAGGTATTTGGTTTGACAGACAGAATGCCATGAACATTCCAAAAATAACTCTTACAAAGTTACCTCTGTGACTCACTCGGTTTTGCTGGTAAGCAGAAGTGTACCCTTCGTTCCTCAAGTGCCTTCAGGCAGTGACCAGCGTGGGTGGGTGGCGTGAGATGCACCAACGGGGGCTGTGTCATGAGGACAGAAGGACTGGCCAAAGGGAACTCCCATCAGGATTACATGACAGGAAACTTAGGGACAGGAAAATTCCTAGATTTAACTGGCATTAAAGACTTGGGTCAGAGTCTAATCACATGTTTTAGGAAAACAATACTCTTTCAGACTTCAGATTGTTTTGAGATAGCTTCTTTTTAGTATTTAGAAAGTCTGAGAAAAGAAACAGTGATCTACCTATATTTAAGTGTACTGTGGTACAGCGTGCCTCAGAAAGTGGCAATGAGGACTTATCTAATTCTCCTGCCACTGACAATTATAATCTGAAAATTGACCCAAACTGAGTTCAATCATTCTAATTTAAAATGTAATTAAAGACTTTTTTTTTATCTTCTGTTTGGATGAAGACCACAAAAATTCATAAAAGGAGCTCCTATTCCTCCTGATTTGCCATTGACAACAAAAAAAGAAGTGTATTTTGTCAGAGCTATCTATCTGCCTCTTCTGATATCAATTTAAGGAGGGAATTATCTACACATAAGATCTTGAAACTGGGTTTTTCAGTTCTAAAATAATGCAAAAGAGAGCAGTGAAATCGCAACAAAAGCTAAGATTAAGGCATCAGTTTCCTCCATAAGTAAGTAAAAAGACGCTGCTCCCTATTGAGAGTGCAGCAAGCCTTAGGATCTTTCAGGCAGAAAAAAAAATATCCAAGCAGAACTTTGAGGAGAAGCTCGAAGCTTTTAAACATGGTACAATTATTAGCGTGGTTGCCTATTGTGCTTACATCTCCAGTTGAGCTGCCTCAATACATCAGCTGCACAAACACAGATAGAAAAAGGAGCTGGAAAATATTTAATATATTTTTCTCTATTCTTCAGAGAGGCTTTTTGTCTTTTTCTTCTTTTTTTTTTTCTCTGAGATGGCACACAGGGTAAAATTCATCCTTTTATTATGCCAGTGAAGTAAGCAGAACTGAACTGGAGATTATTTTTCCCAAAGCATATAAATGTTTAATGTTTATACCACAACTTCCTTATAGACTACACCATGGTCAGACTAATAAGGATATTTCATGTATTTAAGAACTACTGAAATCTTGATTCTCATTTTTTCATCTAGAAGCGTTCACATTCAGTCTGTGCAAAGGGCTGTAGGTTGATTTTGAGACTCCAAATTCCATTTGAAACCCCATAATATTCAAAATGCTTGTGTGACATCAGTAACATTATTGCAAAAGCAGAAGCACAGCGGAGAGGCATTACAAATAAGTGCATAGAATGGTTACATGTTCTCATATACCCACAATATTAATTTTCTTATTTTTTTTATATTTGGGCAACATCAAAAAAACCAAAAATGGGATACGTTATTAGAACATTGTAATGGAAATGATAAGTAACATTCACATCATTATCAAAATACTGTTTTTCCTAAAAAATGAAACAAGCAAGAATTTAGTATGATTTATTATTCATAGCTATAAAAAAATAACTGTTTAGGCACTCCAGCTTAATGTCTAGTGAGCTTTTCCATAAAAATCAGGACTGAAATCCTCGTTTCTATACATCCCTCATCTCTCAAATAGTCATAGGACTTGAAGTGATAGTGTCTCGATCAACAGTCACTTTCTATTTTATCATAGCATGTATTTTGCAGAGGAGGGATAAACCACTGAGTGAGAATAGTTGCTTCCATATCTGAGCAATGTCTGTTTTAATAACTAAGGACATGAATATCAGTTTTGCCAATCAGGCTTTTAATGAAAAATATAGAAGGCTTGTATGAGACCAGTTTTTAATACTATTTATTTTCGGTTTTGCCATTCAAGTAGGTGATTGTTTCACATATATCCACAAAAGTAATGACTGGTTCAATTTAGTGGAAGGAGAAGCTGAAGACTTCCATATCTAGAGATAGCACAAAATAATCACTGGACTGAGTTCAGTAAAAATCATGATTAAAGACAACAGAAGACTGAGCATATAGTATTTGCTGTAAATCCTGATGGTTTTTTCTGTGAACGTCTACATTACATACAGTTACTTAACCTACTACAGTTGTAAGAAAAGTGTAAAGGAGGAAGAGAAGTCTTTGAATCCTAAATGGGTAATTATAACAATACCAGCATGAAAAAAGTAAGCCTAGGCTAACAAGATCTGTCCTCAGCCCCTCATTGTTAAGAGTCGCTATTTGAATGAAAAATTCTGGAAACATAATGGCAATTAATTTTGCTGAACTGATAAATACGTACCCAAAAAATTGGGTACTACATATAGGGCTACAGCTTGATATATCCTCGCTAGATAAGTATGTTCCCACAAAGAAAATGTGATTCTTCTGCAGTGGTCTTCAGGCAAATAACTAAAGCATGTTAGTACAGGAGAAAGACTCCTCTGTGTGGCAGATGTTCCAATGAAGAGGTTGAACAGTGATAGCATTAATGTTGCCACTAACAACAATAAAAAAGATAAATTTGAACAGTTTTTGCTTTCTATGACAGATCTATGACAAAATATAGAAGAAGATCTCCTGACATACAGTAAAGCATGGGTATTGAGTGAAGCAGGTAGTAAGAAAATTTGTAAAACACAGTTCAAATATTCTTTCATGTAATTCTTCATCAAGACTTATCCTGCATATGTTTTCCCAAGTGTAAAATTTACATGGGAACAGTACTTTTTATGTCATTTCTAATGAGATATCTGAAATGTAAGAACATAAATGTGTTTTCAAGACTGAGGACCGAAAAATAGGATGATTCAGCTTTTGAAGGAAGTGAATCACAAAGTGAAAAAGGAAAGCAACATTATTTGGATGGGTATCGAGGCATAATTTTATCTACTCAGTTGTTAAAGACTTGAGGGGGGGGGGGGATGTTTACACTTGTGTCTTAAAACAGTTCCTTCCTAGCTTTACCTTTCTGTTCTCTTTCTTAATCATGAAAGAAATTAAAAATAGGTCCAAGCAAACAACTCCTGTCCCTTGCAACCTAATCCAGGATAAAATACACTCCCATTCTAGAGACATACACGTGCGAGCCCAAGTAGCGTCCTAACCCTACGGAGAGCTGAATACGTCGTGAAAGGTGCTGAGGGTTCTCAGTTCTCATTGGCAGGAGCACTGTGTGTGTAACTACTGTTTAAAGCACTGCAAATACTCAAACCAGCTAAATCTGTGACAAAAGCAGGACTGCTTGTGTTCTTGAAGTTAAGCACCCACTTAATATCAGCCGATGTGATTTTTTACTAATTTTCTTAATTAGAAGGTATTTTCCTTATAAAAGGAAAGGTTAGCAAGATAGATGCAAATCAGTCTTTAAGTTAGAGTTTTCTGTAATAGTGTAGTACAAAATTAATCTGTCAATATGTACAAAGTCTACAGTTTGCAGTAATTATGGAAACAAAATGTACATGTCTATGGATGAGATGCTGAAAATAAAAGAATGGTAATCAGTCCTTATTTCTGTGCTCAGAAATCTCAACTTTGCGCCCTGTTGGGAATTAGCAATGCAAACTAACTTCAAAGGGAAAGACACATTCCCGAGGCTCAGTCACACATGTGCCTTGGGGTGCTAGCGTTTGAAGACAAAATACACCGTGTAGAAGCAAGAGTTGTGTCAGGAACACCTACGCTTTCAAATGCAGCATCGCATTCTTTCTTTGAATTGGTGTGAGCAAAGATGATGTCGCTTGAGTCACAAAGGAGAAGGGTGCTAACACGCAAAGTGACACAAGAAAAGCAACATAAAGTGTCTTGGTATAATGAGTATACATTAAAAACAAGCCAAAGGTCATAAGGCACAGAACACTTAACAAGGAATGAAAAGTACCTGAAGGGGGTCTACAGGAGAGATGGGGAGGGACTCTTTATCAGGGAGTGGAGTGATAGGATGAGGGGTAAGGGTTTTAAACTGAAAGAGGGGAGATTTAGATTAGATACTGGGAAGAAATTCTTTCCCGTGAGGGTGGTGAGACACTGGAACGGGTTGCCCAGAGAAGTCGTGGATGCCCCATCCCTGGAAGTGTTCAAAGCCCCCAGGCTGGATGGGGCTTTGAGCAACTGCTCTAGTGGGAGGTGTCCCTGCCCATGGCAGGGGGGTTGGAACTCGGTGATCTTTAAGATCCCTTCCAACTCAAACCATTCTACGGTTCTATGATTAAGCTAAGGACACAGTTTTGAAAAGTGGTAGTCAATACCATCATCAGAGTGGTATTGA
>JAOXNO010000001.1:164579376-164603988 GCA_028565335.1 Limnodromus scolopaceus
AGAGGCTGTGTTTTCTTGCTGGCCACTGCATATTCAAGGATCAAAGGTAGTTACAAAGATGAGAGTGAAGTGGACTGACATGGTGCTTGCCTGAATTATTTTCACTAGACACTGGCTTTTGCAAAGGATTAAGAGCAAGATCCAAAAACAAATTTAGATTCTTATCACAATGACAAATTTCTATATGCCTGTCCCTTCAAAGACCCGTCAGAATCCCAAGCTTAGTGACCCTTTTTACGTGTTCAGGGGGACTTAAAAGTTGCTGACTGTGAGCCAAGGACTTTTTAGATGTCTACAGAACAGCCTCCAGAGAATTTCAGGCTCTGGCGATTTTCTGTTTACTGACTGGATATGCTGTTCAATCTCTACTATGCAAGGAAACCAAAAGATACCTTGTAATTGGGAAGTCCTCTCTGAAGTATCAGCTAAGCTGGCAGTTTATTTGGTTGGCTTGCTAGGCTCTCCAGTTTTCAACTACCTTTCAAGGATGATAATCAAGCCACAAATAATTGCGTGCAGGCAGCCATAGCCTCCTCCAGCTCTTGCTTAGCTGTCTCAGATACCTGACTTATTGGCAGTCTCTCTGCTGAGTGTAAGTGCTTCTCAGTGGCGTGAAAAATTGTAAATAAGGATCATAATTGCCAGTGATCCTTGCTCCGTTAACAGGTGCAGTGAAGTGAAGTTGAGCTTTCTCAAACAGAAGTAAGTATTAGCAGTCCATGATGGGTCCCCAAGGGCAGGGTGAAACTGGGGATGGATCTTGAAGGAGTTCCCATGCCAGGAGAACAGGCAAGAATCCTACCTTATATCCAAACATGTCTTCTCACCTTCATCCCTACTCTCTAGAGCTCCCTCTGCTGCTATTCCAACTCTGCATGACAAAGGTAGGACTTCAGGATGCTCGTAATTTGACAGGTCAGCTAAGACCATGGTTACCATCTAATCTAAATCAACTACCTGAAGTTCCTCTCAATCTGAGGAAATCAGGGAGGCAGTTCAAGAGTCATCCACTCTGCCCTCAAGATAGGCAGAGTGAATGATTTCTTTCAAATACTCGCCTTTCTTCATTGACTGTGCAAAACACCTCACTCGGGAGCTCAGGTGAGACGTGGGTCCTTTGGAAGCCCACCAAACGGAGGCGAATTCACCATGGCCATTTCCTTTCACCACTCGGTTACTCTGGGGTCCTGGTGAAAGCAGCACCATACATTAACTTTTCACGGGCAGGCCCCGCACTGGTGGGTGCTGGTTTTTGGGGGGCCGGTCCACATGGCCCCACTGCTGTTGCCTCTGGGGGTGACCAAGCCGACGCGTGGGCTCAGCTCCTCTGTGGGGTCCATCGTGTGTGGCCTGGACCAGCTGGGGAACTGCCACGTGCCTATCGGTGTCGGCATCCACCAGCCCATGGCAGCACCTCATCCCACCCCTCACAGGGCCCAGCTGATGGTCAGGAAGACACAGGACTTCGCTGCCAACACCCATGTTTTCAGAGAATTTTTTTACTCCGATCGTTTCTAAAAAAAAATAAATAATTTTTTCTGCCAGTTGCAAACATTTATGGGAGTTCGTGCCAGGGCAGAGACAGAGGAAGGACTCCGCCGTTGCCTCCCTTTCTGCTTCTCCAGGCCGTGTTTCCTTATTCCAGCGCTTCTCCCGGGTACTCGAGGGAGGGCCTTCCCCTCACGGGAGGGCGGGACAGGCCGCTCCTGCCCGCTCCTCCCAGCCGGGCCAGGCCGATGGTCGCCACAGGCCGCGCCTTCCCCCTCCCGCCAGCCCCCGCGCGCCGCCCGTTCTCGCGAGACACCTTATTCTCGCGACAGCGGGGCGCCGCCATCTTACCGGCTCGTTCCCTCACTCTGCCTGGCACTGCGGCTGAGGAGAGAGAGAGAGATACCGAGGGGGGCGGCGTGTTTCGGAGCCGCGCTCGGGGCCCGTCGGCCGCGCTGCTCTCCGCTGAGGCGGGGGGAGAACCGCGGAGCAGCCGGACCGCGCTCCCTCGGCCCGAGGAGCGGCGAGAGCGGGGCCCGCAGGGAGCAGGAGCAGCAGCAGCAGCCGCCACCGCCGCTCGGGTGGTTCCGCCCCCTTCGTGGCGCTGGGCCTCCGGCCCCTGCCAGGCGGCCTCTGCCGAACCAGGAGGCGGCCTCGGCGGGTGAGCGGAGGCGCGGCGGGAGCCGGGGTCCCGGCCGGCGGGGCGGCGCGGACCCCGCCGCCGTTGTTGCTGCTGCCGGGGAGGCGGGGGGCCCGGGCCACTCTGGATGGTGGTTAAAATGATCATAGAAAACTTCGAGGCGCTGAAATCCTGGCTCAGCAAAACCTTGGAGCCCATGTGAGTAGCTACGACCCCTTCCTGTCTCTCCCGCCCCCTTCCCCAAATCAACCTCCCCTTGGAAAAGACGGGGGATCCTCAGGGGAGGGCAAGGCCGTGGTGGGGAGACCCGTGGGGGCATTCCGGGAGGTTGCCCTCCCGGCGCCCTTCTTCCCCCGGCCGTCTTCTGCTGTGAGGGGCTGCATCGCCCCGCTGCTCCCCCGGCGCCGTCCTCGGCTGGGAGGTAGGACCGTCTTTCTCCGGAGGATGCAGGTTCCCCCCCTAGCGACCGCGTTCGCCTTTCCCTTTGTAGCCCAGGGTAAGCGGGAGATAATGTGTCTGCCTGTGCAGCTCGCTGTTTTTCCCTGATCTCGGCCCTTGTAGAGGCCAGGTTAATAACCACGGCCCGCCACCCCGTCCAGTGACCTTCCCCGAGACAGCTCAGGTGCCATCGGGACATTTTCCAGGATCCCGGGATCATCCCAGCAGCGTCTTCTATAGGCTCGTCGCGTGTCGTTCTCAGTTGTTTTGAATATTTGACGCTCTCTTGTTTCCCTCTCCCCACATAAAAATTGCATCAGTAGAGCTGGGAGTAGGAGCCCCAGAGAATAATTTGCCTATTTGTGAATACCTGCTTGGCCTCTAAGCATAACATTCATGTGAGTAATTGGGACTCTGTAGTCCATGTCTTCCTTCTGTGAATGATATTTTAGTGGAACTGAGACGTGGACTTGTTTTTAAAGGTTCCATCTTCTGGAAGTAGTTTATAGGCATTTTTGATCAAAACACGCGCTTTGCTTTTCATTCTGAAATACTATTTAAACATGTCTGAATTAAATGGCTGGAGCTTGATTTGATTCAATAGAACTAGAACATATAAATTAATTCTGGTATTAACTTTTCTTCTGAGATGTTTGGCCACGGTCACTTTTACTCTGATGCTTTTGAATGGGGGGGAAGTCTGCTTTTATATCTTTTATAGCCATTAGTATAGCCAGTTAAGTATATATATGTACATATATATTTTGTATGGCTTATGCCAGAATATCTTGAATAAGTTGTAAAATGCATGGATGATTTTAGGAAAGCTTCACTTGTGTTTTGGAGGGGGGTGTAGTGGTCTGGTTTTTTTTTCCACATGGCCTAATCCAAACCACATTGAAATAGATGAATCTTGAACTTAATTTCAGTGGACTTTGAATTAGGCCTGCAGCAAATTACACTGAGTGCCTTTATATAAAAGGTTTGACCCTTAAGACTGTGGTAGGACTTTATTATTATTTTTTTAAATTTGCAAAAAAAAGCATCTTCTTGTAAAGGTGTAGTTTTGGAAAGGTAAATTAATCTTCCTCTTGGGTCAATATAAAGTAATATTAGAATAACAGAGCACATCGTCTTTTCGTCAGCAGATCCAGCTAGTCCTCTGGTGCAAATGCTCCCTGTTAGTCTCTGGATACTTTCTTTCATGAATATTCTGTTAATCGCAATCAGCAGTTTGATATCAGTGTTTAGAGCGTGCTGGTCAAGAGGCTTGGAAAAGACAATATTTATCTTTGAAGGATTTGTCATTTCCAAAATATATGTTGGTCGTTTGAAATAATTCATGTACACTTATCTCTTAGTTGGTCAGCAGCTGGAGATTGATGCAGTAGCTTCAAACAGTTTACAAGGAACATTTTTAAATTCTGTGAAACCTGAAATTGGAAGTTCACTAGTGGAGTTTACAGAAGGGCTTCAGTTGACTTAAATCCCTTTATTGAGTAAATACATTAGGCTCTTTGGATTTTGCAGGTCTGTATCCAAAATTCATTTATACAGCTTTTCTGCTTTTCTTGAGTCTTATGCATCAGGAGCTGAAGGTTGACTTTGCCAGCGAATAATGAAAGTTTCCTATTCCCAGTATGGAAAGTATCAAAAGTTTGCCAGATAGTATTTTAGTTGGAGATCAGTGTGGTTCTCCTCGAGCTCCATTCATTAGTGATGTGTAGCAGTAACTTCTTATTCCAGTGAAAAACTCAGGTTGTTCAGTGTTTCTGTATTTGTTTTAATATTGCGCTGTGATATCTGCTAGTGATAATCAGCAGTTACAGGGTGAAGTTGGGATTCTTGGCTTTTCTGATCAGTGTGATTTTCTGCTTTTTAGCACTAAAAGGACCATCATGTTTCTGTTCAGTTTAATGTAGTATGTGAGCAGTTCAAGTGTGGTTCTCGTGCTGGAAAACCGTGTCATGGGGTAGGGAATTGCTGACCTGGAAGACATTGAGTTCTCTGAATTTTTAGCTTTGGGAGGAAACAAGCTAGCAGGGACTGTTAAATTCAACTGTCATTCAGGTTTGTGGAGAGTTCGATGTAACTGCATTATTCCAATAAATGTTGGAATTAGTGGAGAAGTATTATCATTTCCTAGCAGTCAAATACTCTTGGAGCTGCTTCTGATCTCAGCTATCTGAAATGTGTGCCTACAGCCATAGCTTCTGGCTGTATGAAAATTTTAATGTGCTGTTGGTGCAGTACTAGTACAGTTAGGTCCTAAGTGCTGGTTGTCTGGAGGTGTTACTATATCCTGAAAATATTTTTTTTGTTTGTTTTTTCCTTTTAATGAAACAAACCCATGCTAGCTGTTTATTATCTTGTGGCTCTTTCAGAAACCTTTAGATGCAAGACAGTTGAATTTCCTACCTAGGCTAAGAAAGACACCACTGTATTAGACTATTATGGAGGAGTTGTCTTGGTAGTTTGAAGGGGAGAAGTGTATTTAAGAAGATAGATAAATACATTTTATACACATGTTCGTAGGTCTGTATGTATGTGCTGGGTATCTAGAGCTGAGTACTTAGAATGTGCTTTATTTTCCAAATTGAATGTTTCCAAGTTACTAGCATTTTTAATCGGCATGTATAGCTTTTTCCAAAGGCCATAACACATGTGCTAGCAATATCCATAAAGGTTGTTTCATTTTATCATGGAGTTTTATCTTTAAACTACCACCATCCCTGGAGGTGTTCAAGAGACGGGTAGATGTGGTGCTGGGGGGCATGGTTTAGTGGTGGTTTTGGCAGTGTTAGATTGATGGTCGGACTTGATGATCTTAAAGGTCCCTTCCAACCTAGACAATTCTATAATTCTACTTTAAAGCGTTAGCAAGAATGTGAACTTTTTAGTGTAATGAAACAAGTGTGCTATATAATTGTACGGACTGGATGTCATTTGGTGGTTGGATTGCTTTCACACCAGGCCTTTGGGAAACATTCGTAGGCAAGAATGTTTGGAGGAGAAGGATGATGGAGGATTTAAGTTTGGGTATTTTTTTTTGTTTGCTTGCGGTGGGTTGTTGGGGTTTTTTGTTTGTATATTTTGGACTGCTCTAATGCCTTTGGCAAAGCCTTGGCGATCCTCTATACAAGCACTCCTTACCTGAGTCTAGTAGTGTTGCAGTGAGGCAAAAACTGCAAATGCTGGAGTGTTTGCACAGTCCAGCTCTGCTTGAGGGGTGATAGTTCTCTAGGAACTTTCTACAGTTGTCTAAAGAGAGGCTGCTTTTGTGGTTTTGGAAATAACTTTTTGAGCAGCTCAGTTTGGTGAAAAGAGAATTACTAAATATGCGCACAGAACCCTTACAGATACATCTATTTGAATGTAGTACCAGTGTAAACAAAGTGGCAAGGGTATTTTTTGTTTGTACTGTGGCTGCTCGGTATTTGACCAGAACTATCTTGTGTGTTCAGCTCCAGCCAGCTTTGTAAAGAAGGCATTTGTCAACTGTTGCCTTCGTTGCTTTTAGACAAGTGTGCTTAGTTTCTAGTGTTACACACTTTTTCTTGTCCGTTGCATGGCTCCCATAAAGTGTTTGAAAATAATGTTAAACTTGTAATACAACCTTGTGTCTGTCACTTCTAATACCTGTTCTAACATGGTCTTCACTGAGCCGTATCTATTATGACGGGTTTCTTTTCTGCAAGTCCATTCCAGATCCTGTATAAACTGTGCATATAATCCTGTCTGGAATATCAGGATCTGGCTTGGCAAAGTTTCAAGTAGGGATGGCCTCTTTTTTTTTTTTTTTTCTTTAATTTGTTTGAATCTCTACCTGTGAAGAAATTAGCACTTTTGTAGTAATGCTGTACTCACCATTTTGCCGTGTAAGACATTGTAATGTTCTCCCCCTTGCCCTAATTCTTTACCGTGGAAAATTTTCTTGTTTTTAATTACTTTGTGTAAAATAAATTTAATTAAAATCTTCGGTGGCCCACTGAATTTTACTTACAACTTGATTAAGGCTCCCATATCTATTTTTCTCCACTTTGCTGTATTTACATTCAAGTACTAAATCAAACTTGCAAGGAGAATGAAACAATATCTAAAACAGCATTTATGCAGTATTTAGACATACCTTATTAAAATGGAATAGTTTTTTAATTAGTTAATTCTGTAAGTGATCATGGTATTCTAACTCCTGATGTCAAGGGGGATAAAATCCCAGTGATTTAAAGAATATTTTGAGTATATCATTGGAATATTTTGTGGTAAACGGTCAGTATCCTCTGGTATTCAGTTATGCTTTCACTACTCTGTTTTTTGTTTGTCATGCTTTTCAACCTTTGTTTGTTAAAGTTCATCATATCTTTTTTGTTGGTTGAATCTTTGCTTAATTGTTAATAGGTTACTGGTTAGTTACCTTCACCCAGTTACTTAAGAAATGTAGTGAATAAAAATGGTTTAACAGTGGTGTAAGGAATATGCTAATAAGCCAAGACACTGTAAGAATAGAAATAAGTTAAAATGAAAAAATTTTGACATTCCTTTCCACATAGATGTGGCACACTGTCCTACCAATGACACTTAACGACTCATCAAGAGGTTTCACTCTTGTTTCCCATGAAGCTTCCTAAGAAGTTGAAAAGCAATAGATGTTTCTCTTCATTTCGCTTACTCTGTTAACACTTTGCATTAAGCTATTTATAACTAAGATAAATAAAGCACAAATACGTGTCACTGATATGGCCCTCTCTTAACACTAGGTAGTTAGTTTTCTGTATCTGTTAAGAAACTTGACTGTTTGTTCACCTTACTTGTGGAGAGCTGCTGTGTTTGAGAAATCAAGGTTCCTAACTTAAAGTGCTGATACTGCGACGCTTATGTGTGAAAATACTATGATAGAATTAAAATATTGACGTGATAAGATGTAGTTGTAAGCAGAAAATAGAAGAAAATTATTCCTGTTACAGGAAACCTTTCTTGTTCTTACACTGAACATCGGCAGCAAAATGGAACCCCTTGGCTGCACCACAGATCATAGACACGCAATGATGATTTTTGCTTTCCGCACTGAATGCGTGTTGGACGACCAGGAAGCTGACAGCTGTTCTGCCACATGAGAGCTGGCTTGAATCTAGCGGTGGCATTTTAAGCTGCTGGTTACTGGTTGCAGCTGTATGAGCATGTCGGATCTGGGCATCGTGATAATTTAGAACTATTGTAATGACATCAGTAACTTATGTAACAACATTCCAGGCTGTTGCATTCCTCAGTGTATTTCTGTTACTTTAACTACTGTTAAAGACGAGAGCGGTCCTTCTTGTTTACAGTAGCATCTTAAGATAAAAGTTGGATCTTGCTGAATGAGTCTGTCATTCATTTTACTTACTGAATGCTGTAGCTTTTTATAGTGTTTTTGTTTTTAGTAGCAATGCAACAGAATGGTACAACTGTCTAAATTAGACTAAGTGCTCTGCTCAATATGCAGTGTACATTTTTCTGTACCCAGTCAGCCCTGCAAATACGAAAGCGTGTCTCTCAGCGTTCAAACATAACCATGTCCACCTTTGCTAATGTCATGGACTGAGAAGTATTCTAGAGAAGTATAAATATTAATCTTTAGGCAACAAAACTAGACTCTGAAATTTGGGCTGTAAACTCCCAGGACCGGAGTACAACAAATAACATGTACCTGCATGTTATTTCCTTTACAGAAAGACCATTCACTGCCTGGAGGACTTCAGACATACTTTTGCGGTTTCAGTGTATTGTGGTAGATTAAATTTGTCAAGGAACTAGTTTCACCTTTTTGTTTGTACATTCATTTTAAAAAACGAAGAAAAAAACCCCAACCTCCTTATGTAGCTTTTTGCCATTTTTAAAAAGGTAGTGTATGCACACTAGCTGTGTCTAAAATGAAGCCTAGATTAAGGGTCTTGGCATTAGCTTGAAATAAAGGCAATGAAATATATCTGAAATGAACAAGTACTGGTTTTGTTACAAGGAAACTTTATGGAAGTTCCTTTTCTGTCCTCACTCCTCTCCCTCCCCCAAGCACGCTTTTCTCCCTAAGTAGTAACTGTTCATTTTGTGAAAACTGTCAGATTACAGTTTAAGAGCTTCAGCATGGGAAAGTTGTTTTTTTTTTTTTCCCTCCATATGGTAAAAAGGTTAGGTACCGTATAGTTAAACACTAGTTATGTATATCTCCCTTTGGGAATTTGCGTACATTTGCCAAACATTTTCACCAGAGGGTAGACTTTGGAATGCTAGATTTTTCTTCATAGAAAAGGCGTGTAGAAAAGTATGGATTCAATTATATTGCCAAAAATCTTTAAAAAATCAAATTTATTTTCTGTGTGATGGTTGAGTTGTTATCTAACAACTATAAAATGTAAGTAGCAGTTTGTTTTGCCATGCAGTGAGATTTTTAGCAAAATAAAGGATTATGCTCTTGTTAACTGATTTCTGTAGTGTTTACTACAGCACTATAGTACTAGGTCTGCACCAAATACTGTAGATATTACTTCTAAAGAAATGACCAGAAATAATTACTTTTTAAAGGTTCCAGTTCAGATTGGCTACTTTGCTTCTTAGGAACTGGCTTAAATGATGAATTACAGCATGAGGAACTTCATAGCACTGGAGATGCGGGTTTTTCTTAGAGGAAAATATCTGGGTTTAGATATTTCAGACCTTTCTTCTAGCTAATTATTTAACACCTTAAAAGGCTTCAGCTTGCTGTATGTGTAGGGTACCTAGAATGTGTATCTCTACTCATTCTGTGCTTTGTCATGTTGGAAAATGTTTTTTGAGGAAGTCAGACTGGAGTAGGGTAGGCAGTGCTTATAAGCTATTTAAATCTGTGATTTTGTTCAGGTATATTCTCATCAACTTGAAAGTTTTTGTTTTTCTCTTTAAGGCTTGAGGGTTATTTACTGTATGCTTCTATTCAGTATCTTTTAAAATGGTTCTTACGCAGTATTTATGTACGAAGGTATTTAGCTGGTTTAGCTTATCTGCCTTGTTGAATTTATTTTTAGCTATTTTGGCAAAGTCTTTCTAAGTCAGTATAAGCTCTGGTGTTAATAAGGGGGTTTGTATGTACAGCTACACCAGTAACATTTTTTTGCAAACAATTTCAATGTGTTCCACGTCTGCTGAATTCACAATTTAAGGCTGATGCTTGTAATTGCATAGTGATTATAAAAATCAAAGTGGGTTCTCATAACATACTTAGTATTTTATATTTTAAAATATGTAAATCTGAGTATTAGAAATGGAGAGATTCAGTTCTGTTTAATGAATCGCAAAGTATTCAATTAAAAAAATAAATAGAAGTGAGTCCTCTTCAGCCAAATTACTTTCCCCTTCTCAAACATTCATTATTTAAAAATAGGTATATATATTTAAGGCTTAAGTTTACTTGTAACAACTTCAGCTTTCCTCTTCTGCTTTTTCTTTATTTGAAATAGTAATTTCAAATAATGACTGCAAGACCAGATGAGATCAGAAACAAAGGATTTTGAAAGAGGGGTTTTGAACTGTTCTGTAAGGTTTGTTGCAATTGTGAACTCTTGCTCCTGCAGTTGAGCAAAAAATTTGATTGTGTTACTTTCCTTTTTGAAGCTTTTCTCTGGTGGACAGCGTTTGGAGGTATCCAGATCATTCTCTGAAAAACATGTAGAGCTCTCACAAGAGAATTCTTTCAGTTATGCTTGTATATTAAATACTGTTTATTAAAGCAGGATTACAAGAGCAATCTCCCTTGTTTCATACAGAGAAGTAGACACTGCGTATTATCTGACTGGTAGAGTACAGGCTCTGCAAAAAAGCGTTTTTACTAGAGGTAAAAAAATATTTAGCATTACTAGTTAGAATCATACATTTAGAAAGTGAGTGTAAGAAAATGTGCTGGGATGTTTAATCGTAGCAGGCACCGGGATGTACTTGCTACATTGGAAATGAGTTCAGATTACTTGTGCCAGATGGTTTTTGTTAAAGAAATGAGAAAAGAGGAGGAGAAATTTATGTGATTACTGATGATTATTACTGCTTGCAGCACACACCTACAAAAAGTTGAGGGGATGTAGATATGGGATTCAAAGTTGAGAAATATTTTACATGTTTAAATGCATATGAATGTTTCTAGTAGCCAATCTTTAGCATAAGAATGGAGTTATGTCTGAATTTCTGTCACATTTTTAATGCCAGATGCCATTTATGATCGGGTCTGTGTTGTACCGAACCATATTCAAGTTAAACTAACTATTCAAATCTGTACATAAGAACTAAAAATGCATATTGTTCAGTGAGTGCTAGAATTAAAATATAATTTTTTTTTTAATTTTGAGTGCAATTTACACTATTTGAAATGTGTAGGTGGTATTCTCATTTTTCTGAATTGTGAATTAAGGACCTGTGTCTATTAATCTTATAATTTGCAAGAATACAGTATGATATATACTTTGTATTTAGTCCTTGGGCTGCACAGTATCTTTGGTTGCCATCTGTATGGGTGCCTTTCCTGTTTTCTTTAAAGTGACATCACTTAATAAAACAATGTCAACTATAAGAACATAAAATGCAAGACAGGTTTCGAAAAACTGATAAAGCTAGCTCAAAAAGTGTGAAAAATCCATATATGCGCAACAAAGATGCAGCAAGCATATTGCATACTATTCATTCACAAATTCTGTAAAAAAAATACTGTCAAACTAGGGAATGTAAGAACTTCTTTATCAGAAAAACTCAAGGACCCTGTAATCCAAACCAGCAGATTTTGACTAAACAAAAGGATGAAGAATTTATAGACAACGTTTCAGAATTCAGTTTGAATGAAAAAGTAGAAAGGAGTTGCTTTTAAAGAAAGCAGCTTTCCCTCAAAGAAAACCATTAACGATAGTATCCAGAACTGTAATAGCTATAAAGAACAGACATTTTCAGGCAGACCTCCTGTATTCACAGTTCTGTAAAATTTAAATGTCTTTTTACTTCATGAGACCTTAATCATCTTTTCCTCTCTTCTACCACTTCAGGTTGCTAGCAATTTAATTCTAGCATCACTTTAAAAAAAAAAAAGTGAAGAATTTTATAAGAGTCTAAAAGGCAGTAAAAGAACAGATTATAACCTTGTTAAATCTATCTAAAATGGTAGCTACAGAAACAAGCATCATCTTCACAATAGTGTGGAGAAAACAGATTGGTTGGTTGGTTTTTTTCAAGCTTTGAACAACAGATATATAAGAGGAGACTTACGTTTCAAGTCAGTACATAAAAAAGAAAGTCAGCCTTCGGCTGTGTAAAGATCATTAGCAGTGTAATTTTAAAAAGTGAGAAGAAATCACATAAAATCATGCTGTCAATTTGCAAAAACATTCTCTTCATCTCAATCTACCACAAAATGTGTCGTATTCATTATTGCTTAATTAGCATCAATTTGAAGTAATGCATCTGTTAGTATTCCTTAAAAAAACCAGTATTTGTTAAATAGCCAAAATAAATACAGAGTTATAACTTGAAAGCATGTAAGTTCTTCCAGTTGTGTACGGGGGAATTTCTACACTGACACATTGAATACTAATGAGCTCAGTATGCTTGTTCTACGTTGTTCAGATGTGGTTGTATCTCATATGGAGTGATAAATTCTAAGAGGGTGCCACAGGAGAACGTGATTCTTTGTTTTGGAAGTTAAAAGTCCATTGATGTACATTTGCATTGAGGGTATTTTCTTGAGAGTATTTTGGAGTTGGGTGGATGGATTGAAATTTTGAGGTCATTCTGAGGTGGACAATACTGGTAAGATTTCCAAAATCACCATTGGTGGGGAGTGAGGAAGGCACTAATTGTTTTTTATTTTTAAACAAGCTTTTTTGTTTGTTTGCATTTTTGGGGTTGTTTTGGTTTGGGGGGCTTTGGTTTTTTTTGTTGTTACATTGTCTGGAGTCTAGGTGGCTTTTCAGACAAGATTTTCCATTTTCTACCCTGCTCATGAAAGAGGAATTACTTTAAACTGAATATGAGGTTGTTTAGTCACTACTGTAGGAGCTGGGAAATTTAAGTACATTGCAGTAGGTAGCAGCAGTGGATTTTTCCCTTATAAACTGACTTTTTTTTTTTCCTATTTTCACTAAATAATTTTGAGTGCATGTGTCATCATTTCAATCCGTTGTAGCAGATTTTGAAGTTACAGCTGACTATATCGTCAGATAAGAACCAAATTTATGGAAATTGAAATAAAACAATTCAGCTTATAACGTTTGGAGCAGAGAATAGAAAGGCGAAGAAAAGAATTGAGGATTATCGTGTAAAAAAGTGCCCCCTCGTCCCCAAATTGTTTTCCTGTTACGACTATAGATAGATAATATGAAAATAGCACACTAATTTTCTGAGGCATGATTCGGCTTGAAACTGGGAGAGGACTGAAGAATCTTCTGCAGTGACATTGAAGTTGCATTAAGGAGTGGTAAAAAAAAAATATGTAATTTTGCAAATTTAAGCATTGCAAAGTTACGAAATGCTGGCAGTAGGGTCTCTGTGGGGCTGCACTGGACGAGAACGCTCATTGCAGCCTATGACGAATGCTCTGTTCAACATCAGGCTTTCAGCTAATCTGCGTGGATGATGCACACAGGTGCTGGCAGGGTAGAAGAGAGCGTGCAGCCTCACTGTAGGAGGTTATTTATGTGCCTGCTTCTGAGATGACTTGGTGCTTGGACGGCATTTTCTCCTAGATAAAGAACTGTTAAATCTGGAGGGGGGCAAACTGGATGTGATAGTTGAAGGAAAACATTTCTGAAGAATTTTAAGTGTGCGGTCTGTTTTTTGATTAACAGCATATATTTGTGTTTGGTCAGTTTAGCATATGTGGGTTCTTCTTGAATGTAGACTGATTGTGAACTCTCATCTCCTGTATCTATGAATAATACAAACTAATACAGAATACTGTGGTATGTCCCCTAGCAGCTAAAGTTGCACTTAGAGCATGAAATTCTGCTATTGCCTGCTTTCTAGAGGATGCTGAGTTATGTTTGAGGCTTTGACCTTTAACTTCAGAGCACTGTGTGCCGGGCCCAGGCTATCCAGAGGATCCCTTGAGGATGGATGCTGACAGGTCTGCTTCCTTTGCTTATTGGATAAGTTTGCATGGAGGATGTTGCTGGCTGTGCAGGAGGTAGCTTCTTTGGAGACAGGAATTAGCGAGTGTGGTGTAGAGAGAGACTTGTTTTCTTTTGCCCGTTGTCATTCAAAGGATCAACAATCAGATTTAAAATGAAGCTTCATCATTGAAATTTAACTTGTTTTAATGTAGAAGAGTTTGGGAACTGCAGTTTTATTCCATCGTTGTGACTAGTGGACTTCTGTGCTGGAACAGTGTGTGTGTGATATTCAGTGCAATTCTCTGACCGCAGTTTAATTTTACTTCTCAGTTATTTTTGCTGGAGAGAATGTAGAGTTGGGATGCATCAATGCAACTTTTTCCTCTTGTTGTATTTATTTAAAACATTAGTATTAACTTTGATCACCACCCAAACAAACTAGCTATCTGTATCACATGACCTGTATGTGTGTGTGTTTTGTGTGGTCTGAAGTATTCCTTTGGTTTGTGCTGAATAATGGGATTAAATGGTTTAAGAAAATGTTGCTGTTCTGCCTGATAAACCAGTGTCTAACTATTTCATTAGTTACTGGTTTTGAATTATGAAGTGTGAAATGGTTTTCTGCAGTATTCTCACTTGCTTTGGCAGGTTGCATTCTATAACACGACTACAAAGTTCATTGTATATTAATATTCATGAAACAGTATAATAACATTTTATCAGTTACATTAAATAGTGTTCTCCTTACTGTGGATATACAGTTTACTCTCAAGTTCTTTGTTGAGGTGCATGAGACCATCAGTTTTTACACTGAAGGGCTCTATACTTAATTTTATATTGAATTTAGATGTCTAAAACAGGTAATAATCCCCTTAATTTCACTTCATTGTCTGTGTACCTCTTGCAGAGATTTCTGTGATAGTATTGTATGAGGTTGTAGTCCTCTATATGTATTGGCTATAGCAGTTTCAGACATTAACTTGCTTCTATTTTTTTTTTTTTTTTAATTAATCTGTTTTAGATGTGATGCAGATCCATCTGCCCTAGCTAAATATGTTCTGGCTTTGGTAAAGAAGGATAAAAGTGAAAAGGAACTGAAAGCATTATGTGTTGATCAGCTGGATGTATTTCTTCAGAAAGGTATGGTCTTTGTCGTAAAAATTAAGCTTGAGTGAAAAGTCTGTCTTGTTTCATTCATTTCAACAGTCTTTTACCATTGAACTGTATGTTTATCTCTTTATTAGCTTTGTTACTTTGAAGTATATAGTCCAATTGTCATGAAGCAACTTGTTTTAAAAAAACAAATGTATAACACAATATGCATATATTAGGTATATGTTTTGTGTCTGTTGGTATTCCTGGAAGAAAATTATGGATGTTAAGAGTTACTGCCAGAATTAATAGCATTTGATCTCTATATATTCCAGAAATATTCTTCCAGATGTTTTACTAAAAGGCATTAAATAATTCAGTGATTGAAAACTTCTATGAAGTATTGTCATTATATACATTTTTCTTGAGTCTGTAAATGTCCTTTTAAAATATAAAATTAGCAACAGAATATTTAAAAAAAACCCACGCTTCATTGTTTTAACTTCAGTGAATAGTTGGGATTTTTTAATTAATTTATTTTTAAAGCAAATGTTAACTGAAGTTTTGAATAATGATGTATGCTTTTTAATTCTAGAAACTCAGATATTTGTGGAAAAACTGTTTGATGCTGTGAATACAAAAAGCTACCTACCTCCACCAGAACAGCCATCATCAGGAAGTCTGAAAGTAGAATTTTTTCAACACCAAGAAAAAGAGACAAAAAAAGACGAGGTAGACATTGATTTTATTTTAAATTTATGTCTTTTTTTCCTCACTCTTGTGGTTTGCTTGTGTGGGTCAATTTCATCATGTTTACTTGTCTGCTAACAGTAGTTCCCAAGCTTTCACTACAGCATTAAAATATGTCAGAAGATTCATGCCTTCTATTTGGACTACTGCTGCACACATTTTATAAAGATAAGTGGGTGCTTCAAGGGTAAACCGAAGTGGTTCTGACTAGGCAGATGTAAATAAAGTTATTGAGTAGTGTAGGAGTTGCAGGGCAACCGACATCAGTTCTTTGCTCAGGATTGATGATGTTGTTCTGCTGCCTTTTAATTCCTCTTAAATCCGTTCTGCCATTTGGAATGGCAGTTCTTATTCCTCCAGCTGCTTGATTCGGATAACGTCCTTATTTCACCACAAATGTTTATGTTGTTCTTTGAGACAAAAGAATAGCTTTGAACTTTTCAACAGCAGCTTAGGTTTGGCTGCATAAAAATGTTTAACCATGATCTGAACCAGCTAACCTGCTGACAAAGAAAAGACCTTACTGTGTCAATCATTAAATATTCATGTCTTCCCGGACCTGTCACTGCCCCTTAGAATGGGGTTTTGTCCACCTGTAGCAAAAGCAGGTGCATTTTCAGTGCAGCACAATAAGTATTACTTACTCTGCTTTATTTTCTCCCAGCCTGTGCTTTGAATATTCCTAGAAATAGAAATCCAATACGTTATGAAGGTTCTTTTAAACACATTAGGTGAAAAAATACGGTTTCAGTTCAGTGTTACTGCTGACTTTGCTCAGCATTTTCAGTTTTTTGTTTTTATGTGATTATGCAGAAACTTCCATGATAGTGTACTCATTTTTTGATCTAATGTATATATTTTATATTCAGATCGTTAAAGAGGAAGAACGAGAGAAAAAGTTTTCTAGAAGACTAAATCACAGCCCTCCTCAGTCAAGTTCTCGCTACAGAGATACCAGGTAATAAATTTTGCTTAACCTATTGTATTATATCAGTAATCAGATGGATTTGGATTTTTATGGCGTTACAAAATCAAGTATTTTCATTCCATATGAAATAAAAACCTAATAAGCCTAAAAATAAGACTTTCATTGTTTCTGTGCATATGTAGGTAAATGGCAACTGTCTAAGTGACAGCGTAAACTGTCTTGGAGTTTTACGTAACTATCACATTTGAGTTTTATGACTTGGTTTTTATGTTAGATTTGTAGTCTACATTACAGCAGTTACTCTGCTTGGTATTGAAATTGTATTGTGATAATTGTAATTTAGAAGCCTTCCCTTTAGTAACTGTTGCCTTTTGGTGTTCCAGCTTGGGGAAGGTGCAGTATTGGGCAGAAACAGAATTTTAAAACAAGTTTTAAAATAGTATGGATGGTAAAAGTAAAATGCATAAACCAAATAAAAGAATTGTAAAAGTCTTCTGAGGAGAAGGGAAGGGCTGTAGTTAGATTCCATTTGTAGCTTTTCTCTAATTTCCCATTGCCATTTCTTAAGGTTTTTAATGGTAGTTAAGTTTTTAAAATATGGCTTCATAATTCTTGTAATCAACCTACAAAATTACATGTTTAGAAGTCGTGATGAAAGGAAAAAAGATGAACGTTCTCGGAAGAGAGATTATGACCGAAATCCTCCCAGAAGAGATTCCTATAGGGATCGTTATAACAGAAGAAGAGGAAGGAGTCGGAGCTACAGCAGGAGTCGAAGTAGAAGCTGGAGCAAAGAGAGATTGCGGGACCGGGATCGAGACCGGAGCAGAAGCCGGAGCAGAACCAGAAGCAGAGGTACCAACAGTTGGTCTCTAAAATACGGTGAATGTTGCCTACAAAATTTAGACACTAAATTTAAATGCTATGTTTAAATGCACCAAAATGTCCTCTATTGTTCCTGTTTCTTTGTTCAAATTTAGTTTGATTTTCTGTGGCAATAACGCTTATGTGGTTATGTTTTCAGTGCTTGTTTTCCCCTTTCCCTCCATTCTTCTCTAATACCTTTGACTGTGTTGGCCACTTGTAAGTAATATTCTAAGAGAGGCAGAAAACTTAATGAAGTTTTAGGAAACTCAGAATCTGGTTTGGGAAGATGCGGAAATTAATAGCCATTCTGCGGAGGTAGAACTGGCAGAAATTACCTGTTTGGCAGCAAATGACTTGTCAAGCAGAACAGTACCGCTCTGTTCTTTTTGTCTTGTCTCTTTTCCCCCTCCTTGGTTCATAGGGAGGGGCTGAAATTATTACAGTAAATGTTTGCATTTGCACACATGTTGGTAGGACTTAAGGCTTCAGTATAGTAGCCTTTCAAATTGAACTTCTTTAAAAACAAAGCTGTTTATTCAGCTGAAAAGAATGCTTTTTCTCCCAATACTGTTACTGATAAATTGGAAAAGAGCATTGAGAGTCATTTTGCATCCTCTATTCTGTCTTAAACAATGTAGAAGTAAAAACAGTCCAGTTTAAGTCTCGTGTGTATTATTTTTCTTTCTGTAGAATGGGCCTTAGTAACTCAGCCTTAAAAGTAGTAATGCAGAGTTCCTGAAAATATGGGAACAGGTGGTTTCCAAACAACTCAGAATGAGCAAGTTAAGCATGGAGCACTTCAAAAAAATTACAGCGTGATTAAATCTTAATTTTAGGTTTATTTTACATAAACTGCAATGATAATGTCTTATAGACAATATCTTATAGTGAAAGCTTTGTTTCTTTTTCTAGGTGCATTAAGAAAAGCCTGTTTTATCCACGCTTATCTGCCATCTCTAAGATGTTTTTATTAATGTTCCCTTAATGTGGGGTTATTTGAGTCTACGAAATTACCTCATGACAGAGCTCCTCTGATTTAATCTAGATACTTACTATTTATTTGATGATAATATTAGAAAATTAGGAGAGTAGTTTGTATGTATTCAGAATAAAAGGTCATACTACTGCTGTCTCTGGCCAGGAGTGTTCCACACCTGTCCGTCATCATTATTTCCTTTGCATGTGATAAACCCATTTGAATGCAGATAAAATGAAGATAATCAGTGCAAAGATACAACAATAACAGTGTCTTGAAACATTAAAGATATGTAACTTTTATAGTGTTTTCAAGTGGTGGCTACCTTTTGCTTGCCCATTGCTTCCCTTTATTCAGTATAACTTTCCTTCTGAAGTTCTTAGAATATATGCTTTACTGCAGAAAATGTACACTGCTTGAAGTTAAAGAGGGTTTCTGCTTTACTGTTGGTATAACTGTTATTAAAATACCTCAGTGGCTGACTCTGTAGTTTCAAGATTATTGTTTTTCTGATTAAGCCTTTGGAGTGTAGAATCATGGAATAGTTGAGGTTGGAAGAGACCTCTGAATGTCGTGTAGTCCAACGCTCCTTCTCAAAGTAGATAAACTGGAGCAGGTTACTCAGGACCCTGTCCTGTTGGGTTATAAATAACTCTGAGGGTGGAGACTCTACAGGCACTTTGGGCAACCTGTAGAGCATTTCTGTTATTATTTTTATATTTTGAGTTGAATTGATGTGGGATAGAGATACTTAAACAGGTTGGTGTCTGCTTTTGGTGAAAATGTGGACAAGGAATCGTCCAATATAACTTTTTCTTTTTTTTTTTTTTAAATACAGAAAGGGATTTGGGAAAGCCAAAATATGATATGGATAGAACAGATCCATTAGAGAACAATTATACTCCAGTTTCTTCTGTGACAAATATTTCATCCGGCCACTACCCTGTTCCTACACTGAGCAGCACTATTACTGTTATTGCTCCTGCTCATCATGGAAATAACACTACTGAAAGCTGGTCAGAGTTCCATGAAGAGCAGCTGGACCACAACTCCTATGGAAGACCTCCGCTGCCAAAGAAACGCTGTAGAGATTATGATGGTAAGTCTGTATTTTTTGCTTCCTGCATTGGCCCCTTTCTAAAAAGACTTGGGTAATTTTCCTTTCTTTTCCTAATCTCTTCTAATACTGTGTTTTTTCTATTACACAATTCTTGAATGCCAATTTTTATCCTACTTTTTATTAACTTAGCTTTTAGACAGCTTTCTTTATTAGTGTTTGTATAATTTTTTAGTTTCTAGAACTGTTTTATCTAGATGAAAAGTAGTATATTTATATAAGAAAGTTACAAAAAAATTCAGTTTTACTCAGGTTTTCTGTCTTTTGTCATGTTCAAGCCGAATACTGTATTTGATAGTTTTGACCATGATTAGCACCTTATTCCATACTATCCGAGAGATAATTTCTGTCTAGAAAGCTCCAGAGCTGCAGCTTCCCAGGCTCATGTTAAGCTATTTTTTCCATGTAGGTGTTTCTTAAAATTGGGTGGCTTTTTGTGCTTATCTGTGTCTTAAGCTATCATTTTACATGTCTTGTGCCAAAATCCACATAAGAGGCTGCTGTGGCTGGCAGCGACACCTAAATTCAGCCAGTCAACCTGTTCGCTCAAAAGAGTTTAAATTTCCCCCTTGAGTTTTCCCTGAGTGCTGGTTTTCTTTTTTTCCCCTGTTGTATACCACAATGACGAGTTTAAAATCTAGGCCAGTTTGCATTCGGAACTCTGATTAGAATAGAATTTGGTTTTCGTTAAAGAAAAAGGGAAGCTGAGCTCTCAAGCGTCAGCAGAGTTGTACTTGTGAAGAACAGCTTTGCCAGTAAACATCACAGCAATACTGTGGAGCAAGTGGAGTTGTGAAAGTGCAGTTTTGTTTTGAAGTTTTCCTCTAATGCAAGCTGAGCTGCAGAATGTTGTGTCATGGTCTCCCAGCTCTACGGGTTTTTGAGAAATGAACAAAACGTGCAGGCTTAGTGTACTTCTGAAATAACATCTCCAGGCGTGATACTGGGACTTTGTACCTTCAACAGTCTGTCTTCTATAGCAGCTTATTATTATTTCCAATTTCTGAGCATGAAGCAAATAGAATGTGTTGGAAAACTGTGATGTTGTCCTCAAATTCTTACTGTGTTTTTCCCCTCCCCCGCTATGTTCCTGACTATTATTAAAATCTCTCAGTAGATGTCTTCTTCCATTTGCTTTTCTCATGGCTGCCTGTGTCTTGTAAATGGATAAGCTTATCTCTTTGTTCTGTGGCTAGCTGGTTCCAACACGCTGTTCTTTCTACCTGCACTTTCACATTTTTTGCTTCATCTTCTGCAGAACTTTTATTTTTCCTTAGCATTTCGATTTATATGTTCTGTAACTCTTCCTGAAGATGAGGTAATACAGAATACTTTTCAGCATCATGTTTTGAGGAAGCAGACACTCAGTTTTCTTCCTGTTTTACCTGAAGATGTTTTGAACTTTTCTCCCACATTGTATTGTATTGAGTTTTTTGTGGATGCAGTTGCTAAAGAGATAATCATAGAATATTTTGAGTCGGAAGGGACCTTTAAGGGTCATCCTATCCAACGCCCCTGCAATGAGCAGGGACATCTTCAACTAGATAAGTTGCTCAGAGCCCTGTCCAACCTGACCTTGAATGTTTCCGGGGATGGGGCATCTACCACCTCTATGGGCAACCTGTTCCAGTGTTACACCACCCTCACTGTAAAATTTATGCATAGTCTGAATCTTCCCTCCTTTAGCTTAAAACCCGTTACCCCTTGTGTCCTATCACAACAGGCCCTACTAAAAAGTCTGTCCCTGTCTTTCTTAGAAGCCTCCTTTAAGTATTGAAAGGCCACAATAAAGGTCTTCCTGGAGCGTTCTCTTCAGGCTGAAAAACTCCAACTCTCTCAGCCTGTCTTCATAGGAGAGGCATAGGATCACTTTTAATGGCCCTCCTCTAGACCCGCTCCAAAGTTTTGCTTGCATGTAAAAGAAAAGAAGTAAATACATACTCATTTTTATTTATAGGTGTGTGTTTCATATTTACATATGTATGTATATATATGCATATACAATACATATATGTGTAAATAACACAATTTTTTGCTCTTACATAATTGCATGAAACTACAGAAAAGTATTCTAATTCTTCCCAAAATAATTGCAAAGGAGAAAAAGGACTTGGAGTGAGTTTTCTCAAGTTAGAATTTTACGATATTAACTTCTAACTTTAACAGGAGTTTCTCAAACCCAGTATCTGCACTTTTTACTTAGAAACACTGTGTTTTTTTTAATGTGATGACAACTAGATCTCATTCTTTGCTTTCACAGTTTGTTTCAATTCAGTGCCAAACTAATTCTTCAAGAAAAATCTTAAGTCCTATATTTATTCTGCTAGAATGTGACTGCAATCTTCCTGTGTGTTGACTGTTAAAATAAGCAGCCAATTTAGTTTTCTAATACAAATTTCTGATGGTACATGAAGCTCTTAATTTACAAAGTACTGCCTTACACAGAGAATGTCTCATATCTACTGTGAATCAAACTACAGCTGTTGAATACTAAGAACATTTTTATTTTTTTTTTTAATGTTCCAGAAAAGGGTTTCTGTATGAGAGGAGATATGTGCCCATTTGATCATGGAAGCGATCCAGTAGTGGTAGAAGATGTGAATCTTCCTGGCATTCTGCCCTTTCCAGCACAACCCCCTGTTGTCGAAGGACCACCTCCTCCTGGACTTCCTCCCCCTCCACCAATTCTGAGTCCTCCTCCTGTTAACCTTAGACCTCCAGTGCCACCACCAGGCCCCTTACCACCTAGCCTTCCACCTGTAACAGGTAATTTAAAAAATTAAACCCTATTTTTTAGTAGAAAAGCCTGAGTGTTAATTGGGTTATGTGCAGTGCAAAAAACTGTAGTAAGAATGCCAGCTATATTTTAGAAAATTTTACTATGCTCCGCTATGCTATAGCTTACCCCACAGTGATGGGGTTTTTATGATAGTTGTTGTAAATTTGATTGTTGTAAAATTTGCATGTTACATGTGAATCTTGAATATGGAACAATATTTTAATTGTGTTTAAGCAAAAGCGTGGCATGGCAAAACTAAATTCCCTGAGTTTTAGAAGAGAAGTTGTCCGAAACTGACTACTGTTGGAGAAGAAGGGAAAATCCTGGAAACAACAGATACTGGGCACCACATGAAATTTACACCTGAAAATATGTCATTTTCAGTTAATTTTGAAACTAATCTTGTAACTAAGAAAATTCTCCAGCTTGTTTACTTTTTCATTGGGAAGTACTTTGGCTCAAGCACTAAAGATTACATGAGGACTTAAGTGCCTGGTTCTCGTTTATAAAATAGCAGTTTGGTATTGCATTCCCTTGTGTTGTATAAAAACTGGTATGTTAGTTTTACGTTATTACTCATTTCTCTCTTTCTTTATTAACTTACATGTCCCACTTGGTAAAATTATTCAAGAATAGTTGATATTTGATAATGCTTGAAAGTTTCTTAAACTGCTTTCATTTCTGGTTGATAGTATGTTTAAGTAAGAACTGAATTTATTTATTTCATTTAGTATAGAGAGTAACTGTATTGCTGTGGTGATCAGTTCTGCCTCACATGCTGTTTCCAAATCTGCGTGGAAAGTCCAAATATGTGACTTTGTGTCTTTTTCCGAAACCTCGTTTTGCTAATGATTAAGTTGAAGGTCAGGCTTGACTGCCTGGCTTTGAAACTGTCACGTAACCTGTTGTAAAAAAAGTTAAACCAAACAAACAGAAAAAACCCCTCAGTTTTAAAAAAGATCCCTTTGGCTTTCCAGCAGAGTTGTAGGTTTCTTCTTGAGTATTTGGAAAAATAATTTCAATCAAATTAGTTACTGTCATCAGAATATTTTTGTTATGCCCTATTAAAAAATAGAATTTGTTTCTTTGAGCTTTAAAGATCTTCTGTTGGTGAAGATAAATACTGGGTTAGCAATTAAATTTTGCTCATAGAAAGAAGGTGTGAGGAGAAACGTTAAACTATTCAAATGCTTTTCTCTATAGTCTTAAGTTCTGAGTCATTTGCTGGTAGGGATGGTGTCATATGAATGAATGGTAATGCATTGTGTCTGTATATGTGCCCTCCCACCCCCTCTGTTTAAATAGCCTTAAATACCTTACAGATCAATTTCCTCATGAGTTGAGTGTAATGCAAATCTGGTGGATAATAAATGAGTATGGTGTTTTTCTTTGTTTTTGATAGGACCACCCCCTCCACTTCCCCCATTGCAGCCTGCTGGCATGGATGCTCCCCCAAACTCGGCAACTAGCTCAGTTCCTACTGTTGTTACGACGGGTATTCATCACCAGCCGCCTCCTGCTCCACCCTCTCTTTTTACAGCAGGTGTAGTACTGAGGCTTTGCCCACAAGGTTTGCTAAATAGAATAACATTGATTCATATTATACTGTAGTTTTTAAAGATTATAATTTTGTAGTTTGGGAGACTTAAGTTTGTGTTATTTACACTGTGACAGTAATTACAGTGACTTAACTTTTTTTTCTAGCTTAGTTGAGAAGTAAAATTTGCATGTAAAATGTGCGTCTTGAATATGGAATAATAGTTCCAGTGTGTTTAAGCAGAAAATTTGACATGATGATTTTAGGATAGTTGTAATTCTTCCATTGTAAGTGTATCTTGTAATTAAATTAAATGTTATATTTGAAACCTTAGGGGTTTTAACTGCAATTTATTTTAATTAGACAATTTCTTTGTTACCAGAAACGTATGACACAGATGGCTATAATCCTGAAGCTCCAAGTATAACAAATACTTCAAGACCTATGTATAGACATAGAGTACATGCCCAAAGACCAAATTTGATAGGACTCACATCAGGTGATATGGATCTACCACCCAGAGGTATGCTCTCAAAGTTATACTTAAAGATTGAGGCAGTTTGCAGAGAATATAGTACTGGAAAACAATGTTGTGTTGGGTTTTTTTTTTTTTAAATCTTAGTTAAATGTTCTCAAAGTTTAATTGAATAGGAAATTATGCTCCTAGTTGCTTTGTATGTGCATTTTTACAGGTAAAATGAAATGTCTTGCTAGAGTATTGCACAGTTTACACTTGGCTGTAATAACTGATCACTTTGTATATCTTTTATACAGAAATATGTTAATGTTTCTGTAACAGACTCTTAGGATGTTTTTTGCTGTGGAGAGGAAGGAGTCATTTTTATCTGGTAGCAGACAGTTCTGTATGACTAATCTTAACCTCATAGTTCCTATGTTCTGGGAAGAA
>JAOXNO010000001.1:164608347-164630037 GCA_028565335.1 Limnodromus scolopaceus
TGGCAACTTTTTAAGAATGTGAAACAACAATTACACAATACTTACAACAATTACTGTTGTGAATCTAAGCTTCACAACGCGTGATAAGCCAAATTGGATTTGTTATCAGGCATAGTGGTTCTACTCAAACATAAGAGGAAGCTTGGATTTTCCCAGGTTGTGTAGGTTATTGGATAGAGTCTTATTAGTTAGCTCCTGGTGTAGCAAGTCCTTCTAAATCCTATTTCATTGGATTTGCTGTCCGCAGGGAACAACACATTCTTCACTTAAAAAATATGAAGCAGGCTCTGTAGAAGAAAAGTTCACATGTTTATATACGCATATATAATGAACAGATGATTTACTAGAGGATTGTTCCAGTTGCTGCTCTTAAGTTTTTAATTCCTTCTTTCTCTGGAGGGCATATGTCATCATCACTTAGAATCAATAACTTGGTTTTCCATGGCAATCCTGCTGTAGGGCATTTTAACAGTTTCCTTTCTCTCCAATGCACTGCTTTTTATCAACAAAAATGCAGTTTTAAGGACACCTATCTTAATATCTCCCCAGTTGTCATCTCATAGATTTGAGTTTGAAATCAAACTTATAAATGTGATGCTTGATCTGAACTAGTGCTACTCAAAATGGTATTTTCTAAGCTTGACTTACATCTCATCAGCCAGAAGAGGGCAGTGGAGTATGTAAATTGCATTCATAAAAAAATTACCTCTCTTAAGAAGGATAGCTTGAATAGTTATTGCCATCAGTTTATTTGCGGATTATGCTATCCAGCTTGGAGTATTAACTGTGTATTTCCAAGCAAGTATCTGATCTGTATATTTGTTACTTTGCAAAACTTCAATTTTAAATTGTCTTACGGTTTTTAGTGATGTTTCTAGCTTCCCAGCCCACCATGTCTGGCAAGTTAACCTTGATGGTTTGAGAATGAGTTCCCATTAGTACCAGTATTAAGGGTTCCCACTTCAAAAAGGACAGCCTGAAAGGCATGTGTCAGGAGACTACAGTTTGAAGTCTGTTATGGGCGATAGAGGGCACACAATTACAAGCAAAATTGAAAGAGGAAATCAAAATTGTAGGTGCAATGCTTTTATGTTCTTCTACCCTAAAATACAACAATTATCAAGTTGAGTCAGTAAAAGACAATTTTTAATTCATAAGCCTTTGGGAGCATGAATACTTACTTCCCTTTTTCATTAAAATTAATATTTGGTATAAAATCCACAAGTAGTATGGAAACTCTCTTTTACAATACTTCACATACTATAAGTGTTTGAATTTCTGTTTTTCTGGTGTGCTAATTAATGAATTACAGCTGAATTAATTTTACCTGTATTTCTAATGATTTCCAGACAATTTTTTTTTTCCTCTCAGGCACTAAAGACAGGCTTTTAAATTTTTTTCAGTGTAAAATCATTCGGCTTTTAAGTTGTCCCTTCAGTAGCATCTGATTCTGCACACTTTCTTGACCATTGCTGTTACCTCAGCAGGATTACTTTGGAAAATTCTTACTGTGGAAATTCTGCAAGGAGTGGAATTACTTAGTAAAGATGGTGGGAGTCAACCTTAATAAATCATCAAATAAAAGGCTTCTGCCAGGAAGCAGAAATAATATGCTCTCTACATCAGTGGTGCATAAAACAACAGGTACACACTTTTGCCAAGCGAGGTGATAGGACCTCTTTCATTGGAACTCTGTAAGAACGGGACAGATAGATACTGTCAGTAATGGCTTAGGTATAGCTGACTTTGCCTTGGAGTGGAGGAATGGATTAAGTGACCTCCTGAGGGTCATAAATATGACAGGAAGCTTTCTTGGAAGCATATTTTTTTTATCTGAAGTGTTTAATGTTTTTGTCAAAGAAAAAAAAGATCTTAGCTTTCAGGGCATATCCATGGTAGGTTCAAAGATTAGCTGCTCTGTATTCTTTTTCCTTAGTTGCATGACTGCATGTCTCCATGTCCTTCTTTCTTTCTCTGTTTTGTCCAGCTTAAACGCGTAGGAGATGAAAAGCGACATACTGCTGTAAAAAGCAAGTCTTTGTGATACAAGTTTGTATTCTGCTTTTCCATAACTAAATTAATGGTTGATGGTGAAAGATTTGTGAAAGGAATCAGAAGACAGCTTATTACTTTTTATTCATTTCTAACAGGTGAAAATTAAGATAGTCTAAGTAGACTTGATTCACAGAAATAGACCAGACTTGTTTGACTTCTGAGAGCTGCAAGTGCAAAGTAGATGCTGTTGCTGTATGCACTACACAGATAGTCAATATAACATCCTAAATCTCATGAAATGTTTATTTTTGCCATCAGGTAAAAAAGCCATTGAATGCTAGAAAGGAGGAAGTGTAAATCTAAATGCCATTGCAGCAATTTCTTTGTGTATTTATTGAACTACATTACTACATACTGTAGCAGCCTTTTGTTGTTAATAATATCATGATGTGCTTTTTTGGGGTTGGGGTGGTGTTACAGGTAATACAACCCTTAGTTCAGCAGCCTAGTTTACCAGTAGTGAAGCAATCAGTCAAGGAGCGATTAGGTCCGGTACCTGCAAGTAACATTGAACCTGCAGAAGCACAGAGTGCCAATACAGAAGTCACACAGGTATGTATGAAAATCAGTTGTGTTTCTGTTATAGGTTCCATAGTGTATGATTGTAGCCATTACAGTTACTCATATAGTGCAAGTATACATTTACTACTTATAAGTGCATTTAATTTGATTGTGAGTGGTGTTTTCATACTCAGATTTTTCCTCAGTGCAATGATACTTGGCTTTCTTACCCAAGCATGGTATTTAATTTTTAATATCATAGCTTTGTACTTAGTTTAAAAAAAGCACAAAATACTCTGACAATATTTCAAAAGTGTTGTGTTAGATTGCAATTTTCAGTTTCCAAAATAAAGTTGGCTTCTGTCCAAAGAACTAAAAGCTATCCTTATTTTAATATTATATATATTAAATAGCTAAAACCATTGGAGGTGGATGGTCGGCATCTAAAAGTTTTTTCAGTATTTGTATGTTACCCTTAATACAAGGAAGACTTACAAGAGCATCTAATGTGGCACTGTGTAACCACGGTACCAATATGAGTATCGACACAATCTGGCATGTTACTCCCATTAGAAATAACCTTCTAACCTAATGAAAATTTAAAGATTATAAGTATCATAGTATTGTGCCACTACTTTAGCTTTACTTCTGAAAAGAAAGATCACCACACTTCGGAAAACATTGGTAGTTTAAATTCAAACAATTCTGCAGTTGATGCCTACAAATACCAGATTATAAAACACAGAAACTGAAGTGAAATTAAAAAGGCTTGTGTAGATAATCCTCTTCCAACTAGATTGTCATGGACTTCTTGCAAAAAGTATGTAGTATAATCTTTGATTCCAAATTTGAGTTTATCTGTGTCTTCTCTAATCCAGTTATAGATGTATATTAACAGTAAAATCAAATATCTAAAATTCATTTTATCAAATACTTTAATATTATTTTTCTTGTTGCTCAAAAGTCTAAGGTTTTATTGGTTAAATATGTTTTTTTTAAATTCCTAGCATTTGGAATTACACAGGATACAATAAAATATTCATAAAGTAAAATATATTTGAACTATAATTTGGTTTTGTTTTCTTAGAATGTGACTAAATTATCTGTGAAGGATAGACTGGGTTTTGTGTCAAAGCCAGTTACTCCAACAACTGAAAAGGTAAGAGAATGTCTCATTCTCTTCCTCTCACGTTTAACTTCAGCAGAATGAATTTTATTATAAAATCTCTTGTGACAATATTAAGTTTGTTTCATAATATTTTTATAAGTTTTGTTTTATGAAGCGTAATATATCAAAACTCAGCAGATGGCTAAATGATTAAAAGAAGAATAAAATATGCTGGGGCAGAAGCTGCTATTTAATGGGTTTTGTTTCAATGTAGAGGTTCCATCTATTCAGTCATGAAAATAACTCTATATGTTCCAGGATCCTGAGTTGTTGGAACAGTACAGAAATAAATTTAAACATAAATAAAATTTGACAGTACATATGAATCTATAGAAAGCCTTTCTATAAAAATGTTTTTGGGCTTTTATGTCCCTTAAAAGGTAAACGTTTACCCCCTTGTTTGGTTTTACAATGTGCAGTACTTGTGAAAAGAGAAAAGTGGAAATTAGTAAGTGTAGAAAGGACAAAGAGAGGTAAGGTGGGAAAGGTGCATTGAAATGGTGGTTATGAGTTACGTATTTTGCCCAGTGGTTGCAATTTTCAGAAGACAGAGCTGTTGATCTGTTTACTCTAGTAGCAAAGTTTGTGATGCGTGTTTACAGATCTATTCGGCACTTTAGGGGACAGGTTTCCCCAGTGCTTATAACACTCATTTGGGAAGACCTTTGGTAGAAAGGCAGCAAGTTTTACCCAGTAACAAGATTCCTCTGCCTAGGGGTATATCTTTCCTATTGAGAATTGGCTCGACCTGAAGTGAATGAAGCATCCACTGCATTTTCCCCCCGCCTCCTTACAGTATGGCAGTTAATGTATTTAGTGGAATCTTAACAAGTAAAATTCACTCCAAAGATACTACGCTGTACTTAGCATACAAAAGTAACAATGTTTGATGTTGAGTTGTAGTTGTAGATGTCTCTGTGTCTCATTTCAAGCCAAGTGGTCCACCTCGATACATTGATATTGTCTTCTTGCCTGTATTCTGTTGTTGGTTTGATTAGTTGCATTCTTGTTACCCTAAATTAGTTGCAGATAAATATCTCACTGTGTCTTCCTGAACTGCATTTTGCATACATGCTGTCTGCTTACTTTAGAAATAGGAAGTCTACTTGAGTTTGAATGGAAATACTTCTGAGTAAAAGGGTTGAGTTACCCTGAAACACTCTTCTACAGAGAAAAAAGTCATGCTAAAATGGTTTTCTGCTGTGTTGTCTTATAGTACAGACTGAATTTGATTAGCTGCTAGGCTGTCCACTGGACTGGTTGTGAAGCAGCAGTTTCCTTTGTCATTTTTAGTAGGGTTCTGAAACTTTGTTTGACTTTTTTTTTTCACCTGTTGCTGTCACTTTACAAGGAAGTACCTTGCTTAGTTTGCAGTGGTAACACTCTATAAACCATTAGACAATAAAAGATTTGCAGCTGTCAAAAATCATAGATGTCATGTCCTAGATGGTTTTCTGCTTTGGACTGAATGCAGGTTTGACAAGAACATTCCAGTAAGAAAGTAGGTAGCTGTGCTTCCCAAAGAGCAGGAGGAAAAGGAGATGAAAGAGTCATCATGGGGCCTTGTAAGGTCTGTATAGGGACTCGCAATTTATTAATTTGTGAAGAGATTCACTATTCCTTCTCTTGAATAGTATTAAGAGATTTAGAAGACACTAATGTGTTCCTTCTTGCTCTCCTGTATTAGTTGATACAGGTACATCTGCTGTGGCATCTCTCCTTGTATTAAAAGATGAGAAAGCATGGTACACTCTGCCATGAAGAGAGTTCAGGGCAAAAGGAGTGTGTCAATATTTTTGACTTGACTTGGTCCTCTGTTTGTGATGTAGCCTGTCTTAAACCTACTTTGTAGTAGGAACTATGTAACCGGGATGTGCATATATTAATGTGCTTTACATAAGTTAAAAAATTCCTTCATCTCATTTTCAATAGCCTGCTTAGAGCATTTTATGTCACCTTTTATAATACCCCATAACATGCTTTATTTTTTTCTTTGTTGGTGTTTTTTTTTTTTTTGTTCTCTCTGCACTGACTACTCTGGAAGATACTTTACTGTGGGAAGAAATACTATAAGTAGTGCAATGAAGTCAAAAGCTTTTATATGAAGTGTTCCTATTGTAAATTTTTCTGATATCTTCATCTTTTCTGTCTTTCTAATCTTTCTTGGCTGTCTCTTTTTTTTTTTTTTTCTCTTGTTGGTGGGCATTGTGTCTATTTTATGGAGTGCATGATGACCAATAGACTCTGCATGCATCTTTTAATTTTCCACATATAAAGTATTCTTAAACTCTTGGAAATGATACCAATTGCATAATTGCTGTGATTTGCTAACAAGGTGGACAAGATTATGCCTATATTATCTCCAGCACTTAGCCATGGATTTTTTCAATACTGACATGGCCAAAATGTCCTTAAAGGAATATGATAAGAAAATGGAATAGTCCAAATCTTCATGTTTTGTGGAGGTGTACATAGTATACTTTAGAGAGGTTGTAAAGCAGACATCCTAGTCATGGAGAAATTTTCATACCTCATCGCAACTGTAGGAAAGAGATCAGAGACATAGGAGTCTCTTCCTTTGCTGTACGATGTTGAAGACTTCCCTGTACTAGAGTTACTTCTTGTTGATTGTGCAAGCTCTAATTTGCACAAACTGCATATGAAAAGGAACTATTGTATCTACTTTGGACCTTAGTCTCTAAAATTATGTTGAATTTTTGCTTGGAAAATTCATGCAGCCAAGAAAAAAATGTGTTTTTAAAACCAAAAAGGAACTTCTTCAGTTATTCTTGTGAAAATCTCAGTCTTCTGTTTCCTTAATTATGCTCAAATACATAAAATGTTATGTATTTGAAACTTGGAAGTACATGTAAAATCTCAATGGAAAGGATTTATAGTCTGATGTTTATAATTCTTATATATCTGACATGGTGCTGCCTCTTTAAAAATTGTTTAACTTCAGCAACTCCAAATATAATTGTTACACCAGATTTTTATATTCCATATCATCAAAATGGACAAAAGAAAAGAAGCTTATTTTTTTTTAAGCATTCATGTTTTTTTTTTAAAAAAAAATTGAAATTCACTGGCAAAAAAATAAAATGATTTCCTCCTATAGGTTTTATCCACTTCTACTGGCTTGACAAAAACTGTGTACAACCCTGCTGCTTTGAAGGCAGCACAGAAATCTTTGCCTGTTGTTTCCACTTCCGTGCTAGACTCTAATGAAGCACAGAAGAAAAAACAGGTAAATTAAATATGCTTCTTTATAAAATGGACCTAGATTGGGAAGTTGTGACCACTAGAGATAGTGCACTATGTGTAGTCATCTCAAGAGCATAGGCGAAACTAGTTACAAGATGAAATTCACTTATAATGGTTTCTTTTCGAAGGACAAGAAAATTCGGTGGTGTTTTGTTACTTTTTCAATGTATGTTCAGGCAGTCCAAGCAGGTTTAAAACTCTCTAGAAGTTCAAAATGTGAAACACTTTATCCTGGAAGCAGACACTGTGTGTTGAGGCAGGAATTGTCTATTGTGAGTGAGAAGGGACTATAGTACAGTCACTGTTCTTTCTTAAGCCTTTCGAGAACTGGTCTTTATTCTTAGTGTATTTTTTACTTGTGGCCAAAATTCTTTCTTCACTTGAGAGAGCTGAGAACTGTATGACTCTCATTTTCTTGTTTCCAAACTGTAGTTCCCCTGCATCCATTTTTATTTTTTGCATAGTACTAAGTTTTATCTTTTTTTTTTTTTTTTAATGTTAAAGAGGAAACGCAACAAAAATGGATTTGAACTTGAATAGGTTGCTCAGTTGTAGTTAAGCTTACTTAGAGTTTTTCAGAAGAGCCTAGCAAAGCTCCTTTTTCAGGCTTATTCTTATCACTTAGGAAAACTAAATATAGGACAAATTAAGAGTTCAACACTAAGTTAGATTCAAACATAACTATTAAAAACAGTATAATGATTAAACAAAGATTTTGGCCCATTGGTAACCTTCTGTAAGTAATGTCTAATATAATTTGAAATAGCAGTTTGTAGCTGCTTGTCAGTTGTTGGCATTGGTCCAGACTTTAAAGAAATCACTACTAATTTGGGGATTTTATCACTACTAATTTGGGGATTTATTTGTCCCTTGAAATGTGTTTTTCAGAATTAAAGCCTTTAGCTTTCAAGTATAGACACTGAGTGCCTGTGAAATGGCAAAAAGCTTTTAATAAAATTATTGACTCATCATAACAGCTGTATGGTTTTTTTTGAGAGAAGACACTGAAGACATGCTAAGTGATTGGCTCTTTTTTCATGTGTTCTTGTTCTCCTTCCTCTCTTCAGAGATTTCTATTACATTATAATACTACTTGAGGAAAAACATGATTTTGTGGGACTCCCTGCCTCCTTTCCTCCTGTCTCCCTAGTTTTTCTTAGCATTCATCCCCTTGTCTTATCTTCCCTTTCCCTTCAGAGAAATGATTGCACACTATATTGCAAAACTAACAATTCATGCAGCAGAATTTGTCAGTATTTGGGAAGACATCCAGAAACTTTATTGCTATTTCTTTTTTTTTGGCTGTTGTGCATTTACACTCTTTGTATAAGATAATCCTCTTGCAGTCTGATCCCAGTTGATTGTTGATCTAGAGGGCCAAAATAATCTTCTGCCTCTCCTCTAGCCCATTAAATATGTTGATATCAAAGCTTGTGTTTTCTGCAAGTATCCCACTATCTAAGACTTCCATGTTATGTATCTGAGAGCAAGATGCAATTGCTTTCTCTCAAGCAGCATTAGTAGGAGCTGTGACACCTCCTTCTGAGTGCAGTATGTCACAAGTTTATCAGTTTCAATTTTAATTTTTCATTTGCCCATTGCAATGTCAAGACTCTTGTTTTTGGCAGATTGAGTGGTAGTACTTGTCACTTCCAAGTTCTAGTAGTCAAATGCAAAAGAGGTCTTTTTCTTTGGGTAACATTTTGATTTTAGAAAATAGAGTGTATCTTCTTTTTGCTTGTAACTGTACTGGAGAGTGTGTTTTAATTGATGGACTTGATTTACAGTTCCTTTTGAGATACTGTCCTTGCACATTTGAACTCTTGTATTGTACCTCTTGCAGGAGTGTATTGTATTGCCTTTCAGCTTTCAGTGAAGTTGTGTAAGGGGTTAACGTGTATATAATTAAAAATGAAGTCTTCTCAGCACAGATCTAACTAAGATCACTAGATCCTTCCCTAATTTGGTGATGCATTGTTTCCCAAAACATAATTTGAAATACTGCCTATTAGTACCTTGAGTTTCTGTTACTAAGTTTTCCTGTTGTTGTATGTTACTACTGTATAGTTGTCGGGTATAGTACATTATTCTTCTGGAATTATTTTTCAAAATCTAGAAACTTTATGTAATTTTTTTATGCTTCTAGGAAGCATTACGACTTCAACAAGATGTGAGGAAAAAGAAGCAAGAGATCTTAGAGAAGCACATTGAAACACAAAAGGTAAAACGTTAGCAGTAAAGAAAGTCAGCAATTCAGTTGTAAAATTTCAGTTCACTTTAAAATATTTCAGAATTTGTAAGCATGAGCTACAAAACTGACCTATGAAGTAAGTATTCTCTTAGAATGGTGTTAGCACATTATTTGAAGTTTAGAGTTTTGATCTAACTTGTCTTGTTAGTTCACTTCAACTACAAGCTTACACAATTTAGGTGCAATTTTAGTTGAAATTGCCTAATTTGGGTGCAACATGCTTATGTTTTTGGGGAGAAGGGAAAGCCTGAGAGTTCTACTATTTATAATTTTTATTTATTTTTAATTGGACAGATGCTGATTTCAAAGCTGGAGAAGAATAAAGCCATGAAGTCAGAAGACAAAGCAGAAATCATGAAGACCCTGGAAATTTTGACTAATAGCATCACCAAGTTAAAGGATGAATTAAAAGGTGTATCACCAGGAGGAGGGGCTCCTTTAAAAAGCATGAAAACTAAGACTCAGGTACTCAAGTTTTGGTCAGCTTTTTAGTAAAGATGGATTCGTGTGCTTATGTCAGCAGAATAAAAATATGCAGCCACATCAGCAGTATTGAGAACCATACTGGTTTAATTTTGAAGTAGTCTTTGAAGTGAGATTGGGTTTTGCCCTCTTTTTGGAGGAACATAATGAATTTTAAAACCATGCTGTTGTCTAAAACGTTTATCCACTGTTATGTATATATTACATAATTTGGAAAATCAAAAAAAAAACCCCAAAATCCCAAATCTTCTTTTACTTTATCCAGTCTTTTGTGTATAGTCTATTGCTTTCTTAAATTTGTAATAGAAATCATGAAAATAGTATTTCCTATGCAAAAGGATTACTATTATGCAACGCAGGTATCTTCTGGTCAGGTTTAATACACAAAACAAACTGCTTCATGAAACTAGTTGACTACTGTACTGGTACATAATTTCCAGGTTTTTTTTAATGTCAGTGAAATTTTTCAATATATAAATCTTTTTAGATCGAAGATTATACTGGTCAGTTTCCCTTTGATTTACCTACCCATGGTTGGGTTATAGCTATGAGAGGAGTTTCCCTTCTCTGCTATCATTTTTGTTAATATATGGCCATAACTGGTTTCCGAGCTGCTTAAAGGTGCAATTATGTTACCTTTTTAAAATGCAGTATTTTGCTTTTTATAGAAGTATTTGTTCCAAAACGGGTCCTAAGGTGATTAAGAATTAAGCGAGGCTTTGAGAAATAACATTTTAAGATATTAATGTGTTCTTCTAAATAAATTACAAGCTTTGCTTGCTTTATTAAGTGAGGAAGTGCATATTAATAATAGGGCAGATATTTGTACAGTGTATTTTCCAGTAGAAGACTGGAAAAGAAGCCTTGATCTTTTCTTGCTGTTTTCATTCAGTTCTTAATTATTCAGAGTGCTTTTTCTTCTCTTCTAATGTTTGGGATTCTGTTTTAAAAAGCTGGTGTAACACTACAACCCAGATTTAATTTAAATGGATCATTAGTTTTTGTTTTGAAACAGCATTGCTACTGCTTTATTTTACATAGAAATATAGGCATTAAAAGTAACTGCAGTGTAAAATACAGTGATGTACAGTTTTGAAAAGAAATATCAAAAAGAAATATTGAAATGACCTCTATGTACTCACTGTAGCTTCCTACATCATTTGTCAGTCAGGAAAAAGTTGAAGCAGCATATTTTTATCCTGAAAATGGACATAAAATATACTTCCTGGAAGTCATTTTATACATCTTAAAACAACTTAAAGGGGCAACTAACAGTAATCATCCTAAAATTCAGAGACTACTATAATATTAATACTCTTTTTTTTTCTTTTTTGAGAAGAGATTTTTCTTAATCTTTTTGAAAGAAAATGGACATTGGTGAGAAAATGTTTCTGAGAGGTCTGACAGAAGTTACCTGTTTGTAGAGTGAATTTGAACTATAAAAACCATAGAAATTGGGAATATTTTCCAAGCTGCATTTGATTGCTAAAGCTTCATGTTTTTCAGAAATACTCTTCTGCTGGTAGTGCACAGTGCTTCATAAATTTGATCAGGAAGAATAGGTTATAACAGTTTTGATCCAAGAATAATGGTGGTTGTGGGTCATGTCACATGTGAGAGAAAGAATCCAGACCCATAGAAATGAAGAAGCAAGTTGCATCATGAAATCCTGGTAAATTCTTGACTAGAAAATTGTGAACGCAGCATTTTAACCCATGATGGTTATTTTACCCTGAGAGTGGGTCAGGAAATTCTTAGAGCAGAAAGGAAAATAGTCTGATAACACAAAACTTCTCAAAATGGTTGAGATAGGAGAGGGTCTCTGGGGATCATCTTGTTCCATCGCCACGTGCCACTAAGAAGAGTTTGGATATCTTCTTACTCATCCACACTGGGTATTTATACACATGGATAAGGTCCTGTCCCCCTGCCACCTTCTTATCATGAAGTCAGACAATCCTAGCTCTGTCAGCTTCCGCTCATATAGTAGTTGCTCCAGTCTCTTAATCATCTTGTGACCTTTCACTGCACTTTCTCCAGTTTGTCTCCCTTGTGCTCGGGAGCCTGGATGTGGCCTCACCACTGCAGAGTAGAGAAGATTACCTCCCTTGACCTGCTGGTGGTGCTCTTCGTAATGCAGCCCAGGAGGCTGTCGGCCTTCTTTGCCACAAGGACACATCACTGTACTCATGTTCAACTTCTTTTCTACTCGGACACCTCAAGTCCTCTTCATCAGGGCAGCCTGCAACCTGTACTGGTGGTTGGAGTTATTCCTCCCCAGGTGCAGGACTTGGCATTTCCCTTTGTTGAAATGCAGGAGGTTCCTCCTGCCCCGTTTGTCCAGCATGTCAAGATCCTTCTGAATGGAAGCACAACCAGCTGGTATAGCAGACACTCCTCCAAATTTTGTACTGTCCGCAAACTTGCTGAGGGCACACTCTGACCATCCAGGTCACTAATGAAGGTGTTAAACAGTATTGATGGCTGGGCTACACCACTAGTGACTGGTCTCCAGCTGGACTTTCTGCCGCTGATCAGAATATTTTGAATGCAGCAGTTCAGTCAGTTTTCAGACTATCTCAAAATCTACCTATTAGCATGCTATTTAGCATGTCACCCTTTTGGCTGTGAGGATGTTGTGGGCAACAGTATTAAAGCCTTACTGAAGTCAAGATAAACAAATTCCACTACCGTGCTCTTGTCCACTAAGCCAGTCATCTCATTGTAGACAGCTTTCTTAGATTTCTCCTTCCTTTTCCCCAGTCACCTTCTTAATATACTTGGAAATGGTTTCCAAGATTAGTTGCTCCTTCATCTTCCCAGAGATTGTGGTGAGGCTGACCAGCATGTAGTTCCTCATATCTCCTTCCCCTTCTTGAAGACCAGAGTGACATTTGCTTTTTCTCAGTCCCAAGGAACCTGTCCCAAATGCCATGACTTTTCAAAGATAGTTGAGATTGGCTTTGCAGTGACATCAGTGAGCTCCCTCAATGCTTATGGTTGCATCCCATTGGGTCACAGGTAGTTGTGTATATCCAGTTTGTTAAATGTTTCCTAACTTGATTCTCTTCCAATAAAGGTAAGTCTGCCTTCTTCCAGCCTTTTCCAGTGTTGTGATTTGGTATTGCAAGAAGGCAAGTCTTTCCAGTAAAGACTGAGTAGGAGGTATTGAGTAGCTTGACTGTTCCTGTGTCCTTTGTTGTGAGGTCCTTTCCCATTCAGCAGTCAGCCCATGTTTTTCACAGCAGTGTTTTGTTGCTGATAGGCCTACAGAAGCCTTTCTTCTTGTTCCTCACCCCACTCACCAGATTCAACTCCAGACAGGCTTTGGCTTTCCAAAGCAGTATCTGCATGCTCAGACAGTTTCTCTACATTTCTTCTGTGATCTGACCCTGCTTCTGTCTCTTGTACACCTTGTTTTTTGGATTTAAGTTTTGTTAGAAGCTCCTTGTTCATGCAGGTAGGCCTCCTGTCACCTTTGCTTTATTCTGTGCATGCTCTGAAACTTGGAAGATGTGATTCTTGAAGTCATCCTGCCTTTCCAGGAGATATCCACGCCCAGGGTCTTCAAACAGGAGGCTTCTTCCAATTGTCTGAAGAAGGCCTCATCTACTTCTTTTACCTGATCAGGCAGTGCATAGTACACAGCCACTGCAATGTCACTTATTTATAAACTTTTGACTTGCTCATCATCTGTGTCCATCTGCACTGTCAAAGGGCAGCTCCAGCTCCTCGCCATCCTGGCTTGTCCTGCTGTAAGAGACTATATCCATCCTCTGCAGCACTCCAGTCGAGTGAGTTTTCCTGTGATGTTTCTGTAGTCTCAGTGAGACTGTAGTCCTGTAACTGCACACAGGCATCTTAGTTCCTCTCTTTGTTTCACATGTGTGTATTAATGTACAGGCTCTTCAGAGAGGCACTGATTTCCCAGAAGACAAATGATACTATTCTGTAGGTCCTCCCTCATTTGTGTGGATTGGTATGTGTAGTGCTTGAGCTTGGTTGCCCTTCAGCCCTGTTTTCTTGATCTTGAGATCTCTTCTACCCACATTGCCCTTTACTTGGCAGCCTGGTCCACCACTTCCTTGTGTGATTGTTGGTTTTACTTAGTGAAGTGAAGCAATATGCTAATTTGAATTACAGTTTTAATGAAGTTTTGGAGTTGGTTTTCCATTTCCCTTGTACTATGGAAAGTGAAGAAACATTCTAAGCAAACCTATTTCATAGTGGACAAAACATCCAAACTGTAGAAAAGTTGATTTTTTCGATAGTTTTCCTCTCAGGGAGATGTGCGTTATCTGTGAGCATTTTTTTGTTAACATTTGAAAGAGAGAAAACAATCAGTCCCATCTGACCTTTGTGAAAGTCAGGAGTTAACAGAGCCTTCAGTTAAAATGTACAACTTTTGACAATTTTCTGAAAGACTTTGCTTTAGGTTCTCTTGCATTTGCTTAGAATTTGAAACCTGGGCAGCTCAGAAGACCCTGCAGACTTGAAGCATTAGGTGGATGAGGCCCATGTGACTGTGCCGTTATCTTTACCTATTTTTGTCTTGTGCCAGTTCACGCAGATTAAAAAATACTTTTCCCCCCTGAGGGCAGAAACCTTTGCTGCCTCTTGGTGTGTCTTAAAGGAGGTATTTTCTCCTTGAGACCTGGCGCAGCTCTATAAAAGAGAAATCAACATTGAGAGCACTAGAAATAAACCTCAAAAGTCTTGAGACTTTCTGTCCAACACCCATGTCACTGGCTGCTTTGTGAGTTCTAGCTGCTAGTCCTTATTAAACTTAAGAGATGCTTGTTTTGCTGTGTCACTGATGTGTTGCAACACAGTGGGATTTGAGAGAAACAGTTTCCAATTTTGAAAACTTTGAAAACCATTATACAGGTGATAATGGATATTTTTTTTTTTTTTCTGTAGTTGCTGTAGATAATCAGAAAATGGGGCTGAAAGGGGTTCAGGTTGAAGTTGCCAGTTGAATAATCCAGCTCTTTTTCTTTTAAAGCTTCCAGGAAAAAACAAAGAAACAAAAAGCCCCTTCTTTATCATTCAGTGGTGATACTTGGTTTCCAACTGTCACAACTGCGAAACCTTCATCTCTTGACAACCAGCCTTTGAATACATTACATGCTGTGGTTTTGAATCAACGGGTGTAAATGTAAAACTGTTTCACAATCATCTATAATTTTATCCTTCATTTGTGATGTCACTGGAACATTTGGCTGCTGTTTTTTGCATTAAAAAAAAAAAAAAAAAAAAGAAAAAAGCTTCCAATTTGGAACAAAACTTCAAATAAAATTTTCATGGTCACGTAAAGCCCTTTCCTGCACCTGTACCAGCACCTGTGCCTCAGTGGTTGCAATGAACATGTCAAAATTTGGGTTCAGAGACACCTTTCAGTTTCATATTAATTTTTGAACTTTCTAATATTTTTTTTAAGGTACTGTGTGCTGGAAGGCAACTCCGGGTGCATCAGAGACCAACCTTTTGTTAGAGGATGTCTTGTTGCTCTGTTTTTTCTACTGTGGTCTGAACAGAATTACCAATTACGTAATAGTGATAAGCTTAAATGCTTTTTCTCATTACTGGTCATAGATTTTGTATTCATGCGTAATTGTACTGCTTTTTTTTTTTTTTTGTAGAATCTTTTTATCTCATCATCAATACCATATAATTTTGCATTTTCTATTTTGTGTATCTCTAGTTTAGAAAAAATTCCATTGGCTTTGGCTTTGTGTGGTAGTCCAAAAGCTTTGACATCACCAAGCTCAGAAACATACTACTACTACACTCTGAAGTTTTTATCTTGCCAAGCAGACTCCTAAGCTTCTGCTTGGTTTGTTTTTGAAGGTTTAAAGCTAGCGTGGTAAGCAGTATACCTGCAGAGCTACAGCTGTGATCTGAATTAATAAGCCAAAATTTGGTTAAGCTTAAAATTTCATTACAGCTGCTAGTTTTCAAATTCCCTTTCCTTAAAGTTTCTAGGAATTTGTTTTCCAGATAGAGGTGCTGTGGCAGATTTCTACCTTACCTGGACGCCAGCACTGGCCAGTCCTTAAGTCGCTGTGCATTTCTGAAATCGCCCGCTGATAGGAGCCTAGCAGTAGATTCTTGGGGTTTGTTGGAAGTTTTTTTTCCTCAGTAGAGAATGTGAACTGTGGAACTAATAATTTACCATAACAATTTCTTAGATGCAGAAAGAGTTACTAGATACTGAACTGGATTTATACAAGAAGATGCAAGCTGGGGAGGAAGTTACTGAATTAAGACGAAAATATACAGAACTACAGCTGGAAGTATGTTTATCTCTTCTTTTGTAGCAATTAACTCTAATGAAATATTTTCGTATATGTTTATTATCTTGAGTATTGTATCGAAAACTATTTTTTTCCAGAATGCAATATTAAGTTGCATGTAAATGGAGGCATTTAGCAATAATATTTTAAAAAATCAATTTCTGAATTATACTGAGGTACAGAAATAGTATTGTCTTTAATTTTGATTACTCATCTATTTAAATTCTGTATCTATTTAGATGGCATGATGTTTTGTAGATATGGGGTAGCAATATTTCCTTGAGAGCGTGTTTTTAAATTGTTGCCTGTAGGTGGTGTGTTTGATACAGAAGTGTTAAAAAACACTGCTTGATCTTTTATTCTTAAGTGTTAGCTTCCTCCTAATGAGATTAATGAGATTAATGAAGTGTGAAAAGTAATATTGCTACAGCATTGGTTTCAAGAGAAGGAGAATTTACCAAAAGGAAATAAGCGTTTCAGAAATGTTCAATGTATAGAAACACACTTTTTCTTGAAGTACTTGCTTTTAAAAAAATTCAGAATGCTCTGTAGGATTCTTCATATCTATGTTTTATTTTGAAAATTCTGAATGCTGTCAATGTTATTCTGAGTTATATTGCACTCTCTTGCCTATATTGTTGTGTAATATCTGCTTAATTGCATGATAATCTTATCTCTTTTTACTGTTAAGCAGGCTGCTGTGTCGCTTAAATCCCTCTTTGTTAATGAAGTTTGGTCATGTCTTATGTATTAACTACATGTGAACACAGTGCACATACATACGGCTAAGTTGCATTAAAATCTTACTTTAAAACTACATTGTTATGCAGCTTTGCTAATTGTGAAAGTAGGTCTGTTAGTAAGGCAAACCAATTGAATAGAGATGACATAAAAGCTTATGTTAACAATATGTATTCTGATGGTGAATAGTATTTCATAGGTTTACTGAAAGCTTATTTATAAATGGTACATTCTAGAAAATATGTGCATTGAATAATCTGTAAAATAGCAGTAGAAAAGTAGGTGCTCGTTCAAGATAAAGTTGCACTGTAGTTAGTGTGCTAATCCTGCTCCATCTCTCATTGAGTCTGTATTTCAAGTTGGAAAAAAAATTGTAGCTTTTTCAGGAAAAGAATTTTTGCTAGTTAAATGATTATTCTGAGGCCCTTAGCAAATACTGATCAAAGGATGGAGAAAAACAGGGCTATTGGTAAAGTACACCTCTACGTTTCAAGAAATAGCGTGAAATGTATCCCTTGTATAATTTACAAGAGGGTTATGGAGGTTTTTTCCCTTGCTATTTGGTTGATTTTTTTTTTTCTGTATTCTTACAAATTCTTCAAGAAAAACTTATTCACACATTGTCTTTGTGACTTTAACTCCTGCAGTATTCATGTGTTGCTTCTGTGGCTCATAACCAGCTGTTCTGTTCCAGGTGGCCCTGGTTTTACTGTGAGAACCCAAAATGTGCAGTACAGCTTGATTGTTGAGTCAGCACAATCTTTAGCTTTCTGGATTATTCATTTAACCATTTAAAAACATTTAAAAAAACCCCCACAAACCAACACCAAACCCCACAGGATTCTCTTTACAAAGAATAAAAATTGGACTATGTACTGTTGTATAATTATCTGAATAACTTCATTAAGAAAGCCATAAAAGATTGCGCTCCTCATGGATGATACCACTGGCATGCATTAAAGTAGTACTGTCAGTGCTTGAGTTGTAAACACTGTACTACAAAATGTTTAAAACATTGTGACGGTGATTTCATTAAACATTTGATTCCTACATCAGATCTTATCTGGGTTTGAAATGATACTCTTTCTTCGTATAAATGCTGAAATTAAATCCTTGACAGTGCTTTTTTGAAACTCAAAATAACTTTCACAAATTACTTTTTAAATGGCTGTCAGAGATACTGTCATCAGCTTTTTGACTTTTCCTGGAGAGTGCATGCCAGTTCTTTAGAAGGGATGTGCAGGTATTGTGGGAATGGAAATTAGTGAATACACAGAGACAAATTTTTAGCAAATAATTAGTCCTTGGAGGTGCTCATTAGAGTCTCTGTTTCATACCTCACAATTCTGTGGCCAAAATCTGTACTGCTGCATTGATTCTGGTCAGAATAAAAGTTTTGGATGGACTATGAGAAACAAATTAAAAGACAGACAAATGAAGTAGGTAGTCACCATGTCAAGAAAATTTGTTCATGACATTTCAGTGTTGTACCGCGGTCCCTTTCTGCCATGAGGAATTATCCTCACAGTTAAGGGCTCTTTTAGTACCTGTTTTCCTATTTCCATCCTATTTCTGATCTGTTAATAATTAACAGCATTAGCTTTTTAATGTTACTAACATGTTTGCCTTTTGTTATTTTAAGACCTATAAGCTACTATTTCTGAGGCTTGTTTGGGGATGTGTTTTTAGGAAACAACAGAATGTGTTTGTTAATTTTGCCTAATATTTAGACGATGAATTTTAATCCATCAATATGTTATGTATAAACATCTTAGGCTGCCAAACGAGGGATTCTTTCTTCAGTTCGTGGTAGAGGGGTTCATGCAAGAGGTCGGGGTGCATCACGTAGCAGAGGTAGAGGAATACGAGGCCGGGGTAGAGGCAGAGGAGTTCCTGTGCATGCAGTTGTGGATCATCGACCTAGGGCATTAGAGATCTCTGCATTTACAGAAAGCGATAGAGAAGATCTTCTGCCTCATTTTGCGGTATGTGGCAATTTCACTTTTTCTGTTCTTTGGGTGACGTTCTTCTATTGAATGGCTTGTCTCTTGATTCAGTTCATCTGGAAATATTATTTAGGAATGAATCTTTAACGTAATATACCTGTTCATGGGAAAAGAGGATGCACCAGAAAAAGGTGAACTAGAGAAATTACACCATTGATTCAAGTAATTATAATTATAACCGCATAGCATTTACGAGATGTGGGTTTTTTTCTTAAATAGAAAGGAAATTGGGAATATAAAGTAATGACTTATTCAGGATATGTGTAAAATTGTTATAAATTTTTAGGTCTAGAAGGATAAAATAACTGAAGGGATGGTGAGAACAAAGATTGATTCAATGCCAAACTTTCAATGCCTGAAGTCTCTTTATCTATATTGAGATAGCTTAACAAGTGCTTAATGAAAATTTGTAATGCTTTTGCCTAACTTTCTGAATTTAAGAATCAAGATGAGAGTTGTGCAGCTATATTTAGATCTTGGCAGGACAGCCAAAAATTCCTGTTTTTTCATTGCTGTAAGCTTAAGAAGTCAGAGCTTTTTCTACTTTGGTGATTTTAGTCTAAAACTGATCTAAAACATCTAAACTGTTGTACATATTTTTTAGCAGATTTTTATTTTAAAATACAATAAAGTGAGAAATCAACATAAATTTATAAAATTCTTATCCTCCATAAAAATAAGGTTATAATAAAAGAAAAATCATTTATTTTGTAGAATGAATGCTAAGAATATCTAGTGGCATAAATTGTGTGAATCTTCATCTGTGTTGTGTCCTGCCTACACCCTCCATTGATTTTGCGGGGAGGGGGAAGGGAGGTTGAGGGAGAGTGATGTTTCAATATTTGCTTGCAGTGGTCCTCTCTGAAGTTAGAAGTCTAAGAGCTAGTAAGTCCAGTAAATTCTACTCCAGTCAGTTTACATAGTAGTTCCTGTCTGGCAGCCGCGTAGCAGCTTTTCAAGAGAACAAGAGCCAATAAGGACCTGCCTGTCCTTTTAAAAATAAGTAAAAAAAAAGCCAATAACAAAAACCAACCAAACAAGGAACCCACAACAATAAAAACATGGTTATTAATACTGCATTTTTTAAGGTGTCTTGTTTCCAGGAGCTATATATATACACATATATAAATTTACATATATATTTTGTTCCCCTTCAAAACATTGCATCGTATGTATATAGGGGAACAAAAAGGGAACTGTCATACCCATAAATGGAACAACATTATTTTCTCTAGAGATGAATGACAGATGAAACATTTAGACATACCTGTATATATATGTGTGTGTGTGTCCATTTAAGGGGAACAGAAATACTTTTTATAGAGAAGTATGATGGACTGAAGATTTGAGCAATGACTTCAGAAATACTTGGTGTGAAACTAAGAACATAAAACTTTAAAATGAAGCAATGCAATCCACTTGTTCAACCATAGGGCGCTTCTGAGTCCTGTTTCAATGATGAGCGTAAGAAAAAGCTTACTTTTAGTCTGCAGCAGTATATTCTGATTTAGTCTGCTTTATGAATGTTGCTGAAGTAAATTTTGCTGGTCACTTTTCATATTTTTCATTTCATTATGTACTTCTTGTAGTGACTACAAAGAATATAAAAATGAAGACAGAATCTGCCTCTGTTAAAATATTGCTGTTTGCTGTCAGTTTATGGTCATAAATTTTGGTTTTAAAAAAAATTTAGTAGCATCAACAAATTCTGTTCACAGTGTTAGTAGTATAACACTGAGAAAAAATGTTAATTATTTCATTTTGCAGGTTGTGCATTTGCTGTTTTAAACTTGCTTCAAATTCCATGGAAATGCAGTGAGCTGTATTTCTGTTTCTGTGATATGATATCACAACTCTGCACATGAGCAGTGCACTCCACCTATACAGATATGTTGGGCATTGCAGCTTACAGTGATGGCAGCATTAAAGGTAGCAATACCATAGAGACCATTATAGGAATAGATGGGTCAGGTTCTTAAAATGCTGAAATCAAATTAAGTTTTGAAACTTTATCTACAGTCCCTGTGTCTAATAGATATTTTGTAGAACAGTTTCATGCTAGACTAATGGAATCATCTCAAGATCCCTTTTTGTGGATCAAGAGAGTATTGAAGCAGAAGAACCTCTTTTTCTGTCATAATTTTACTTCTTACCTGTATGTTTACAATTGGGAAATCTGGAGATTACAGCACTTTTGTGTTTTAGAAGTGCAAATAAAACTAACTGTATTCCTTGCAAAGATAAGTACTCTGGCATTCAGGCTGTGAAAGGCACACTATTCTAATTCTACATGATTTTGAGGGCATTGATTAGGACAGCATTTTTAGATATGGAGAACTATTTCACTAAGCCTTTTTTTTAATTATTTATTAAAAGCAATATGGTGAAATTGAAGATTGCCAGATAGACGACTCTTCTCTCCATGCGGTGATTACCTTTAAGACAAGAGCAGAAGCTGAAGCTGTGAGTATAATCTTTGTTGAAAATACTCTGCAACATTCAACTGTGTTCTAATTATACTTCTGTATTTGTTCAAATTTAATACTGCTAATTCTTTAAAAACATTTTAAAAGAAGTATGACATGAAAGTTTTATTCTAGATTATAAATTAATCTGTCAGAACAGCATATTACTGAAATTCTTGGGAAATTATGTTTATAGCAAGCTCAAGTGCAGGATGTAAGAGAGACATTAAGAGGATACACTTGGGAATTGATAGCTGAATGTCTTGGTTTCTCTTTATTTAATTGCCAGTTGTTTCCACCTGAAGACTTGATACCCTCACAGTCATCCTGAAATGTCACTGGCACCCTGCAGAGTGAGCCCATATATTTTGTTTGGGATCAGTTGGATTTGCCTTTGCCTGAAAACCTGTGATAGTGTAAATGTGATTTGATGTGATTTTTTTCTTTTTTAACCTATTTC
>JAOXNO010000001.1:164630284-164647581 GCA_028565335.1 Limnodromus scolopaceus
CCAGAAAGAACAGATTCATATTTTCAGTATGGTTATATGGAAAGATTTCATTTTATATTCATATTTTCAGTATGGTTGTATGGAAAGATTTCATTTTATATTCATATTTTGCACAAAGTTTCTATTTTTTCACAAAGTTCATCTTGCGGAGTTTACTTGAATGCAATTTTCATACCTGGTCATACTCTTCTCTTTTTTTTATACTTTATATTGAGACACCAGTGACATGATAATCAGTATTTCTGTCATTTACAGTGCAAAGTAAGCCAATGGGGACAATAGTTTTGAACACGTACAGTATCATTATGGTTACATTTTTTGAGAAACAGTTTGATGCATGTGCCACAGATCCTTTACGGAAGCATTGAAATTCTGTTTGTGAAGCTCTTGGTTGTAGCAATGATAAGCACTAACTGTATGGAGATTGTAATTATTCTGTAAAAAAGGGAGTATAATTAATGGTACAGAGTATATACTGAGTGATGGGGAAAACCAGTACTGTACAACAACAAGGAACACAGTTCACCAGTGAACAAAAGTTCTTTGGAGAATAAGAAACACCTGCTCACAGTTAAAAGCTGTCAGAATTAGTATACTCACAAGTGGACTGAATTAAGGTTGGAATTTTAGTTTTGCTACTTCCTGACAGTGTGTACTTCATTTTGGAGCTTCATGTTCTTTCACAATGTAGCTTACGTAAGAAATATTCTTAAGTATATTGAGAGGTACTTCTGCTTCCCTGAATATAAAAATAGATCACTTAGAATAATCTGTTTTTATGAACTGTCAAAATAAAGTCTTTACTTCTGTAAATCACACTCTGTGGAGTGTGATTCACAATGAAGATCTTGAAGGTGTCTTCCTGCAGATACTTGTTTATCAGCAAAATTCAGTTTTTACTGTTAAAACTTGTTTTGCCTAAAAACTGGCATGGAGAATCTTTTCAGTCTTAGCTAAATTTCTGTACCCAAAAAGCCAGGAATTTTAGTATTTTGGAAGCAAACATAGAAGTGTAAAGATAGGAAGCACCTGGAAAAGAAGGTAGTGCAGAGAATAAGATGTGGGCAGGGGGAGAAGGGTGTTATGTTTGGTGGGAGGTTTGAAGTCAACATTATATACTTTTTTTTCCCTTTTTTTCTTGTTTTTTGTGATGCGTTTCAGTGCATTTGAAAAGCAGTATGTTTTTCGGCAATCACTCTCAAATAGAATAGGTGAAGTTTTCAAGCTGTAGTCAAGGTGAAATTCAGAATGTGCTCTGGAAAGTGGGGATAATTTAACATGGTCAGAATTCATGATCAATGTGCCGAGATATCCACATTCCAGTTAGTCTTAAAACTTTTGTCAAATCACTTTGTGTCTAATTGCACCTTAATTTTTAAATTAAAATTTTATGAAAACTGTGTTTGATCAAATATAGTAAAATCCGTATTTTCCTTAAGATATTCTTATATATTAAATATATTTCCACTGGAATTTCTGTGTTTACTACTAAAGCAGACTTTAAGACTGGCAATTGGAAAAATTGTAGAAGGTAATCATTAAAAAACTCTGTTGAGGCCAATTGTGAAGTAAATGCAGCTGATATTTTACCTTCTTAAATGAAAATAGGCCTAGGCTTTATGACCATATATGTTCTAGCCTGGAAGGAAGAGGAGGATTCCCTATTGTAAAATGTTGCATTTTTATGTAGTAGTAATTTCTTCCAAAGATTACAAGTTGTTTCTGGACCTAAATGTCACGTATAAGTACTTTTAAAAATTCTAGTTGTGTGACATTGTGATGAGACCATGGACAAAAAGCTCCTGAGCTGCATTTTAATAAGCATAGAATCTTTTAAATTTATCATAAATTTATATGTACAGATTTAAAATTTATACCTGGGGACTTTAATATCACACAATTCATGTTCAGATGTCATTGAACATGTAATTGTTTCTACATTTCACATTATGCTGTGCTTTCAGATTGTACTATAAATCTTTTGTGACCGTGACGGTTATTTCGGAATGTTGCTAACGCTGATTTATGCTCATTCATGTTACTTTAATTTGAACATACTATTTCCAAAGCAGCCACTTAATGCAGCTGGTACTTAGAAAGGCATGAATATCCCATAAGTTAAAAATTTTTACATTTCAATTACAACGGCTTTACAGGAAGTGGAGTGTTTTCCAGTAGATTAAGTTGTAATCACAAAGGGGCTTTTTGTAGTTGTTTGGGTTTTTTTTTTTTTAATATATTAAATCATTTGTATTTGTGGGGTGTCTTACTACTTCCAGCAAGTTACGCATTAACAGTTTGGTGTCTGTCTTTGAAAGGTGAAGAACCCATCAAGATAATGCTAAAACCCAGGAAACTGTTGGTCTAGTAGGTTACCCATATCACCAAATCATTTATGGTTTTTAAAGCTTATTTTCGTCTGAATATATTTTGATCATTTTCCTGAAAGGTCGTGTGAATTCCATGAGCAGTGAATGCAGTTGATTTGTTTTAACCTATTAACAGTAATTCTGTATGAACATATTACAGCTTGGATTTTCTTTTGAAAAAGCAGACTGTTGGTTTATTTCTGGCATTTAAGTATTATTGAAGTTAATTTTTCCTCTGCCAAATGTTTATAACTAAAATGTCTAAACTTGTTTTAGGCTGCAATTCATGGATCTCGTTTTAAAGGACAAGAGTTAAAGTTGGCATGGAACAAGCCTGTTGCTAGTATGTCAGCTGTTGAAACAGAAGAAGCTGAACCCGATGAAGAAGAAGTAAGCTTGCTTTTTCTTTTTTCATTTCGTTCTTTTTTAACATTAAATAACATAACTTCTTCAAAAGAAAATGACCTGTTGATTCATACTTCTGTTTCTGAATCTAACTCATGTTTTGATATTAGAAAGCAGATTTATCTATAAATACACTTGTTTTCTAGGTTGTTGAAAGTCCAGTTATTTTCCTTTTCCTTGCAGAAACGTTTCATTTCTTACACAATACAAAACTCTAGAGGAAATACCTAGAAAATGGAAGGGGTGGGTTTGAACTTGCATGAGAGAGATTGAAGATTTTGTCCAGAAAATGGGGTCTTATACCATCTAGTTTAGGCACTGATTTTTTAGAGGATCAAATTTCAGAATCTAGTTTTCATTCATAGAGAGATACGGCTTGGAGGATACAAGTGAAGGAATAATTTATAGCATTTAGCTCATTACACTCAGAATACTGATGTTTGTGAATTCTGAAAAATAAATGCCACTTGGGGAAGAAGTCTTTTTTCTAATTCATCTACTGTCAGTTAACTGTATATACATAATTGCCATAGAATAGCTGAAGTAGAAGTACACCATGACTCACTCAGTGATATTATTTTGTCTGTATGTTTTTCCTATGATATTTTGGCAGGCCTGCCATAGAAGCAGCTTCACAGGATTGTTTTGATATAACCAAATTTGGTTATTCTTTTTGCATTTTGTAGTGTTGACTTTCTGGGTTTTTTTTTTTCTGAAGAAAGCCGATTTGTCTGTTTGTTTTCTGTCTCCAAAAATGCTGATTTCTTTTTAGCATGTCAGCCGAAGACAGGTAGACTGCCTCCACCACTGTGTATTCATATTAGGCATTTGTGCATTCTGACTTACTAAATATTACTTTCCTTCTATACACAAACCTCAAGCATTGTCAGATAGTAACGAGCTGTGAATGAACAAGAGAGCATCTTAGATATTTTGTCACTTCTCCTTCAGGGATGTATTTTATTGCCTGTTGGAGATCAACAGCAATGTTTGTTGTTGCAAGGACTCTACCTTATTGAGAGGTCTCACCGAGTAACTACGTCACTGAAACGTCTCCCTTTTGCAAAATGAGGAAAGGGCATGCAGCGATATGCAAACACTTTAGCAGAGTAGAGGAAGAAAAGTAGAGATTCATTGGCAGGTCAACTAGAGCAAGATTTGTCTTTTAACCCCATCTGAATATATTGAGTGTAGGAGGGAACCCTGGGATAGAGCTAGTGGGGGGAAAGGGAATGGAGATACTGACGAGCTACATGCACTGGCTGCTCTGGCAAAGGGGGAAAGGACAGATTTACAAAGACTTTGGGTCTAAAAGCTTGATGACATCTTGTCAGCTGAGAAGTGTTTGTGATAGTGGGATACATCTGTTTTAGGTGATGGTTGTTCTCCTTAACAGGAGTCATCAGGCAGAAACTATTTTTCTGTAATTCATAAATTGATGGACTCATCTAAAACTTTCCAGATTTTCAAAATTTAAGTAAAGAGGAGAAGTAACTTTGTTTTTAAGAAATCATTTCGTGATTCAAGTGTTGACCTTTATTGTAGATATTTATCTTTTTTTTTAATTTAGCTGGTTTTATTTGTCTCTAGGCTGTTTCTGCAGTCATTCCTTGGCTAGTAATTCTTGTGGAAAATGTATAGGAGTTGATCTTGGATCAAACCTCCTAGCTGTTCATTGCTTTTGTATGCTTGCTGAAATCTTTGAAATAGCAAATGTGTAATATAAAAAAAAACCAAACTAGTTTACCTGTGTTTATGTTAATAGCGTTACTGGATTCTTACTTGGTCCAGCGTTTACAGGTTTTTTTATTTAACGTGGTTGTTGTACTTACCTCTGACCCTTTCCCATTTTCAAAACAAGCCGAATACATGTAGCTCTTCTGTCTTCTTTGCGTAATGAGATTGGATTTTAACCAAATTAGTCTCCCTCACTTTCACCAGATTTCTTTACACGAGGGACTTGTGTTCAATAATCCTTGGGAAATCTAGCGTTTACATGGCATTCTTTCCTTCTACGAGCTTTGTATTGCTTCTAACATTTGGTTAAGTTAGTGTTTGAAGTATAATGTTATGATCCCCAGGTCCCACATGGATGTGTTCAATAATTTCATGTTCATGTGCTGAAGCTCAACCAATTGCATAGTTTTATTGTTTAAAATTTGGTATTTACGTAGGATTAGATTGGGCGTGGAGTAGGTTGTTACAGTCAGTGGCCTGAATTTCACTCATACATTCTTCCCAGATATGAAATGTCTTGAGTTTCTGCATACCTACAACTTACCATGCTACTTATTTAACTTCATTTTATAGCAGCTATAGTAAACACATGGAAAAGGTGTTTTCCATGTGTTCGATAATTTTTCTATGGCTAAACTACTATTTTAGTTCAGCTGAGGAATAGCGCGCTAAAGAGGGATAGCAGGCTTAAGACTTGAATAAACCTAAACACCTTGATGTTAAAAGAAAAAAAAAAGAAAAAAGGGAGCTAGGTCATTCAGCAGAGTGACAATGACAAAACAGGGCTCCTAGTCCATTTATGAAAGTATGAGGTAGGTCTTTGGACTTGGATACAACAGAAGATCCCTGGTGAGTAGCCACTCAATTAGGAAAGTACCCAATATTCCTAGATGCCTTACGTCATGCACCTGGCTGCCTAACAGAAGAGTTGACCCTACTGAAGTCAACAACGGATACCTAGGAAGAGTATAAGACATTTAAGTAGAGACAAGATTTTAATCCTGGTTTGCAGTTTGGGGACCCGTTGAGTCAGAGATGTGGTGTCTTTGTAGTTGAAAGTCCTTGATAGATGTTTATTTTATTAATTTGTCTGGTTTCTTTGGAATCTAAATAGCATCCCTAATGTCCTGCAACAGGGAATGCTACTGTACAACTATGCCTACCAAGATTAAATATCTTTGTATGGAACCTGCCACCTATATATTTAATTTTGATGTTCTGCTGCTCCTGCATAAAAAAGAAAACCATCATTCTCTCTTGACTTTCTCAGAGATACTTAATATATGTGGACTCCTGTCATACTTCCCCTCAGTTACTTTCTCTCTGGGCTAGGGAGTCCGTGTGGTAGTTGTTCCAGGCTCTTTGATCGTCCCTATGGCCACTCAGCCTTGTGCATCTCAAGAGTTCTGCATTGTGCGGTGGCCAGGACTCCTCCTTTTGATAGCAGTGTCCTATTTTGCATCTAGACACCAAGGGAAGAGCCTAAGTCCTCAGAAACCTGTGTTTTAATCTGGCTCAGAGTACCTGAGCATACATTGACAAGAAAGGTCAGGTGGTGACAGAGCTGCTTTTTAAAAGGCACTTTCCACAGGCAAAAGTAATGAAGATAGTAGTTTCTGCCTCTTGTAAAGCAGCCTAGTAGAAAGAGAGAAAGCTTAGATCTTTTCTAGGCTTTCTTTAGCCTAGAGCCTCACATCTCTCCAGAAGGCTCCCTAACTTCACAAATCAACCTTCACGCCTCTTCTTGAATTTGGAAATTCTGTAGCAAAAACCCTACAATTGCTGGGACAAGAAGAATAAGCAAGAAAGACCGTAACTGTTATCTAACAGCTGGGAGACTTTGTTAGGGAAATACATCGTTGTGTTTTAGTACTTTCTTCAGTTAGTGCAGAAATTGCTGTGGTAGGTGCAATCGTCAAAAAAGTTCTGAGACAGGATAGTTTATATATACACTCTTCTGTCTATATATATGCAGACAAAAATTAAAACAACTCACTGTTTGTCTTCCTGTTTTAACTTTACCTCTCTGAAGCCTGTAACTGGCAATGTGAAATGTTAAAGATTTTGTGAAATTTGTCGAGTTAATGTGTTGTTACTGAAAGCAATTGAAAATACCTTAAAGTATTTTGTCTAAATTTCTGTAAATACCTGTCTCCCCACCCTGCTTCTTTAAGTCTTTGTATTGATTATAAGCTTGGTTAAGCTGTCAAAATGAAAATGTCTCCGATTCAACCTTTTTGATACTGTGGTACAAGTAGATTAAGCTCTTGGATAAAAACAAGTGTAGTTGTTGGTAGCATGCAAAAACTAACATTGGTTTTCAGTAGATCATTTTAACTTCCATGCAGAATTGCAGCTTGGGTACAAATGATCTGCTGAATAAGAGCTATTTAAGTACGAGGTGCATACGTCCTGGTCATTTTGAAGTCCACAGGGGAAAAAAAAAAGTTTCATTTGCCATTTATTAAAATATTTATATAATACATATACATACAGCTTACTTTTTGGAATGCATTACTGTTGACGTATTCAAAATATATTTGCTCTTTATTAAATCACAACTATCAGAGATTTGTATTTTGTCTTTTGAACTTTTAACGTTTTCTGACATGAGTATCACATTTTTCTCTCCAAGTTTCAGGAAGAATCTTTGGTGGATGACTCGCTGCTTCAAGACGATGATGAAGAGGAGGAGGATAATGAATCTCGTTCATGGAGAAGATGATTCAACTGATCAACGACAATGCTAGAACTGCACCTGTGTTGCATTAGTATTACCTAATGTACTTCTGCATCTTTGTATTAAAAGGGGTTTTGTGATGAAGTTGGATTCGGATATAGACTAAAAAGCAGCTGGTCAGTTACACGTTTTGAGAGATTGATGTTTGAGTTACATTTCAGTAAATGATTGCTAAAGACATCATACTAGGAACATATGCAATGTTTTTATTACATAGTTCTACAGAAAGTTACAGAATTCTTTGGGTTCTTTGTAATTTACCGAATTGGTCAAACACAAATGACCAGAAGTTGTTATAACATAGATAATTTTTGTTCTATTCCAGATACGGAATGAAAATTTGCATTTAAAATCTTTGTGAATGTTTTCAGAAATGAATAGATAACAGTACTAAACTGAAGTCTCTAAAGTTATGTATTCATAATATTGCATAGTAGTATGCTTAGGCTTTACTATGTACTAGCCTTTTGTTGGATTTGTGTACGTATTTTACCTATGGGTTTTAATGATAAAGTGTATGACTGCTTTGCATATAAGTCCTTATGACTTTAAGATGTTAAAAAATAAAGAAATGGAATGGTCTTCAAAAAAAGAAAAAAGAAAAAAGAAAAAAAGCAATAACCAAAAAAGCTAAGACAAATGAAAAAAAAAAAAAGAAAAAAAAAAAGAAAAGAAAAAAGACCATTCCAAATGGCAACCCCACCCCCATATTCACAAAAAGAGCTCTTATCACTTATACTGAAATAGTATTGACTATAAAAAAAAACCAAACCTCAACATAATAATGTTTCATTTACATTAACACACAGGTGTACTCTGTTGCATAAAAGCTTTTGGATGTCTTTTGAATTTTAAATTGAACAGTAAATAGAATAATACTCCAACGATAAGGAAATTATTCTGAATCCCTGCACTGTGCAACTGTAGAAGAAAATTTGATCCCACAGAAATACACAGTACTGAAAGGTAATTTAGAAAAACACGTTAGGTCAAGTGGAACATTTGGTAGGTATTATTCTAAGAATTTTGACTGTGCACACTAATACATCATTTTTATTCCTCTGTTCCTATGATTACACTTTTCCATTTTAAAATTAATAATCAAGAGCTACTAAGTTCACACTATAGTGTATATTCATCATTTAAAAACATACATACATGAGATGTTAGTAGAGTTTCTACTCCAGAGGACTACTTAATTGGCCTTTAACAGGGCATTTTGTTATGCCAGGTCTGAAGTTTGTCCTCTTCTTAGGAAGGGGAACTGCCTAAGTTTTGCCTTAGGAACTGCCTAACCCTTTGCAGTAAAGGATTTCTCTCACCAGAAAATCTTGGTTTTATTTCCATTTGGTGGCATTCTGCTGGCCTGTTTTCAAAAGAAAATCCATTTACTAAGTATTAGACTTGCAGAGTTTATTTTTGGTTGGGTTATGTTTTGGTGGTTTGTTTTTTTTTTTTTTTTCCATCCCCCATCAGCTAATTAATGACTGCAGCATAAACCCACTATCTCATTAATCAAATAGTTGCAGGGGATGCTTATACAATTCGGTCAGTTAAAAGTATATTTTCTTTGGTCCGTGTTTTTGTCTTTTTGGAGGGAAGGTGGGGGAGAACTGCTGTAAGTTATGACCCTGCCCCCTTTTTCTTTTTTTTTTTTTTTTAAATTCCAAAATAGAAATGGAGGAAAGTAGGATTAGTAGTATCCTGGAAAGAAGAGCTCTGGCCATAGAATTGTTCTGTACTTTTCACTTTTTTGAGGGGATCCTGTTCTGGTGTTGTTTTGATATTTTTTTTGTTGGTGGTGGTTTTTGTTGGTTTTTTTTTTCCAATGTCCCTGTGTGTATGCCTATCTTTTTGCAAAAATAGGCACTTAAAATTTTTGTATAGACTTAGTTTCACATTGAAATTTCACAATTGACTACCATGCTTGTTACAGTAAGTTATAAATCTTGCCATGAGGAATTGTATTTGGGGAATTGATTTCCTTTTACACTGAATTTCAGGCAAAATAAAATACTTTAAGAACTGGTTTTTTTTTTTTTTATCCAATGCTCTGAATGAGCTCCTCTAGTTCACTGAATTAAATACAAGCTTTCCTACTTTTCTTTTTTAATAATTGAGTACATCTGAAGGGTGCCAGATTGACAGTCCTGGAGGTGGAGGCCTTTTGTGTGTTGTCTTAAAAAAACAGATAGAGCACGGGAAAGGACGGTGGATGCTGTTTTAAAGTAGTTGTCCGGTGCTCAAACCTGCCTTCTCACTGCGGTCAGTCAGCGCAAGCTAATGGCAACTATTAGCGTGTTCTTTTGCATGGATGCTTCTTCTGAATCATCTGAAATTGCTGTGTCACATAATTTTAAAATGAATATTCCAAGTTTGCCTGCTTGTTTTGAATTCGGCTCAGTAATGCATCCGCGTGAGATCCATTTCTCAGTAACTGTTTGCACCCTGGTCTACCTGTAAGGGGAGGAAACCTTTTAAAATTCTTTTTGCCACCTTCCTCCCCCAAACTTCCATCAGTGAAGGGCGTCAGGGGGAGGAATTCTTACTGGCGTGTTATTTTGTCCCCTGCTGTTACCTGGTGACAGTCTGGATGATTGAAAACCACCTAGAGCAGAATGGCTTGGTTTACTCTCGCTTTAAGAAACAAACCCAAATGTTTGGTTCAGTCAAGACTAATCTGTGCTTGTTTACCATTCAGCGTAAGAGAGCCGTGTCCCAGTTGCAATCTGTGGATTCTGTACGTATTTCTGTCATTATCTCATTACTTTCTTGATTTGATTTCTTTTTGGCTTGCTCTGTCCTTGTATTCCTTGTCTAACTCTGCTCTCCCTTTTTCACTCTTAACCGTAACCAGCTCTTGTCACTTCAGTTCGGTCAGATCCTTCTTAGCATGGCCTTCAGTGAAATCTCTTGTCAACTTGGAGCAGCATCCTTCCTTGTTCAGATCAACAACCCAAGCATCCTGCTGCCTTTCATTCCCTTCTTTACCTAATTCAGCCTTCTGAATGCATTCCCAAGCGTGCCTCCACTGTGATTAGCTAAATCATTGTATTTTTTTAACAGTTCTGCAAATGGATTTTCCTAGTCTGAAACAACCGAGAATGGGGTTACCTTGCTTTTCCCCGGACAGCTTTTCAAAATTTCCGTGGCAAATAAGGTAAACACTTAAGAAGGTATTTTCTCTTCCAGCTAGCTGCTAAAGGGCTTGAATAAGATGTGTTCTGACAAGTTCAATGACAATATTGTCGTAAACCACATTTGGTTGAACTACAAAAAAAATTAAGTAACGGGAATCGGTAATTCAGACTATATTACAGTCTGTCTCCAAAACAGTAAAGTAACAAGAATAAAGTAATAAGCATTACTTACGGACAACGCTTTTTGTAGTTTTTCCTTAAAACTCATTTATTCCAAAACAGAAAACCCATCAGAGAAATAGAAGTTGTTTATTAGTGAAACACAAAGGGTACGGGATATATTTTACAACCAAGCCTAAGCATTTCTTAAAAAGAAAAAAAAAAAAAAACATTGAAAAGTATTTGTACAACTTCAGGCACTTAAAATAGGTTTCTGTTCTAAACCACGCTCTGAAAACAGTCTCTATTCCTTAACTAGAAAAGGACTCAAGAAGTAACTTAGGTATCTGAGAACAGTGTAGCACGATTGTACCTAATTTAAAACATCCATTTTTATTGTTGACCATCCAGAGGTCCCCAAACAAATTAAGCTTACTATTCTTGTCAGTACTCAGTTTTTAAAAACTACATTTACTACATTTACTTGAGGGTTGTTTTTTTTTTCAGATGGAATGGACAATTTGTAATCATCAGTTGCCTCATGAGTACAAAAAGAGTACAAAAAAGGTGCATAAGAATTTGGTTTGACTTAAGGAAGTGATCTTGGATGTTCCCTGTATTTTTTTTAATTAACCCCTGAGCTAGGAGGTCTGACCAAAAATTGATGGGGATTTTTTTTTCCTTTTCCCAAGGCATACACTATTGTTGTACCAATACACAAAATAACATAAAGGGGCATAGACCTTCAATGAAGCACCTATTCACTGTAATTAAACATAGTTTTAATGTGGCAACTAAAGAAGATATCATCAGGTTAAATGCTGTATCATTTAATTTGCTAATTGTAATAAAAGGTACAATTAACAATATTAGAACAACTGGAACAAATAGCAGAAATTTGAGGGGTCTGCGGGGGGGGAAAAGGTGGTGGAGTTAAGTATGAAAATCTGATCAATTTTGGTTGTTCTTCGTCCTATTCTCAGTGGAGCTGTTTCTTACAGTACTGATGTTACAGCACTGGATTACTTTCAAATGAACCCATTATGTCAGACAAACTAGAAGTTCTTGACCAAGATTTAAAAAAATAAAATATTTTCCAGTTAAGTCAATATAGCTGTCAACTGATCCTTGGTGAAAATGAACTTTTATATTTTGTGTACTCGTGTAGACCTTTAAAACACACTAGTATGCTTGTCACGCAGTACATGCCTAAATACTGTAGTTTTATAAAATAATTAATTTCATTTTTTACTTCAATATGTCTTTGCATGTTTTATTCTGAAACATATTTTAAATCTGTAGATACCAAAACTACTTGCAACTTAAATAGACTTTGGTGATTTCAGTCTTTTATTGGAGTTATCTTTAGATCTAATTGGACTGCTAATGAGAGGGATTTCAAGTACATACTGCACAAGAAATTTCTTTTTTTCCTAATGGATCATTAGCTGTAAAATCCTATATGTGTTATTGATAAAGCTTGTCTGAATGTTGATACTTTGTTCTTTGTCCATGTGAGTGAAGGTGAATTTATTTTTTTTCTTCTTACAGTAAGCTTGTAATCCTGAGACCAGTTGATGTCTTTGAAAATCATCTCATCTGACATTGTGGTATTTTATAATAATTTTGATGTTACCGTTTGAATTCTTGAATTCCAAGATCCTTCCTGCTTCCAACAGACTAGTTCAGTTTCTCATCTTTCACTGGCTAACTCTGGAATACTACATTCAGCAAATCTGTCTGTGCTAGTTGATGAGCTGGATTTTAGCGTTTCCCTGACGGCAACTGGGGAAAAAAAAATCTGAAGCATGTACTCTTTAAAATTAATTTTTCTGAGAAACATCTTCAGTAGATTTTTTTTTATTTTGACTTTTGGGATGCAGAAAGAGTAAAACTGTCTTTTTATGCCTTTATGCTATTTTACTTTCCTGTGTTGCAGTTTCACATAAGAGTTATGGGTGATAATTTGATGAGTAAATATTGTCTTTAAAGAGATGAATCTTTTTATATCATCTAGCATATACCTTCCTTTTTAAAGGAATTATTTTTTTTAAAAAAAAAGCAAACTGCTATTTACAGTTCCTCCTGACAAGCTATGGAGATTATTTGAAATCAAAAATGTTATTTACGGGCCTCAAAACTCGAACAATGCAGATGACCATTTCCCAGATGCTAAAGAATGACTTGTTTTAAATGCAAAGGCAAAAAAAGAAACACTAACTTCTCCAAAATGTTTCCTAATGACCTGCAGCTAGACAGAAAATTTCTCAGCTCTAAGGCATACTAAGTCTTCTCTCTATACAATAATTTGCTCTCTAGGGAAATGAGAAAAGTTGCGTAGGTTTTAAAGGTCATGATTTATTCCTCATCTTGCACGGAGTTATGGGCAATAAGGGTGTTTGAGCCAAAATGATTCTTCCTTGTAGAGAAAACAAAGACTTCACAAAAACATATGTTGATCTGTGCCTGTAAAAATCTATATCCTTTTGCCAAAATCGAGTGCATGTTGCTAATGTGTGTACTGTGTAGGTGAGATCTGTAGAAGCACAGAAATGCCTTTAGGGTGTAAGAACTCTCATTTTATAGAGCTTCCCAGCTCTGCACGACTCGGCTGCATAAAAGCTGAGAGAAGTGTCCTTTCCCTTAAAATACTCTGTTTTAACATGAAGAAATGTTCTTCCTCACATTTGCAAACTGTCCATTCTCTGCTAAAAAAAAAAAAGTTCTGATTTTGTGTATTTTTTTTTTCCTTGAGATAAAGTCCTGTATTTTCTCTTTCGAGTGCTAGAGGGCACTATGGCTACACAAGTGAAACACAATAACTGGAAGTAATTTGCTCCCATTTCAACACTTCTGTGATATTTTTCCTGTTTCAGTTCTCGTACTAATATTTGCATTTCTTGTAGAAAGCTGTGTACATCTCTACCATGTCAGCAGAAATCCTATTTGTGTGAACCAAAACAAAGTATCTCTCTTTGGATTTAGGTACCGATGATAAAATGTGACTCCAGGTGTTTAAATCTGAATAAAACAGAAGAGTGTTTCTGTGTTGCAAGAGGCATGTATCCATCTCCTTTTCTGCTCTGGGAGTTGAATTGGGGTTTTGCTTGATTACAGTTGAAGTTATAAAAAACTTTGGGTAGCTACGTCCTGTTTGTCAAAGTTTTTCATAAGAATTAAACTTTTAAGCATGTGTTTGTGCTCTAGAGTAGGACACATGCACTGAATGCAAAGCTAAAACTTACTACTGGAAAGTTGGGGGGGGGGGGGGGAGCAGAAAGGGCAGACGATAGTACATTTTTATACAACCTACAAAAGGAATCGCCAGCCTAACGTGGTGTGAAGAAATTTCACCACCGTAGCCAGTTCTCTTTGCTTTATGCTGGACACGTGTTAAATACATCAAAGAATTAACTGCTGTAGCTCCACCAACTGGTGCAGTGTAACTACACGGAACAATTTTTCAAGTACGAGATGGAATACCAGGAGTACTCCCAATACCCTGTCCGTTACTGTCTTGCCCACGTGCATCGGGAACCCTCCTGGTAGCCCAGGCATCTCTGCGCTTGGAACTCTGAACGTGCAACCTCCACGTGCACAAATCATGTTTAGGCCAACAACAGGAATCCTCCTGTGTTGTTTTCTTTTCCCTTTCAGTCGTGATTAGTGCGGTATCAGAAAGTGCTGAGACATCACATATTTTGTTACGCTCCTCCCAACTCACAAATTCACCTGTGTTGAAATTATATGCTTTTTTTTTTTTTCTTGCAAGGTGGCAGCGGTATCTTCACCTGTGGAGAGACGTCGTAACATGCTGGAAAACTTCTGAGTCAGTATCTTTGAATTTGCTTAAAGATGGAAACCTTGCTTACCAGAAGTGATTGTGAGAAGAGAAATTCTTGTTGAAAAAATTCTTTGGTTTTATTTATCACGATTATCTGTTGGCATTCAGACCTGACAGGTGATTAACATTTACCCACTGCTCCTTTCAGAGAGATATTAGATAATGTTTAAAATCATATCTCCCCCATGTGCTATTTTGACCAGTTTAGTAGCAAATAGAAGAGACATTCTATGTTCAGATGTATTTTGATACAATTTTTAATTATGTGTTTCCATCTACTTCTCCAGGTAATATTTTACCTTAAAAAAAAAAAAAAAAAAAAAAAGAGAAGTGTGGTAGGATGCTATTTATTTATTTGCAAGTTCTACAGTTATAACTTTTCTTCTTGCTGCTGTTTTAAAGGCTCCCCCGTTGGCCGTACCATCCTTTGTGTGTAAGACAAAAAAAAAAAAGCTGTAAGCTGTGAAAGGTTGAGTAGAATTGCAAGTTTTATCAAGAACACAAAAGTAGAAATACCCTGTAAGCAGCATGTGGTCAGGTTCAGAAAACCTTGCTGCAGCACGGATGTTCACAAAGGCGGACTTTCTGTACCTGCGTAGTTGAAATCCTGACTGTCTTTCAAACAAATTCTTACAGTGAAGGGAGATGTTACCAGCTTATACCTGAAAACTTTGCTTCCGTGCGTTATTCCCGTGATTGAATGGGCCTGGATATGGAACCATAACTGCTTATGTACTAGAACACCTTTTAAATGGATTCATCTTTCTTCAGAGATCATAGAACACTTCTCTTGCTGCTATATCCAGGAGGACTTATTCAGTATCTTTGGGGGGGGAAGAAAAATGTATCTGTCTACTTCTGAAATACCACGTCAAAAGTTGGTAAATATTTGTTTCCACTCTCAGGGATCTGAACACTGAGGGTCCTACAAGCCGCTTCTGTTGGGTTTTGGTTTTGGTTTTTTTTTTTTTTTCTGTGGTAAAATTTCATCAGCTAGTTTGCAAAACTATCTTTAGGAATCTGAAAAAGGCGTTTTCTGGTTTTAGAGCCTGGAATTCTTTGTTCCCAGAAGCAACATCCTGTACATAGTGTATTTAAATACATTATTGTGATGTCGCCAGATTTATGTGTGGGAGTATTCTGTTGCTGAAAAATGTGAAATTAAAGAGTAAAGAGCAATAGCAGTAGCCTCTGTGGTGGAAGAAGCTGAGAGATAACTGGTTAACGCGCAAGGTGCTGGTCAGCAGACTTGCTGCCTGACCTGAATTACAAAATATTTTTTCTATTAGAAATGATGTAAGGATATCGGCAGCGTAACAGAATGAAACTGAGCACTTTTTTTCTGTCGCTATATAATGAAAAATCAAGGAACATAAGTCACAACTAGACCTTGTTAACTTTTAACAGGTTAATGCTGTCTGTATTTGCAATTTTGTGTTGGTGAACTTCCCACAGTATTATTTGTATGTCTTCATTAAATTTATATTTTGATAACTTTAATATTAAAATAATTTAAAATATATTAGTTTCTTCTGTTTCTGTGCTGAACTATCTCAAAACATCCTTTCAGGTGAGTTTAAAGTCAGTGCTATTTCTTTTCCATCCTCACTATAATGCTCCCTATACTGAAAATACTGTTGTGTTTGCTCTTGTACTGGCCCTTCTCTGCAAATTTACTACGTATTGAAGTTTTTGAAGACAGCTGGTCAGAAAGACACTGAAGAAATAGCTTTGTTATTAGCAGAATAAGTTATAGAAACTGGAATCTGAAATAATGAAAAGATGAACCGTTAGCATTCACTTCACTGCCACTTTTAAGATGGCAGTATATCATGCTACAATACTTTCTGTAGATAAGCTTTTGTTAAACTTTTAAAGTAATTTGAGTAGGTAATTACTAGTGGTTTAGTAGTCGAAGGCAGGATTGATGGCGGCTTGATTGGCTGTAGCAGTTACTAAAGTTCACATTTTATGACCTCCTTAAAAATATTAATTTAGAAGCTTATGAATTACTCTCTGGAGTCACCCTGAATTAACAAATACTAAGCTATCTTCTACCTTCTGAATCTTTTTGTGAAATAATTTCTGCCCTCTACTGAACTTTATAGTGTTTTTCAAGAATCTGGTTTTCTAGATACAGCAGTAGTAGTAACTCTTTGATGGCCAGGAGTAAGTTGTGCAAAATGTTCTCATAGTCTTGTTCCATGCCAGCGTTAAAGAAGACCCTGGGTCGTGTCTCCTGCCCGTCCTTTGTGCTTGACACAGTCTGATAATGTCGTAATTGAGGAGCTGGGCTATGCTTTTAAAAATGGGGTAGTCCAGCTGAATTACCTTCCTCATCTACTTCACCGGGTGGCTGAGGTGACGTTAGTGGTGGGGGATGCTGGAGTGAGGAGCTGGGATCAGTAGAGCTCTTCGTCCCACAGTTCTGGTTTCAACCCAAGCTCCTTCCATTGGGAACACCGGCGCCGCTGTGCTGTTCTCAGTTACCTGGGTTTAGCTTCAACTCTTGGTCCTTCCCTTTCCCCTTCCCTTTTCCCTTCCTTAATTTGCAGGATCCAGGACAAAGCATTTAGTGAGCAGATCGTGGAAGCGATTGGGAAGAATAGCGTCGCTCTCACATGGGCTTCCTCAGAAACAGCAGGTATGCTCGGGGTCCACGGTGACCTGCTAAATCGGAAGCTGGACGGCCCGGGATCTGAGCTGTGACCCTCTGTACCCCTTTGGCAGTCAGTGAAAAGGGTAGTCTTGGTAGCCTTATAAACAGGGACTCTGCTGGGGGAGCTCCTTTTGGTGGATGCTCAGTGGTTCTGACGGGGGCAAGGTGGGGAGAGGCAGTCTCGGATGGGTTACGGGTCGCCTCCAAAGGAGGTGTGAGAAGCCCTGGAAGAATTTTGTCAGGC
>JAOXNO010000001.1:164659351-164716622 GCA_028565335.1 Limnodromus scolopaceus
AGGAGAGGAGAGGAGAGGAGAGGAGAGGAGAGGAGAGGAGAGGAGAGGAGAGGAGAGGAGAGGAGAGGAGAGGATGTGCTCATTGGCTCTTACTGCCTTTGCAAACTCTTAATCTATTACAACGGGTACTTATGTCTCATACACTCATAACTAAAGAAAACTGGGAGCTGTTGTTATTATACAAGTTTAGCTCTGGTTTCTGTACCACGCATGCACTGATATGAGTACACATTTAAATGCATGTTTATTTGAAAAGGTCACAGAATGATCATGATTGTAATGTCAGAACAGCCCTTTTGTTGTGAATAAAGCTATTACCTTATTTTTAACTGACTGCAGCTCTATATTCTGGCTAGATAAAGGACCCATTTGTATTACAGAAGCTCGCGGCTTGAAATTTGAATTTCATCACTGGAAGCAATTACAGTATCAGTACGGTCTCTGCACGTAATCCCTCATTTAGTAATTTAATTAAAAGCAAGTAGTACCATGAGAACCAGAACTAATGAAGTTTAGTTTGCAATAGAACCTTGTCGCATGGTTGATTGACTCTAAACTGAGCAATGAGGAAGCTTCAGTGCGAGTCCCTCTTCTGCTTCCATCATACCAGAAAATGTCTAACTTCTAGTTCAAAAATATTAGATGTTTTGCATCTACCCTCATGGCATGGTTCAGAGGTGCAAGAAGGAACTATGTTGGGTCAGGGCAGTCGTGGCAAGAAAACTCTTCTCAGAAAGAGCTGGGCAACCAAAACCCCAGCGACCATTGCTTTAGCACAAGCGGCGTATTTGTGGGATAACCTTGCAAAACTTGGGATTTGGCTGATGAAGACTAATGTAACAGTAGCAGGGAAATTCACAGACCAAAAGCATTATTATACCTGCATTTCTATGAAAGTAAGTGACAAAAGTAATGTATTTCTTCCTTGTCCTTGTTTTTTTTTTTTTTCCTGCTATTAAGTTTTGAGTTTGCATTCTTCCTATATTGGAAAGAACAGGTCGGAGAGGAAAGAGTTCAACAGGCTGAAAACAAGGGAAAATTAAGGATTGTTTGAACAGGCTTATTGTTAAGTCTGAGTCAGCAGACCTTTGACATCCAGTACATGCTATCCCTGGTTCCTAACTTCTTAGGAAAATGTGAAAACTATGCACCTACTAGCATATTCTCTTATGTAAAAAAAAAAAAAGTTAAATGCCTTCATTCCTCTGTTGAGGAAAGTTTCAGCCACACTGCAACACACCTACCTGTCACATACACATTGGATGTGTATTCAAACCAGGGACACCATACCATAGCTTGTAGGATGGGATGTGGCAGATGGTACATTGTGTTTGGTTCTGGTGGATGTCAGAAAAAAAAGAGGTAGCTCAACATGCATCTGCCTGTTTATATACCAGATCTTACTGAAAACCAGCTGTATGATCCACGATGGAGAAATTGCTGGTATCAAGGGATGCCAGAACAAAGCAAAGTGAATATTTACTAGTGGGAAAAAGTACAAACCCTCTAGATTAGAAACAAAAGAAATCACAAAAACTTGAAATTAAGTGTAAAATATTTATCAATTTAAACCTTAAATTTAGAGAGAAAACTGTTGGTGCTTTTTTTGTTTGATTTAAATCTAGTGCTAATGAATCTTTTATTCTAGACACTTGAGATAATGGTTACTAATTACAGAGTTTTATTTGGAGAGGCCTCCAAAAATGTTTCAGTTTATGGTCTCTTGAGACAATTGCTTCTGGTAAACTTTTATTGATGATAGCACACTGGGACCAAAACTACACATCCACTAAGTCTGTTTTCACTAAGTCTGTTTTTTTGTAATGTAATTATGACTCTTGAAAAAATAACAAAAATGACATTCACACTGATACTCATGTTTCAAAAGGCATATATTCAAGTCCATGTATATTCAGCAAAGGATGCAGGCACATCTTTAACGTTATGCATGAATTTTAACCCCTATTGATTTCACCAAGATTTAAACAGATTCTTGAGTGCTGTGCTGGTGAGAGCTTTAATATGTACCTTGTTTCTAGCACTAACAATATCACAAATGTTGCATTTTCAATCCATTAACCATATGTAATACGAAGTTTTACTGATTGTGAATGCATGTTTTCAGACTTGACAAGGCAGAATTCTCTATCTCTTTTTCTGTATACATAATTCTAGTCTTGCTTGCACGGTTCTTACAAATTGTTTATTAAAATCAATATCTACCTGTTCACTGCGTGACTGATCAAAAATTTAGTTCTTCATATTAGTCTGAAAGAAACAAATTGCATTTTGTGTTACATAGGTTTAAAATTCCCTGAACCATCTGAACATCAAGCTGTTCAAATGGGATCCCAGAGATAAAGAGGATCTGGTTTTCCATGAAATAAAAGTAGTTGCCACTGTTATGAATTATTTCTAGACCACTTTATTCAATGAAACAACAGTGCACCAAGACATTCAACTGTGGAAAAAAATTTCCATCTTATCCGTGCAATTTAGATGAAGTCATATATATATAAAATTCACCATGCACCGGGCTACGTCAAGTGTGAATTTATAATTAATTGTTTTTACCCAACAGAAGCTATTTTAAAACATCAAACTATCCAGAAATAAAACCACGTGCTTTCTTGTTTTATTCTTTTGCTGGCACCCACTTTTTTCAGTGACGGAGTCAAACATTTTGACAACGTTCTCCAGGTGTCATCCATACTGAGAGTTTCAGCTCTGATGGGACTTCTGAATACACCACTCTTCCACTCATACTCCAGTACAATTCTAGTTCTGTTTTCTCCCATGCACTGTTCAGCAATCCCTTGGGGTGAAGGAGCTCAGCTGTTTCGTGCTGTACAGCATGACCCTCTGCGACAAAACCAGTAGCAACCAGAGTCTTTCAGGAGATTGCAAAGTTGGTGGAAGCTCTCATGTAATGCCATTGCAATTCGAAAGTAACAGTTCTGAAAGAGCCCATAAACTGGGCTGCATATTCCCAAAGTTAATTAGTTTCCTATCTACCTCTCAGCACAGAATTGGTGGGAATGTATGCCCTTCTTATACAGACTTCTGGCTGCAGAAGCTCAACTCTTTTGTGAAGACTGAATATGGATTGCTTTAGGCCCTCACTTTCAAAGCGTGTCACCATTCCTAGCTTCAGAGTTGGGTCAGAAATGTGTGATGAGGGGCTGTAGGTTCATGGCTTTCAGCAGCAGATGGGGCAGGAGGGGACAGGTACGATGACCCTGGCTTTCCTGCAAGCCTGAACAGCATCTTAGCTAAAAGGTGGCTTATCTTTCTCAGAAGTTAAACTGATTTAGTAGAAGAGCTGAGGCTGGCTGGTTACATTGTTCTTCATGAATTTTATGCAGAACAGTTATAAGTTCTGTAACAAACCCATGTGCAATTGCTTTCAACTCTTCTCCAAGCAGATGACATTCCTGTGTATGTTCATCCACATTTGCAGCTCAGATGGATCACAGAGTTTGACATTTCAAAGACTAAAAATGATCTAAAAAATAAACACTCTGCAATAATTTTGAAGGCTGATCAGCCTTTTAATGTGGTGTCAGTTGACTGTTATTTTGTAAATTAGGCAGTGATTTGATTCTTTATCAATTTTTAGTGGTGTTTAACATCACCTAACTCATGAAGGAGGCAGCATCGGTAGCCTGAAATGTAATGAAGCTTTTATCTGCTTGAGAAACAATGACAAGTCTTTTAAAAAATTTGGGATGACTTAAGTACTCATGAAAGAGATGCTGATGGCATGAGCTAACACAGATACCGTGCCAGTGTGCTTTGCGAGCTTCCAGGCACAGCTCCGACACATCCCCTCCATTAGCCGGCAGCAGTTTTAGTGAGGGACACCTGCTCGAGGTGTGAGCCTTGTGAAAATCAGTGAATTCAAACCAAAAAGTTGATATAGATACAGAGTTCCCCTGGATTTGGGACTTATTGCCTTTTCTTCTCATCTTCATCAGGTCTTCTCTGATGGAAAATGTGCTCCCAACACCCTGAACGGGTAACTGCTTTTGGTGCTTTCAGTAGGGGGGAGCTCCTTAAGTCCCCGTTTTGAGGACCGAGTACAGTTTGATCAGTGTGACTCAGCCGTTGTTACAGGCAGTCAGAATTGAAGCAGGTGGTTGCTTTTTGTTTTGTGGGTGTTTTGTTGTTTTGTTTTTTTTTCTTTTGAGGCTTTATACCATGTAATGGAATTTTTAAAGGATATTTTTGGAGGTGCTCCAGATCCTAATCCAAAAGCATGCAAGGCATCATATGGTAGAGGCAGCTACAGAAAAACAGTTTGCCTAGAAAGGGAATCTGGACGCCATTACTAAAAGTGCTAAGACACTGTGAAGGCTTCTGCAGAAGACCTTCACTCAAGGAGATATTGAATGCTTCAGTCCAGGCTACACTGGTACTTCTGTTGATTAATTCTAAGCGATTTTTTTCAGTGGCAGAACCAGCTTCCTGCAGAGATTTCAGCACAATACATCAGTAGTGAAATTGCTGTCAACGTATTTTCCTTTCAAATCTCACTTTCTTGGAGGTGTGTTTTGGATTAATTTAATTTACCATTCAATTTATCATTTAAATTGCTTGACCATAGGAGAACTATTTTGTGGGAGGCAGCCAGGTCTGTGGTAGTGTAGAAACAATCTGGGTTGCCCGAATTGATTATAATTAAAACCAGAAAAGGTAGTTTTGAGGTCTCTGGAATGGAAAAGCAAATAAAATACGGTTTTGATTAGAAATCTAGTGCACAGTCTACTCATTATAGTACACAGTCTACTCATACGCACAGTTATGGATGATGATGTGGTTGATTATTCTGCAGTAAAACAGTTAATTCCAGCCATTACCAAGAGAGTTAGATTTTCTAAAAGAGCAAGTTGATAACCCTCCCTATTTTTACAATATTATCCTAGCAACAGGAAGTTTAAACTCATTATGCTCACGCTGGCAAAATGGCCTCTCTTTCAGCCTTTGAGTTCTACTTTAAGCCAGAAAAAGTCTTGAGTTCTTACTACAATGAGTAGGAGTCATCTGAACAAGACAACTGAACCAAAACAGATTTTCTGAACCAAAACCATGTATTTGATGGAGATAGACAGGAGATATCATTTAGGACATGATATAAAGAAGGAAGGTTCTGGCCTCTCGTACACCCATGTGAACCCAGATCAATTCTACTGAGATCCACCAGGGATGAGGAGGCAACTCCATGCAGGCCAGTAGCTCCAGGACTCTTGGTCTGGATTGACAGTAGCATCTCCGATCCTAGCCCGGCAAGTGTAATGATATGGCCACTTTGAGTACGCAACGCTGGGGGCAATGTTTTGCTCATTGTGTGTACAGTTCTTAAAAACACTAGCAAAGAGTCTCAAGTGTACTTTCTCCTTGAAATGGTGGAATGATTACCTGCAAGTAGTGAATATTAGGAAGTATATGAGCAGCAAATAATTTACTACTGGCATTACCTAATAATTATCTCTAGATGAAATTGCAAGACTGCAGTGCTTTTAAAGCCCATTTGTGACCCATAAAACATGGGTTAAAACCTCACATTCCAACTCGCTTTTGCAATTATTACTGCAAATGATGGGAAAGTACAAAGCAATCACCAGGAGAAGAGATCTTTTAATTACTATAATTTCTAAAACTAATCAAAAATATAGAAGAACTTGCCCAAAAACTTGATACCTATCTCCTTTTATTCACCAGCGAGACAACATAAATGTAATTTGTAGTAGTGGCAAAGTTTCTTTCCAAATCAATCTCCTTCTACCTAACTGAGCTAAAAGATCCTTCATCTTTACTTTTCAATCATCATATAAGAGAGAAAAAGACAGGGTCTAAGTTCACATTTAGAATGGAAATTAGAAGACCAAAGCAAGGACCAAAACAGGGCAAGACTGCCTTCTGGAAATGTATCAGGGTAGCTTCTGGAGGAAAAGAAAACGAACTAAGAATCAGCCTTGTCATAAAATCAGTTTAACTCATAATAAATGTACACAAGAGATGATTCTATTGATTACAGCAACAAAAGAAAGCTTTCCCATGTGACAACTGGGGGAGAACTCCTCAAAGGAACAGTTTTAATGTGGAGCTTGTAAAATTCATGAAAGAGATAATGTGTTCTGCCCAGTCACCCTTGGTAAGATGGAACTGGATTCAAAAACCAGGAAGACCCTATTAGTCCTACGTTTTCTTAATGAAAATAAATCCTACAGTCAGGGAATATTACATTTTTTGTGACTAAACCAAGATGAGTCATTTTATCTCATGCTCAGGACAATAACAATAAACAATAACGAGAAACATCAGTAGCAGTCCCTCCTACAGGGGATTTTTATGCTCTTGGAAGACTCGCACAGGGTAAAATCCAGAGAACATAGCTTGGGAGTTAAGATAGGATCAAGTCAAAATTTAGGAGCTTAATTCTTCTGTTCTGTTTCTGAGGCTAATTTTCACTGGATTCAGTAAGATTCAGACAACCTGTCTCCCTGCATGTCAGATCCAAAATCAACTTTACATACAAGATGGGCCACAGGCAAAGCATGAGAGAGAGATGTCGGAAACAAGGAAGAAAACGTGTAAATACACAAGTAAAAGGCTTTAATCTAAGAGATACATTGACTTCAACTAGTAATAGCTTCATAACATTTGACGACTGGAAAAAATGGATTATAACCGAAGTATTTGTGTAACAAACAAACCAAACTCCCTCCCTGCACCCCAACACACCTCACAGAGTGAAAATAAACAAGCTGATTTAGGGCAGATGTCTACGCCTTCATGGAAGCCAAGTGCAGCTTCTCTTGCTGTACTGCATTCCTATCACTAAGTGGCAGTATATTAATGTATATATACAGACAGCACCTCTAACAAGAAATTGCAAAGCCCATTCTTCCTTCCCATAACCTAAAATGAAACATGCTAACATCATGTCTTTCATCGACTCTACAGAAAACTACTGACCTATTAATTTAAGAAAAAAAAAGTTTTTCATGTCTCCATGTTTTAGTTAGAAGAATCTGGCTATGTAGCATTTGCAAACAGACTCATGCTTCTTTCTTTTCCCTCTAAGACCTTCCCTATAAGTCAGTATAAGTTTTAATATGTATAAACCTGTACTTTGGATTACTACCCAGATCAACCCCTTGGTTTTAATGTTCCTGCAATAACTTGATCTCTCACAAGAAATTATGGAAGAGCAGTTAACAGAAAGCACCAAAACACTAGAAGCATTGAAATTACTTCTTGGAAGTAACTATACCATCTACTGACCTTAGTGGGAGCGTGTTTCCTGATAGTATCCCAAATTAAGCATGAGAATGAGCCAGGTAGATTTGCCAGGGACCTACTTAATTTCTGTAGCAGTTGCTTCTGCAGAAGGGTCTTGTGCTAACCTGCATGAGAAACTGTCTCCTCTAGACTCTCATGGAAGCATATGCCTCCAGCACACACGCACTGTTTTGATGGTAAAGTATATAGGAATAGGTATAAGTATATTATGATTTTAGTATTTGTGTTTCTTCAGAAATGCACCTGATCAAATCACATAATGAAGGGACCCAGTTGTCACTGAAATATCCTTGAGTTCTCTGCAGTTTCTCATTTGATCCTATCACTAATTTTTTTCTTCAAACCTCTTTGGTTTGAGACCCAGCTCAAAGAAAGAAAGCACTTTTTTTATATACTTTGGTGTAACACGCAAGTTTGGTATAGTAACACCTGTCTGCAGCACTAGATACCAGAAACAGTAGATAAGGTGTCTTCAATGAGGAATTTTGCCAGGCAATGAGGACAAGGGAAGCAGAAAGGAGAAGAAAGGAAGTTGGATGCCACAGTCGTGTTTGAGCCATTGAAGAAGCACGAGCAGGAATCTCAGGCACATCACCTGCAGCATCACACATGCTTGACAAAGACCTATGCTGGCATAGACCTGTAAAAAGCACATTACAATGCATGCTATCTCTAGTGTCATTAATTACTCCATTACTCCTCAAAACCTAAAAGGAATTATATTACCTGATCAAACTATGCAGGAAAAAAAGGGAGAAGAGATGAGGGATCCCTTGGCTCTGACACTGTTTTGATACAAGTGCAAGGAAGATATGACTTCACTGTCCATTCACCATGGTCCTTGATTGCTGGTCTTCTAAAGAGAATTTGTGTTGCCTCATGGTTTAAAAATTACTTGCCAGTAGTAATTTGCTAGCATTTTTTAACTTTTCCTATCTATAGCTTCAGCAGGTTAGGAAAAACTCCCAATTAAGCTTTCTGAATAAAATATAAACATTTAAAAGCAACTCTGCTCAAGCACTGCTGAAACTTGAAACAGTGCACACAAGAGAAAACTGCTGCTCTCTGTGTGCAAGCCAAAGTGCCGGTTGGTTGATGATGTTTTGCATTGAGGAGAGAGGGAGGGAGGGAGGGAGGGAGCCTGAGATGAATAACAGGGACTTAATAGTCACCCTCTTCCACCCTCATCTCCTGCAAGGCCTTTTCATCTTTCCCTGTCTGATCTGGTTCTCACAGGAAGAATGATTTCTAGGATGTCCCTAACACTTTCAACGAGACCCACAGCTACTAGACACAAATTCCTGCAGACGCTATGTTTTTCTTCATATTTGCTTGGGAAAAGTATACGGAAGGGAAATGGAGAAGATCCTTCTTCCAGAAATGATGGTGTCTTGTCCATCTGTATAAGGGGACACAGGGAGCCTGCAGCATGCCCTTGTATGAAATCTCTGTGGCAGGAAGGCATCCTGATACCCCAGAGACTTCAACTGCTGCAACATGGCATGGGAGAGAGAAAAAACTGCCTAGAAACCTGCATCCATAGTTGAGGTTCTTTTGTTCTTTTTGAGGGGGGCTTTGTGGTTTTTTTCAGATTTAGATGTAATTTTTCCACTGAAGTTTTGGAATGGGCTGAGAACCTTAACATTGGCAATACCAAGACAGTCTTGCAACTACTTTGGGAGAATCATAGAATGGTTTGGGTTGGAACGGACCTTAAAGATCACTGAGTTCCAACCCTCCTGCCATGGGCAGGGACACCTCCCACTAGAGCAGGTTGCTCAAAGCCCCATCCAGCCTGGCCTTGAACACTTACAGGGATGGGGCAGCCACAACTTCTCTGGGCAACTTGTTCCAGTGCCTCACCACCCTCACAGTAAAGAATTTCTTCCTAATATCTAGTCTAAATCTCCCCTCTTTCAGTTTAAAACCATTACTCCTCATCGTATCACCACACTCCCTGATAAAGAGTCCCTCCCCATCCCTCCTGTAGGCCCCCTTCAGGTACTGGAAGGCTGCTATAAGGTCCCCCCAGAGTCTTCTCTTCTCCAGGCTGAACAGCCCCAACTCTCTCAGCCTGTCTTCATAGGAGAGGTGCTCCTCTGATCATCTTCACGGCACTCCGCTGGACACGTTCCAATAGGTCCATGTCCCAAAACCCTGAGAATATCTAGTTAATTTCCAAAATCATTGATTTATTACAGTCTTATTGATACTCTCTAAACAACTTGAATGCTATGCCTTTAAGATCAACAAAAAACAAACATAATTATCTTCTTCAGCCTGAAATGCTATAATTTATCTTGTTTCCCAAGGATATGAAGTTCACATGATAGTGCTCTGTGGTCATCTACTTATGTATATGTTGTCACATGTGTGCGTATGTATCTGCCCTTCTCATCATAATAATTTCAAATATGTTATCCAGTTTCAACTCCATTTGGTAGGGTGCTACATTTTTGCAAGTTTTGTACAAGTAAGTGGTTATAGAAATAGGTAGGAGTTCCTATTCCTGCCCCACAGGAGAGAAAGGATTCAATGCAAGCACTGACACTACAAGTAATTCAAATGGCAGGTGAGCCTGAAGTTGTAAATTCATAATAAATGAAGTATCATCTATTATGCTGATGGAAAATCTACCTGTTTTTGGAACTGCCAGAAAGCCAACAAGGGAGTTCTTAGAGAAACCAGTCTTGGCTATAAAGGTAGCCAAGTAGCCTGGATTTCCTTTGTCCCATGTAGAGCGCCTTGAATGTTAGTTGGGTTTGGCTTCCTTTTTGGACCAGTAAGATGTCTTTTAACATAGAAAAAAACCCACACTAGCCATGTTGAAGGGCTCACTTCCATATTCCCCTAAGACCATATCATTTTTTCCAGTTCAACTCCCAGATGAACTTCTTCCTCATCAGACTTACTGATCTGCCAAATGGTAGCATCAAAGAATATTTGTTCCTGCTGGAGGTCTTCCAGTTTGGAGCTCTGCCTCCCACTTTAATTTTCCCTTTACCCGTAGCATTGGTTTAAACGTGGCTCCTAGATACAAATGTTTCTACTCTCCGTGTCTGCATGAACACCATGAGTAAAATGTTGACTATATTTCCCCATGGCCACACCTCAGCAGAGAGCAGCTGATGCTTCACACCAGGGTGTTCTTGAATGCAGAAAGAAGGCTTGTGGTACTGAAATAAATAGTTTATTTGGGGGATGAGGGACAGCCTCTGACCACAGATCTCTGGCTAAAAGGTTTCAGTACTCTGTCTTGAGAGAGAAATTGTCTTCCCTTGTATTTCTGACGTCTTTTCTAGTCCCTTTGCTTCACATGCTGTTCTTTCCTTCTAACAGTTGACCTTTTCTCTTCCCATTCACCTTTTTACTTAACAAGTCTCCCTCCCTGTCGCCACCGAAGGATGTGCTGCTGCTTGGCAAACAGCTCACCATCAAAGCTGTGCGGGTGATTTAGGAGGGTCTGATTTCCAGCTCCATGAGGTCAGCACAGACCCATTCAATATTCTTCAGATACCAAGCTGGCTCACTCTTCTGCACGGAGCTGGCAGAGAGATGTTCCCTCCCTCTCCTCTTCATTTTATGTGCACATTAAAAGTATCCATGACCAAATCAAAAATTGTGCAGCTGTTTCAATAGCTGCAAAACTGCTTAGAACAGGGAGCCCAGAGTATAGAGAAAGAGACCTTTGTGAATTGAACACTCTCTGAACTAACTTGTTTGTGAAAACCCATGTATAATTAAAGCCTCTCTTGTTAGTGAATGGAGCCATACTTAAATACACACAATGTATATCTTTATTTCCAGCTCAAATCTTTTTCGGGACATTTTCCAGCAATGTGCATTATGTGGCTTCAGCGACTGCAGTGCATCATCATCATCATCACTCAAACAGTGGAGCTCCCTGCTACATTATGAGCATCTTTCCCCTAAAATACTTTTTGATGGACTACAGTATAGCTAGTCTAGACCTGAACTGCATAATAAATGGATGCTGTGATTCCTCTAATGGCAAGGTCCTTTCCCCCACTGCAAATGGAGATGTAATTCAGATGCACACTATCTCACCCTTTGCATGCTGAGAGACAGAATAAACAGCAACATTCATTTGTCTTTTTCCATTTCCCTTACCAAAAAGTCAACTTCCAAAGAAAATGTTTACCAAAACATTTCCCTGAACAATCTGAATAATATTTTAATGGACCACTTACTTAGTTAGTATCTAATTAAATTTTGCATCATGAAGAGCATATTCAAATCACTGTGGTATTGTGAATAAGGATTCAATAAAAAATACAGGATAAAAGAAATCTGCAAAATAACCATCATTAAACTAATGAGTAAAAATTCAGCAGCTATAATAAAATCCACCAGAGAACAAATAAACTGCAAACAACCATATTACCAAACAATATTAGTCAGGTTTCATCTTGTTCCCTCATGCATCCCTGCACAGAACAGGAAAAAAAGTAATACTCAGAGGAGAACATTTTGACGGAAGCAAGGGCCAAACACACATACACAGAGAGAAGCAGTAAACACCAGCAGCTGCATGGCTTAAGGTACCACATAGTATGAAATCTCTTAATTAAAAAATGAATTAATTGCTGTGAGCGTATTTCTCTTGACAGAGCACATTCACGCTTCTGCAGAATGCAATTCTTAACACATTTAAAAAATAAGCTGACAGTTATACCTGTAATATAAGGGCATAATATTAAGAAGAAGGAAGTGAGCAATCCGTCTTCCTCTTTCACTTGAACTTGGGCTTATCACACCCCACCTGGATCCTATAAATATTTTCCTAAAGGTTGCTTAGTTTCTGCACTGCTCCACGACCCAGTTCAGCAATACACATCCATAATACTGAGCTTGAGCTGCTCCACTGAAATCAATACTCACGTGCCTAAGTGCCTCGCTATAAAAGGGGCTGGATGGCTATAAGGCTGTTGCCCTGTCACTCCATGCAGAGTGATTTCCCTGCTGTGCCGTATAAGTCTGTAAATGTAATCTGTTTGGTATACCAAATAAATATCTCTATTGGAACATTCCACCTAGGGCTTATTTGTGACGTGTGTGAATGTTATTTATTAGAAAATTTAAACATTATTGCAGCCAATTAGAAGAGCACTTTTTATTGCTTGCAGCCTTTGCTGCTGCCAGGGCCCCACGTCCTCTCCCTCGACGCCACCGTTATATACTGGCTCACTTAAAAAGCACGGTGAGTGAGTGTGCCCAGCTCTGCAAAGGCGTCCTGTAATCTGAACTCCAGGCATGTCAGCAGTCTGGTTTCAGCTGTTCTGCTTGTGCTTGAAACCAAGCAGGCACGAACACAGGTATTTGCAGGATCCAGATTCCTACAGGTTCATAAGTTAGGAGTTCAACCAGCATAAGAGAAAGGTTCGCTCCTTTGAGCTTTTCTTTCAACTGAAGGGATATAATTCTAGAAGAGTAATCTTCTATCCTCCATATTCCCAATTTTTTGAGATGTTTTCCGGTCTACTTCCTCTTGGCCCACGTTCAAGCAAAATGAAGAATACAGATATCAGAAACCTCCCCATGCATATTTGTTTGCTGCAGGTAAAGCAGTACTTCCTGAAGAATTTCACTTAACGATGCTGTTTATCTGAGCTTTCTTTACATGTCTCCTCCTTGAAGAGACAGGGGAGGCTGCCAGTTTGTGAATACCTTGTTGTAAAGTCCTGTAAAGAACTGCAGATCAATCCTGCAGTTTAAATACATGGATCATATATTTTGTTTGCATATCTAAATTTTAACCTGAGAAGTATACATAAAAAATGAATTTACATGATGGGTCTCTTAGAAAACTTTTCAAAATCAAACAATTTGGATGAATACTTGACCTAAAGATTATTTTCATACCACCTTCATGCATATTTATAGTTTCCTGTGAAAGGGTATTTTGATAGCAAAATGTAGACTGCTTTGACTCCAGCTATCAGCCTACAAAATCAAAAGTTGTTATGGGGTGAACCTGTGTATATTTGCATCCCAGGCTTTACCCACACAACTTGTAGAAACACGGTATTGTGAAACAGTCTGCTTAACCCTTAAGCACTTCAGACACTTAACTTCGCCTGAAATCTCACTATTAGTGACTTCTTCCCACAACCATAGACACTTCATTTCTCAATAAAGTCCATGGAAAGATGGAGATGCTTTCAAAGGATCCCAAAGGAAAGTACTTTAAATTTATCTAAATTTGGATGTAATCTCTTGTTTTTTGAGACCTTAAAAGACATCCGCAGCCTTCCACTCAGGGAGCAGTGGATCTAACTGTTCCAGTGGGCTGGGAACAGCTACCTAACTTAAGAGGATTGCTATGATCTGCACCTTAAAATTAAGTGAATTCCAGGTTAATTCTGCCTCAGGATCTGAGGCACTGAGCAGTTCGCTCCTGCTTGTTGTTGAAAGTTCTGTCCTCTGTGCCTGATCCTGGCCAAGAGGTCAAATTTAGTTCGGGGCAGTAGAAAGTAGGAAAAGGATTAGTATGGACACACCCAGACTGATTGATCACATCCACTTTTTTGCAAGGCTAAAAATATGCACATTATTTTGTTCAGTAACAATTCTGCTTGATAATTCAGAAGAGGGTGTACTGCATATAAGAGAAAGACAATCTAACTAAAAGTATTTGCTATTAGTGACAAACTTAACAGGAAAATAAACATAGCTGAAAGTGTATAAAGGTATGCCATAAAACACATGCGAATAGACATATATATATTTACATAAAAGAATGAAGAATGAATGCTCATCATTCCCAAAACCTTTACTTTCAGTTATTCCAAATACCTTTAGTTATTTTGCATGTGTTGTCTTTAGCTTTTTAGGGTTGTGGAGTTTTTTTGTTTAGCTTTTTTTTTTTCTAAAGAGTTATTTAACTTAAATTTAGCTGAGAGTTTTTCAACTGAATTTCCTCATTTCATTTTCCACGAAACATACTATACTAATTTGAATCACAATTGTGTAATTTTTGTTATAATATGCATAATATGTTATAATATCTCTGAAACCACTCCCCATCAGTGCTGACCAAGGGCACTGGCGATGTTATAAACCTTTGTATATTATTTTTCATTAATTACTTTTCAGACATGTAGGCCTCATTCTTCAAGCACTCTCCTGACCTGTTACCTTACAGTAAACAGAAGTGAAGAGAGGAGAACTGGTGAACTTTGGTAGGATATATTGGCAGAAAAGATGTTCATTCTTCACTTAGTAACCTGACATTTAAGACATGTGAGGACACAAGAGCGCTGGGTTCAACTCACTCTTCTATATGACGCTATCAGTCTCCCATTGCCCTGGGGACTGGCTTGACAGTGCAATGGTACCAGGTTCTGAGTTTCCTCTTGTATAGCTATTAAATATTAAATATTAATGTGAGAAGGGGCTGATGTCCAGATCTCTGCACGCCCTAATCAATAGGTTACCATAAAAAAGGACAAAGACTCTTTCTCTGCAAATCTACCTTTTCATGTCCTTGTTTTTCTCCTAAGCTCCTAAAATATTTCATTGTATTCAGCATAAAATTGAGTTCTTGCATTTTTCTTTAATGGAAAACTTAGATTAAACTTCAAACTTATTTTAATCTAAACTTTTATTGCTGTCACCACAAAGGGCCTCTCCTCACCCTGTACCTCAAATCAGGGCCAACTCAAGACTAGAGAGTAGACGTAAACAGAATGGGAAATGAGGGACAGCAGCATAAAAGAAGCAGCCCTGAATAGAGTTCCTGCCCAGAATTATGTCTGCATGTATGATATTTCCTAATTAAAAAGTAGAGTTGCTGTCATCTGTGCCACTCATAGTAAGGGAAAGGTTACACTGCCATTGACTTAATGGGAAGTGACATGAGAAGGGATTACTATCGCCATCACAAGAGCGAGGCATCCTTTGATGAGCTGTACAAACAACCTTGGTTGAATACTCTTCTCAACTAAACTCCGTTCCCAGGTGAAGCCGGCTGGAATATATCCTTGTGTCAACATGGCTGTTCCACTTTTGCTCTAACTTTCAAAAAAACCATTTACTCTTCAGGCCAAAATCGAGTATGTATAGTATCTGCCTAAAAATTAAACTGGTGGAAAGAGATCTGGACAACAGTAAAAGAAAGGGCCAGAACTACCACCAGGTTTTAAACCCCCCTTTAATAAACAGTCACTATGTCTACAGTAAAACACTAGGAAATGAATGTGCTTAAAAGGCATGTGTATATATTTTCATGTGAAAACAAAAATGCAGGACCTTGAAATCTCTCCCTTAAGAATGTTCTATATAGATAACTGTCTTTAAAAAATTTTGCAGTGCATGCATTTGTCTAAGTTATCATATATGCGTGTTTAGAACCAGAACAAGACTGTTACATTAGTATGTCTTCTGGTTCATTTCTTTAGTTATTTGCTGCTCCACCCCTCTTACGTTTTGTGCATTCAGCTGGAGAAATTTTCCACAAGGTATGCCCTTGGGCGTATCACCCATCTTTACTGGGTAGTCATCTCTGCAAATTCCAACCGCATCCCTGGAAAAAAATACGTAAACACAGCACGAAAAGGCACAGTGATAGGTGCAATACTGACTGCAGAGCCCTATTCTCATATGAAATCTGAAATTGTCCAAAGCAGGTGAAAGGCAAGAAGAAGATTTCTTTAATCAAAATTGTTCAGCCACCATGAAAGTAGGGACATCGAACTGTCTCTGATTAGCTGTTTGAAATAAAAGCTGTTGAGAGGAAGAGGCCAGGTATTCTGACAGGGTTTCAAAGTTCTTATTACAACCTCATGAACTCACGAAGAGTACACATCACTTTGTGGCCTGAGTGGATGTGTTTTGTTCAGGAGAAAAGAAGTCACAAAAGAAGGAGAAGAAGAAGAAGAAGAGGACGAGGAAGAGGAAGAAAACAACATGGAGGAAGAAACAGCTATGGTGGAGAATGTAGGGAGCCTGTGGCACTGCACCTGGAATGCCGAGGGTAACTAACCATAAGCAGAAAGTAAAGGTGATAATAAGGATGTGGGACGTGTTTCTGGGGAAGAAGAAATCGGGTGGGATGCTACAATCAGCAGTGGGACAGGGCTGGCAAAAACATGCAATTTGATGAAAGCAAGAAGAAAAAGCAGGAATGAGTAAAAGAAGGATCGAGGAGAAATAACAGAGTAACATAAAAAAGGAAACCAAACAGGAAACGTGGTACAAATTGAGGATTACAGCAAGAGGGAAAGCCCTGGCCACGTAAAGACAGAGGTTTTGCAGGGGTAGGGGAAAGGATGAACTGGAAAGGATGTGAAGAGGGGAAGGTGCTTTGAAAGTACTGGTGTCTCTGAGTTGTATCTGCAGAAGAGCAGGGCTCTCAGACCACCAGGCTGGGAAGCAGTCTGGCAGCGATTTCTCTGGGACCATTTTTTTACACAAGTATGACACAGTCGCCTCCAGTGTCATTCCTCTTCTTCTGTCAGGCAGAGGTGAGAAAGCAGGATCATTAGGAGAAATAAGGATGCATGGGACAAAGACTGCAGTTCCCACTGGAAGTGTATGACTGGATATCCGTGCCACTGGAGCTGTTTGAATATGCTCTTTAAATGGATAAAAATTGGCTCAACTAATTCCGTATTTTGATGTTTTGGGGAGGGAGAGGAAACAGGAGTTTTCAGACTCTTTCAGATTTAAACACACGGGCTCCAAGTGAAATCTTTTCCACATTCTGGGTAAAACTCTGGTCATTGCCTTTCAGGACTGAGTGGCTCCTTCCTCATCCAGTCTGTCTACAATAGCTGCACAGTCCAATACAATAGTAGAAGTCCTGTGTCACTCCGACATAGAAATCAGTGAGAAAGGTGTCTGCTTTTTTTCCGCCCTTGCCCAGGTTTAAAGGCTTAAAATGCTTTCACCCTTGACCGAATACGTTTTGGCTATTGGTGGTCTTTTCTCTAAGTTATACGAAATTTAATTTGCAATCTAAGTTGCTTTAGTACATGAGCAGCAGCCAGACTGAAAAGTCAAAATAATTTTTGCTGAATACAATTTTTTTAGGTCATGCATATGGACGCCTTGTACAGAAAGGTTTTCACTGCGAGGACAGAAAATGTAGTGGGTGTGTATGAGTTCCTACAGATTCTCTCATACCAGAAAAGAGGAAGAAATACAGTTTTAATGTGCACCAACACAGAAATATGCTTTTTACTTTTACTTAACAAACATACTGCAATTACTATGATGTAAAATCTTAATGAAGACAAAAAAGAGAGCTTGCCATTTTCACAGACTAGCAGATAAAACTTTTTGGGAATATGGTTGGTTTATCTCAATCTTCCAGACCAGAGAAGCTAAGATCTTATCCCAAACAAGTCACATTTTATGTAACATAAAATAAAAATATATATTTTCTTGTTGAAAAGAGTTGAAAAGAATTTACTTGTGATAACCCATCATGGATTTGCACAGCTTCACACAGAAGAAAAGAGCACTAATAATTTGTTTCCCCGCTTGGAACACTTTCTGTCCGAGTTACAGAACACAGCTAGTACCACTTAGTAAACAAATTTGTTTTAAGAGCAATTGCTGAGAATGCTTATCCTGCATTTTTTAAAATGTACTGATTTCCACACACAATAAACCCCATTTTATGGTATATATGCTCACCTGATGTATTTTTGTAGCCCAGATGATATGTACATATTTTGCAATATTTAATTCAAAATATTCTCGCTCTAATGGTGGGAAGACGACCTTAATTATAGAAGGACTTCCTTCAGTGCTAGAGTTCAGGCAGTGCTTCATTTTTCATTTAAAGAAGGCATTCAACTACTGACTGTTGTAGAAGAAACACCAAAATACTGAGCTGCTTTGAAAAAAATTAAACCATCTACAAAGTGGTATTTACCTGTGTGAAAAAATTTCCTGTAATTTACAAATTACAAAGAAGCACATTGATGAGGCAGAATAAAGTTTTATTTTAATATAGCTCTCTAAAAGGTTTAACACTCTGCACAAGAATATTTTTGCTCTACAATTATTTTAAGATGAAATATCTCTCTCACAAACATACAAAAAACCATCACACTAAATTACTGAATTACTGCTTACAAGGTAAGAGCTAATGCTTTTTCCTTTCTTCAGTAGTTAAAGATAACTTTTCCACTGTTCTTTATAACTAGTGGCAGTATTGGAAAGTTATTTTCCAACAGAGCATTTTCAAGAACAGCCATCATAATTGCCTGACTTCGGAGCTAGCCTCACCCTTTTATGCCATTTTATAACATGAAAACTTGCACAGAGTCTTGTTTCCTCTTTTTTATATGTCCACACAGAAAAGAGAGATTTGATATGTCCAAGTTATCACTGGTTTAATTAGCATTCACAGTGGTCTTACAGTATTCTACTACTGTCTTCAAGAACAATAACAACATGGTGATAGCAGAGACCTCAGTGCAGAAGGAGAAACCCAGGGTCTCAAGTATGTTTGTACAGGTCATGCTAAGTGGAGTCAGCAATGGCTTCTCTACTCCTGCTACTCCTACTGGCAAGATAAAGCCAGCATAAATAGCTACTGCTTATTCATGCTGCAATCACACCTTCCTTTACTGTACAAGGAGAGACCTAGAGGCTCTAGCTTAAAAAATAATTACTTCTGCAATTCATAGTAACAAAAAGTGATTAGCTCATGTGTCAAGGTGAATTATCTGCTAAGCCAAAAAAGAAAGCCAACATCGTATAATTAGTAATAATAGTATGAAATTAGGAAATAATAATGTGAAGGACTTTTTAAACAAGGCTAGAATAGGCAGTAAAAATTGCTTAAACAAACTACCACCATCTGTTCTACTTCATGAATTGGCTTGGTTGGGCCCACTGTGTCTAATGCTACCCTAAAACTTATAAAGTAATAATAATATACTCCAAATCAAATGAATAATTATAAAAATTGAAGAGAGTCAAAACTATCGAGATACAAATATCAACTTAGAAGATGAGAATATGCTTGATTTTGCACAAAGATAGATCCCTTTTGGAATGGATGAGAATCTTATAGGAGAGATTATCTTTACAACACAGTGTGCATACTTTGAGAAAAGAAAGAATTTTGAAGAATTTTTGTGATTTATTAGTTACTTTGTAAACATTGTAATGAAAATCTATCTAGTGAGATGTTTTGTGAGTTTTATCAATCTTTGTAACAAATGATTAGATTTTTTAGAACAACATACATGCCTCACATATTCTATAATTAAATGAATTCCATTAGTTAAATGAAATTTTGTACATAAATTGAATTTGAGAAATTATGAGTCAGTTGTAATGAAACAGTTATTAATAACTACTGTTTTAAGTGGTTACCATCACCAGATTCAGGTAACTCAAAAGTGAGTCTTTTGAGACATGAGCAGTAACTCAACAAAATAACATCTCTTGTAACTAGCCTGGATGGAATATTTTGCTGGAGTGAGTCAGTAGTATGAGACAGACTGAATTTGTTTGTCCTGCAACTTCATTTGCCCACCTGGCTCTGCTCTTGAAATTATTTGCTCCAGGGTTGTTTTTTTCCCAGAAGGCAGCAAAACTGGGTGAAAGCAGAAAGAGACAAAGGGGGAAAATGTGAAAAAATAGAGTTGTTTTATCCTAATCCCTTCTAACAGTACTAGTTTTGCAACATGGTCTCCCAGAACAAATAGTATAGTGAAAAACGAGGCCTTGATGTAGCCTTACAATTTGACTGATTTGCAGTGATGCAGTGTCACATCTACTTTTTAACTGTCCATGATACTCCAGATGCTCTGTTGAGGAGGAGATTTGGAGGTGCAGAATTATCCTTTAAGGCATGGTTTGTTTCTAAGACCACTGGTTCCCAAGCTAAGGTGCGAGGTGTAATTATCACTGTGATCTCAGAGGAAAATTCAATTGCAAAAGAAGGTCTTGCAACTGAAAATGGGAAGATGCAGTTGGACACGCACAAAAAAATGAAACCACAAGGCAAAGGCAATGATTTAAGAAACTACTTCCTCACTGCAGGACATCCTTCACTTGCACTGTCTCTGTCACTGTCTCAGTGTGCTCCTTGGGTGTCCTTCCTCATTGAAACCATTTAACTGCATACTTCTCCTTTGTGTCTGAGAAAGGTACTCTAGAAGTTTTTCTCCCATACATTTTTGGCTGCCTTTCCCACCATTCCTACAGCCTTACATTCACCTACATAACCACAGTCCACTTTATTGTCAAGATTAAAAACGGTCTGTAGAGTGCTATCTGGCGAAAGGCTGGCACTTTACCCCCTTCCCTGCATTCCCAAATGTGAATATACCAGTGTGGTGAGAGAAAGGACCCTCCCTACAGCCAAAAGCCCATACAGACTCTCAGCAGAGGCCCTGGCTTAAAAGCATCAATAGTGTATTCAAATGGGGAAGGAGGAACCTAACTAGCATTTTGTTCACTAATTTTGATAAAATCAGTAGCAATCTTTTCTTCCCTCAGAAAAAGAGAGACTTTAGGGCTCCCCTGAAAAGCCTCTGACTGCTGTGGAATGGGTTGGGTTGGAAGGGACCTTCAAGATCATCTAGTTCCAAGCCCCCTGCCATGGGCTGGAACACCTTCCACTAGACCAAGTTGCTCAAAGCCCCATCCAGCCTGGTCTGGAATACTTCCAGGGATCGGGACTCTGTAACTTCCCTGGGCAACCTCTGCCAGTGTCTCACCACCCTCACAGTAAAGAATTTCTTCCTAGTATCTAATATAAATCTCCCCACTTTCAGTTTAAAACCTTCCCCCTCATCCTATCACGACACTCCCTGACAAAGAGTTCCTCCCCATCTCTCCTGTAGGCTCCCTTTAGGTACTGAAAGGCCACTATAAGGTCTCCCCAGAGCCTTCTGTTCTCCAGGCTGAACAACCCCAACTCTCTCAGCCTCTCTTCATAGGAGAGATGTTCTATCATAGAATCATAGAATTGTCCAGGTTGGAAGGGACCTTTAAGGTCATCTAGTCCAACCATCAACCTAACTCTGATTCAAAAAAAAAACCAAACAAAAAAACCCCCACATTACTAAACCACGTCTCTAAGCACTATGTCTACCCGTCTTTTGAATACCTCCAGGGATGGTGCCTCAACCACTTCCCTGGGCAGCCCATTCCAATGCTTAATAACCCCTTCTGGGTAAAAATGTTTCCTAATATCCAATCTGAACCTCCCCTGGCACAACTTGAGTTCATTTCCTCTTGTCCTATCACCTGTGACTTGGCAATAGGACAACCCCCGCCTCTCTACAACCTCCTTTCAGGTAGCTGTGGAGAGCGATAAGGTCTCCCCTCAGCCTCCTTTTCTCTGGAATAAACAATCCCAGCTTCAGCCTTTCCTCATAAGACTTACTCTCCAGACCCCTCACCAGCTATCCCTCTGATCAGCTTCATCGCCCTTTGCTGGACCCGTTCCAACAGGGCCATGTCCTTCTTATGTTGAGGGCCCCAAAGCTGGATGCAGTACTGCAGGTGGAGTATCACCAGAGCAGAATAGAGGGGCAGAATCATCTCTCCCAACTTAAACTTTCCAAAATTAAAGGGGAGGTTTTCTTTCACACTTTCTCGAAGCAGAGGGTCCCTGATGCAGTAGTGAGCCTTGGAGTCTCGCCAAACCCATGTGTGCATTGAAAGCCCTTCTAGGAATGGCAGTGGTACCTGAGAGGAGGGGACCTACGCATCTCCCTCTCCCTCCTGTTGCTGTTGCAGCCAGGCATGCACTGATTTATTCAAATTACAGCAGACTATCAGCAGTGAGCCATTAATAGGATAATTTGTATCTTCCCTCATTCACCTGATGTTTGTAGCAGGAGCAAGCAATGAGAAAATGAAGTGAAAATGAAAAGAAAAAAAAGAAAATCAGTGAAGAAGCAGGAAAGCAAATGAAAAGTGAAATCATGACTGAGGAACAGACTGACTCCTCTAGGACATGTACCAAAACTTCTGGTATATTTGCTGGGCTTCTGAGAGTAACAGAATGGCGTGTTGTTCCTAATGCAAACATCGTTCCGAGGCTGTTCGTTTTCATATTTAGTCATATCACAGCAAAGCTAAGGGGGTGTCAATCACGCTTGGTACATCTGACTGGGAGAGCGCTCCCTTCACAGCTGCATCTGGCAGAATACACTCCTTATTTATTATATTTTTAGTAAGGCATGCTATCTTGTTCATGTGTGAGAAACTGTAATGCATCTTTCACATTTAAAGTGCCCTCTGAAGCTTTCTGCCTCGCAACCTCCTGCCTACTTTCACTGTTACCACTAAATTTTTTATATTGTCTTGAGCATCTCTGAAAGAATTGCAAATTCCAGATAGAACATGATTAATTTAGCACTGTCGTCTCCTACAATATACTGTACAGCCGTCCATCCTTCTTCAGCACGGCTACGTCTTATCTCGGCTCTTAGTGAAAAACTAAATTAAGGCAAGGGCTGAAGTCACTCATGTGTGGTACTTTTAAAATTAATTTTTGCTGACAGCACCACAGAGTCAAAAGCATGTAGTTGCATTATGAAAGCCAGAATGGAGATTAAAATATATGTGTATTTTTGTTATTCCAGGAAAGAGAGTCTTTTGCTCCTTCTACATTAGTCATTTTCCCAAAGGACTCTAAATTCTTCCTTATTTGGGGACTAAAAGTCGAAACATCAGTCTCCTTTCCATTTGCTAAGGATTTCTGCTTCTTAATGTACTCGCTATCTTCTTTATAAGACGGGAGTGAAGTTTTATGATGGGCAACTTGGGTGACAATTTGGAGACACTAACATTTTTTGCAGTCTCTTTCAACAAACGATTTCAGAGGAATCCTTCTCGGGTTCTAGAAGCTTAAAATGGTTCGGTTCCATGCACTTGAAATAATTCTTCACCCTAAAATTTACTTTTACTATAATTTAAAAACTTGTAAAATGTTCAGAAATGAAAAAAAAAGATTTTTTTAACTGAACTTTATGTTTTTTCAAGTTTTAGACTACCTGGGAATACAGTGCTTCTCTCTTAGCTTGACCTATAGCAAGCTTTTCATTGTAGTTTTTAAAAACATGGCAAACCCTAAACCTGTATTTGCCCGGGTTTATTGTCTTTTTCTCTCCTTGGTCTTATCGAGAGCCGCTTTTCACCTCTGTGATACGGAGGTGAAGTTGAAGGAAGAACAACGGGGAAATTAATACGTTTTCTACCCTGAAGCTGCTTCCCCAAACCTACACACCACTGTTCAATGAAATGCAGCAGAGGTGGGCTCTGTCATTCCCTGTTTCCCGCTCTCTGAAGCAGGGTGAGCTGTGTTCACTATTTTCCAGATTGCCAGCGAGGTTTAGCCGATGCCTCTGAATCAGATCAAAGACGGAGAGAACGGGGACAAGCTCAGCAGCAGCCTTGCTCATCCAGCATTCCCTTTTAACGCGACCAGCACTAGGCACCGACTCTGGCTTTTCCTCACGGTGACCATACTTAACAACCAGCCTTTGCAACGACTCTGGAGCCCGTCTCTTCCAGGATGCGACAGCAAAAGCAGGCCCTTTGAAAACATGTTTGAAAGCAGAGAGTGATGTGCCATCAAGCTGAGCTCCTCACAATACCTGTATCAAAGGCAGCAGTTAGAACAGCGAGAAGACGGCGTGGTGACGGCTTAACATAACCGCGTGGGCTCCCCGCGCTGCAATTGCACCTGTCAAGGGACACTAAAAATTGTATCCGGAGGTAGCCCGGTATATGAGACTCTATTTGTGACTCTGCTGTAGAAAACAACAGTGATACATTTTTTTTTAGGAAAAAATAAGGAGTCGGAATGCTTTTGATGAGTAAGGGTAATATTCTATACATGTATAAGGTCTAGAAAACTAGCTAGATTTTTTTAGCAGAAAAAAAAATATCTAGGGTTTATAATGGATCACAAACTAAACATGACTAAAAATATCACACTTTTAGAAAGGCGAACTTCACAATGTGATATATCAATAGGAGCATAGCTTTCAAGACACATGAATTCGTCCTTCTGGTCTTGATGACTTTGACAAGGTCTCCACTATAAACTTGGTCCAATTCTGGGATACCACATTTCCAGGCAGACGTGGGCCAAAGCAAGAAGTCCAGTGAGTGACAAGAATGATGAGAGATTTAGAAAGCTTTTTTTTGCTTTTGTAGTTGGGATTGTTTGATCTAAAAAGCAGTGGTTCAAGTGGGGACATGGTACACATTTCCAAGCACATAAATTTTATTCTCATAAATATCTTATCAAACATGAAAAAAACCCCACCATTTCTCACATTCATGTGACCAGGAAAAGAAGAAATGCAGTGAAATTAGGAAAAATAGATTAATGTTGGATAACAAAAGAAACTTTTAATAATAAAGGATTTTGAAGCACTGGGATAGTCTGTGTGCATCAGTTAAGGATTATTTTTCACTGCAGAGCGTGCTAGAGACAAAGTGATCAGGAATCAACAGAGCTGATCCTGTGCTGCAACAGTACAGTGGACAAGATAAACTCTCCAGGATCATTTCCTATCTAATTTTTATTATCTTAACACCAGTCCACAAGACAGACTGTCAAAATTAGGGTTTAATATCACTTTGTGCCTCTTCCAAGAGGTGCACGAACAGGCCAAAGGTGACTGGAAAAAGTCTACTGACAGAAACCCCATAATGGTATTTTGGATGAGATTCTTTTGTACTGTGTTCTAAAATGCACATCAGATTGTGTCCCTGCCTCTGATCGCTAAAAACATTATCCATGGACAATGAATGGAATAAAAAAACCTCCCCAAAAAAGGAAGTTTTTACTATGTATTCGAACTGTAAGACATTAGGCAGTGCACACAGAGGAGAACAGATCGGAAACAAAGCCCTCCATTTTTTAAGCAAGCTTTGAACAAAGAATGCAGATAGCTTGAAGCAACCAAGAGACTAAAAGGCCTGTTCTGGTAAAGTGCTCTTCTGTTAGATGCCCATCACTGCACAGCCGCTTGGCTTCTGCTCTAGTCCATGCATGGATGTCTTCCAGACCAAGACATAAAGGAAAGAAACAACTCAAGCCAGAATCACTAGGGACAAAGCCTTGCATTGGGGAGGTATGGGGCAAGAGGTGCCCAACTTACACGTCTATCTCTGCAACAACTGCAGTGTGCCAGCAATACACAGAAATCAAAACATAAGGCAGAAGGGCATTTTAAAAAAAACCTGAAAGTTTTACTAATTAACCTTTGGGAGTTCCCTGAATGATAGTTCCTTTTTGAGACCTAAGATCTCAGTGGAAGACTGAAAACACATCGTAGAGAAAGCTCACTGAAACAAACAGAACATCAGAGCTCCCATTGAAGTAATTCCATTAAAAGTGTGATTGGAAACTATAGCTTTTTCTAGCTAGAGAATTCTAGCTAGAGAATTTCTTCTTCTATTAACAATTATCCACAAAAATATATTGGATTGTTTCTTAATAATTTTACCATTTTGCCAAGATAACAACATGATTTAGGAGCCTAACTCTCATCTTCAAATTAAGTGAAGCAATAATTAAAAAAAAATAGTCTCAGCTTCTTATTAGCTCATCAGGCCATACTTTACATCTACTTGATTAAGACTCAGAGGAGTGATCAAGTGATTTGCCTATGGAAAGAAATTTGGTATTGTAGTTAGGATTTAGGAGATCTGTCTCAGTTCTTAATTTTGCCTCCAAATTGACAGTAAGACTTTAAGAAGTATGTAATGAAACTTAAGGGCCCACACTTAACTTTCACATGCCTGAGGGGTCATTTTTCATGAGGAAACAGATGTGCATAATTATTTGGAATAACTGTGTTGCTGCAGTGATTATAGTTTCCATGGAGGATGCTTAACTATTGGGAAAAAGAGAAGAGATTTTAAAAATGAAATTATAGCGAAATTAATGGGATAAGTGTGAATGCTAGATTTTTTTAGCCTGCCAAATAAGTGGAAAAAAAGAGATTAAAAGAAATAAAATATTTTTCTTCAGGCTAAAAACCAAACGCAAGACATTTCCTTTCAGGTAGATTTGAAAGATTGAAAGATTTTTAACTGAAAAGATTCAAATTTAGAAACCAAAATATTTCATCCTAAAACACTGAAATGAAAACTTCTCACTTGATAATTTATTTACTGACTGCTTCATTTTTCTCTTTATTTGCATCACAGCTATTTGCCAAATTCACAAGGAGCTATGCTGTGTATTGAACTATACTTTTTGCCGGTGTTTTGCAAAGCCGCAGATTAAGGTAACTTATTCCTAAATAACTAGCGATATATTTGTTAACACCAACATGCACAGATTTCATCACCTCACAAAAAAACTTTGTCCATCAATTTCCTTGCAAAGACTAGCTTTAAATATAGCTCCACTGAAAGTCAATAAGACTTAACGAGTCTATGTCGCTTCATCATTTTAGTAAATTGTGCTCCCACCTCCTACTCCTACGCATATATGTGTGCACAGATTTCTCTATACCACATGTATTATAAATAAATTAATATTAAAGCAGCATTATGAAAAGGCAAAACTAAAAGGAAATTCTGAGAATTAACTATCGTATATTTGAGCTTTAAAAAGAATGAAATACACAAAAGAGAGGAAACTGCTACCACAACCACCTCAGTGCTAACTTCTAAGGTGCCAGATCATTTTTATACAGCTTTCTACAACCACCTGCCCATGTTCCGATTCTTCTCCCTGGGTAAACAACTACACAAGAGAAACAGCGGCACTTTACCCACTGAGTTTATGATTTCACAAATTCTAAAGAAATTATTATAAATGAAAAATTGTCCAGAGTGAATTAAGAGTAGTATTTGCACATTTTTCTGCTTGGCAGAGCTCATATTGTTTCTTTGGGAATAAGCTATCAGTTTTTAACATTTCCTTTGCCTTATTCCCCTAGCATAGCATCACTCGTCTTTTAAATTTTCTGCTGTTTCATCTTTCCTAAGAAAGAGGCGTAAGTTAATTTTGCTCTTGGGATAGAGATGTGTAAGAAGCAAAATATCCAAACTTCTGATTAATGGCTGCAGGCAACCAAAGGATCCTCTTTGTCCTGAGATTAAAGGACTGTTGCGTGCTGAGTGATGCTTTCAGGCTCTTGGAGTTTTCACCTGAAGCCTACCATTTAAAATATTGGCACCAAGCAGGCCAGTTGAAAGAGAAAAGCCTGCACCGCTTCCCCACCCTTTTCTTGAATCCATGAAGAGATTCCTCACTGTCTGCAGAAAAGCAAGGTGCCACATCCTTTCACAGTGCTTGTCTTCACCCTAGTGCTGTAATGACATATTGCCCCATAGCTGGGCAAAAACTGTTTGGCACTTTCCTAAATGTCCAGAATCCTTTCACAGAGTCACAGAATCACAGAACGGCAGGGGTTGGAAGGGACTTTTGGAGACCATCTAGTTCACCTCTCCTGCCAAAGCAGGTTCACTTAGAGCAGGCTGGACAGGAACACATCCAGGTGGATTTTGAATGTCTCCAGAGAAGGAAACTCCAGAACCTCTCTGGGCAGCCTCCAGTGCTCTGCCACCCTCAACCCTTTTGCTTATGTCTTTCTTTCCACTAATAGCACTTTCTCAGATGACACAGGCACAGAGGAAAAGGTGCCACAAACACATGATTTGGAAGGGGGTGCATCTTGCAACTAACTGCAAGGTGCAGGGTGTGTTGTTCTTGTTTAAGTGTAATATTCTGCAAGGATCGGGGTATCATGTCTCATCGGAAGGCCATAATGACTTTTTGCTCTTCTGTTTATCCCCTCCTATACTTTCCTAATGCTTTTCCTTTGTGGCCGATGCACGGGAAACATCAAGGAGTTTCTTGATGCAGCACTCCTTGCAGCTTAATGCAGCAAGGAGTGAGTTATTGCCCAAATTCCTTCTGTCCATACATCTTTTGTTTGCAACGGGGGATTCAAGGGTCCAGTCTTTTTGGCCTCTTCCCCCATTCAGTGAGTCCTTTCACACACCAGCAGAAGTACCCAGAATTTTCAGGCTGGGGGTGGGCAGCAGAGATATTAGGGCAGAGCCACATCAGGTCTCAGTATATTTCTAGCACAGCAAAGTGCCAGAGGAGGACTTTTTTTTGGTTGAATTTCAATCACTGGGACTGTGAGTCTCACGCAAGGCACCATCCCTCAGTCTGAGCAACTGGAAAATAGTACACGGAGATGATTTTGCTCAGCTCATATTTTAAAAATGAGCCTGTATGTAATAGCTTTCAACTTGCTGCTGGATGAAATGCAGGGGCCCTGAGCGGGTAGAAAGGAGAAACTAAAACCACAGACTGCAGGCGCTGTGCCAGGACAGGGTGCCCTTTCTTGACATGGGTCCATTACTGCTGCAGCAGGCTCTGAAAGCCCTCATTTCACTCCAAAACGTCTACTATGGTTGCTGTCTGTGCCTTTTCACCATCTAGCAGAGGATGTGGGAGAGAGCTTCAGGATTTTGGCTGACGGTCCTTGTGAGAAACATCTGCTAGAATAGCAACCACCTCATACCCAGCTGACCTCCCCTTGTAGGTAAAGAGCTACACCACATTTTATAGCTCAGAAGTCTCCTGTGTAACAGGACCTGTTGTGATGACAATATCTAACACATCCTCTGCAACATCTAATAACATATTTGTTGCTTACCTTTCAGGCTCATGACAATGTCAACAGATGTGTGACAGAAGGTTACACATAAGAGTGATTATATTTTTATATTACCTGTATGCAAAATGGAGCTTGCCACATACCCACCACAACAAGCAGGCACTTCTCTGCAGGCAACCCAGAAAGAAGCTCCAGAAACATGATATGGCGTGACTGAAAACGCTGATGGAAACTTTTCCATGCTTTTCAATGGGATGTGCAAGAAAAGTATGGAAATGCGTATGTGATGTTTAGGCTGGTGGGGAGTGCAGGATGGGCGCTCAGTGGTGATCTCTGTGAAGTTGTGGTGATGGCCAATAAAACCACACTGTATTAAACCTGACAATTTTTATGTGAACATCTCCTGAAAAACTTTTAAGAAAGAAATCAAGAAAACATTAAGTATATCCCCCATCACTTACAACTGACACTACAAGGTACTTTCCTGTAAGAATGACTGTTTGCTGCAGCACAATGATTAATTTTGCATAGTTATGTGTCTTTTTAAGAGGAAAAGAAACCTGCATCTCTCTGATGAGCAAAGAAAGACATTTCTGTAACTGCAGACACGGAATGGTACTTTCAGTACAGATACTACCAGATGTAAAACTGCTTGTGGTGCATAGTGGGGGGTTACTGCAGTTAGAGTTAATATGTAGTGTTTAATTTGCTTAATAAAAAGTTTGTGCAATTGAAAGTGCTATATAGTGACTGATGTGATAATATAAAGGAATTTTATTATTTGTTTAAAATCGTCTGTAGCAAGTTGATAGATTTATGCAGAGAATAAAGCAGAGGTGTCTGTGAGCAGCCAGCTTTGCACAGTTGTTCTCCTCTAAAAAGGTCTGGCAACCCAGAGTCGTCTTTGTATAATGGCTTTGCAGAAAACAGGAGCACCTTACACCACCCTCTAATTCCTCCACTCTAAGAGGGTCAGCAGATTAAATGCTACTGGTTTCATTGCAACTGTGCCTCCTCAAAATAAGTTTGGCCTCTTTGATCTGAAGGAATTGCTCAGAAATGTGTTTCTCCCCAAACTTTGAACAGAATGAAAACATGATAACGTTTTTGTATTAAAAATGCTGTCACAAAAGGAAATAATTTATGAAAATGTTATACAGTAGACTTATTCTTGCAGCTTGAGAAGTTCAAGTCATCTTGTTTCAGTTGACTGCAGGTTCTCAGAAGGGACAGGTTTAGAAGTTTAACCATACAGGGATTTTCTTCATTTGACAAGACTGTTTAAAGTCAGTCTCTCCACAGCAGGAAATAGAGAGTACTGTTAGACTGAGGGGACTGCTACAACACATAGAAAGGTTTTCCTTATTACTATAGGAAAGTCACTGCCTTCAATTCAGCCCCCTAAACTGCATCTATACATTAAGTGCACAATGTTATTGTCTTCCAAAAAAAGAGTACCTGAAATCTGGTAGAGTCAGTAGAGAAAAGCAGGTGATTTAGGGCCTTCTAGATAAATATGCATTTGGCTTGAGCACAAAAGCTAAGTTCTGCTTGTGGAGCTTTCATCTGCATTTTCACACGGACCAGATAGGGAATTTCTGCACCTCTGATACCCTGCTTCCCTGAGCATGGACAACTGAGATGCAAATCAGACATCCCAGTTCAAAGAGATCGGGTCTCATCCTTTGCCTCCTGCAGCATGCATGGAACAGTTCAGGAGCTGGCACTGCCACGTATGGTAAAAAGCAGGGGAGCATCTACATCTACTGACTGTCCCACCTCAGTCAGCACAAATGTCACCTGTGCTGGCAACCTGCTGATTCTGCTTCTGATTTGAGGACAGTCTTCCGAGGCCTGTTTCTACAATTAAGCAGAAATCCCAGTCTAGCCCATTCTACCTAAAGTAAATGTCTTTCCCTTTCTTGCCCTTATAAGCCAATTAAAACACTACTCCAACACCAGTTGAGCATCATGTTGTATTTCTGATGCAGCTGACCATCATTCCTTGTGCCTGGTGATTTGAGAAAGAAAAGATGGATCAGTTGTCTCACCAAGACAGTAACATAATGTTGATTAGACTCAACAGCTTCCAGTCCCACTGCTGTCAATATTTAGCATCTTCCCATCACTTGTAATACTTAGCCATATCGTGTACCTTGAGTAACTGTTGGCTTTATAGTCTTACTCCACGAGAAGGGCAGTTTTATTTTGTGCATAGCAAAAGTTTCCCAAGCCAAAATAACCTTGAGAGGGAGAGTCTGTCCTGACCTTATGACTTAATGAATATCCATGAAGCTCCACACAGAAGAGGTGTCCTGAACACCCAACAGTGAGAAAACCTTCAAATGGAGGTTACATTTAGCAAAACACTTGAATTCAAACATACCATCCTATTCTGTAGTAAACCTGGCTCTTTCTTTCTAAGAAGTCTTAATAGGTCAGGTCACTATTTTTCTTTAAAAATAAATTTAAATAATAATTACCTGATTCTGTTTGCAAAGAAAATCTTGAAGAGCTAAAGCTGAAGGCTTAAAAGCCATAAAGTAAACTAAAAGTACACATTTTTTTTTGTGTAAGAAAAATTATATGTATGCCAGTGTTACAGTTTTATTTTCTTGCTTGAATTACTCAGACTGCCAGCACAATTTCATTGATCATTTTTCATGCTATTTCTTAATCAGATTAAATTGGGGGAAAAGTAGTTTGCTTTGTTGCTCTTGCAATACCGGAGAGAAGGATGTTGCTGTGAGTTCAATCAGAAGAGGTACTGATCATCTTCTATTTCTTTCCTAAAAGCTGAAGTTCAAACTCTTGCTAGATCAGGTCATAACTTCTGGGGAAATTTGAAAAACTCTGGATGTTACAGGAAGTCTCTTGCAAATTTTTGTGCACTTCCATCTATACAAGTCAATTGATTTTAGGTAGCACGGTTATGAGCAAGGTTAAGGTATGGCCTTCTGTATATGGCAATAATTTTAGAGTGTTAAAAAAAAAAAGTCTGTCCTCAAATTACAATACTCAGAGTTGGAAATGAAAGGGAGCTAAGCAAATTATAATTGTAAAAATAAAAGGCTGATAAACTACTTTATAATATTATAATATCAGACATGGCAACTTAGCAAACAGATTCGGTCGACTGTGATTTTTCCTTTAAAGTGATCCTCCACAGACTTTTTGCCTATTTCTCCTTAAATTCTTAAAGAGAATCTTCACAGAGTTTTATGTCCTTTTGCTCCCCTCCTTCCCCCCCCACCACCATGTTTGCTATCTGTGAAGTGGGTCATGAGTGGTCATAATTTTACCACAGCATCCCAGGTCCCACTGCAACAACCTAGGCAGAATTATTTCAGAGCCAGTTATTACTATATCCCAGAAATATTTTGATGATCAAGCACCTTTCAGAATACTGTTTTACAAGGGAAGAGAATCACGACACCCCAGGCTATTTTTGGAAAGAAAATGCTACCACTGACCAGGGGACTTCAGAAGATAATCTTTGGAAAATCCTCCTAGAATTTAATGCTCCAGGTCAAAAATCAAATCAACAAATAAAACATACGTGAGTCTTAAAACTCATTGTTCTGTGGAATCCTAGCATGGCAGCCGTTGTTAGTTCTGGCTCAGCAGAATTGATTTCAAGCTAAATGTTTAGTTTGTTTTTATCGGTATTGCTCTTACACTGACAATAGGTATTTGATTTCAGTTGTCTTTTCCCCTGTTTTGGTTCATGAATACCTTTTACAAGTAACTCCCCAGGTCCTTTGTTTATCTGTCTTCTCCTGATTAAATGTAACATTACTGTAGATTTTAAAAGATCACTTTCCAGGCAGCAAAATGGAGATTTTTTTTCTAACGACTTTCTCCCTCTTTTAAAAACCAGAACTGAATGTTTTCATAAGGGATGTGCTATCCCTCACAGGAGTCATGGACTTGACACAGATTTTAATAGTAAAGCACTTAAACTTGTATTATCCAGGAGATCACATTGCATGATTATAATAGACTCTTTCAGTTCTAAATGTATACAGTTTTATTTTCCTTGACAAAGAGAGATATTTCCATTTTAACTCTCAAGCTGGTTTTGCCCCAGTTTCACCAAAAGAATCCCAGCAGTGTACTCTGCATCAGCAGGTAAGTCCAGTTTGCTACCAAACTGGCCATTTTAAATCAAGACAACATCTTTCACTCCTTAGCTGTCTGTCCATCACTCAATCAGAAATGCAAGCGACCACAGAAAGATATTGCCAAACATTTAACATGTGGTTATTTCTTCTATTTAATGCAAAATCACAAGACAACAGTTCTTAAAAAGTCCGAATTTGTACGTCTGGTTTGAGTCTCAATAAACAGCAATGAAGAGTTCAGTAGATAAAAGAACATTTACCTGAGTGGTTATTTAACTTTGCAGGCTCATTAATCAAGTGGGACAAACCTCATTCAACAAAACAGGTGTTTAATTGAATAGGTTTTTTCATCCATCCAATTTATGTTAAAATACCCTGTGCTAATTAGTTCACAGTTACTCCCAAGTTGATTTACAATCAATTCACGTTCTTCACAAACATTGCTGATGTTTTCAGGTAAGAAATACACAACAAACAGCAAAGCTATAGTATTTTGAACTGCCCAAAGTTATTGTCAGGGTGCTGTAAATGTTGAGGCAAAATACTAATTACATAATGACCAAAGAGAGAAAAAAATCAAGCCGAACAAAAACCACTTCTTCATTTGCAGTGGGGGGAACATCCTCCTGCCTTGATCCCTCTCTGATACCGTGCAGAGTTTGTAGCAGGGGGCAAGGAAAGGAATTTGAACGGTCTATGAGAAGAAAGGGAATCAAAAGGGATTTTGAGACCAAGAATCAATGCAATCATAGTCTTCAGTACGTTAAGTCTTGAGCCAGCTTTGAAAAGACAGGCAGCATTGTGGAAGGCCCTAGAAAGACTGAGCCTTAGCAATCAAACAACAAAAGTGAAAAAAGCTTGGCATGTATATAAAGGACATACAAAGTGAGTAGCTTGTAGGTATTTACATTGGAGATGAGAGTCCTCACAGACAGATTTCCTGGCACCTTCTCCAAACCCCTCTTTCGCAAACTCCTTTCTTCCTTTTTGGTTCTGGGAAGGTTGGTAGGTGTTCCACTGTGAAAATATTCTCCATGATGGGATGTCTCTCATATCTCAGAGTTTTGAAAGGAAAATCAATCAACTACTGAGAGAATGGCCAGTTGCTACTGTGTTCTGGTTTTGAGGGCTGTATGGGTGGGAATTATTAGTTCATGGAAAATTATTTCCTGCTGAACTCTGAACAAAACTCAGTACTTACTTTCAAATTGTTTTTTGAGCACAAGCATGTGGGAAGCTACTGTTAAGTTACATGGTGATAACCTGATTGTAGATTTCTTACCAATACTATATTTTCGTACGTTGATTCCTTTTGGTTTTTAGTATGTCAGCATCTGATTTAAACATGGTAGAAAAATCTGTAGGTGACTTAATCAGTTTCCTGATTGTGGGAATCACAACAGAATCCCAGATACATAATAACTACTTTTTGAGGTGAGTTAGTATAACAACTACCTACAACGTGCAAAGATAAGGAATTTGAAAACATTGTGTGGTGGGTGAGGAAGAATTAGAACACCAGAGTAAGAGTGATTTTAGCTCTTAGCTTGCTTTTAATTCAATAACTATGCTTTAAATATAGCACAATCAATCACTGGGATGCCAGCTGCCTATAGATGGAATATTAGGTGAACAGAGAAGGGACAGCAGGAGGGTATGTTTTCAATGTCATCTTCATGTTAAGCTGTTTGGGACCCCAGTCTTCAAGAAAGAACATTCATGATGAGGACTTCTGAACTGTAAAATGGAATATAAAACTGAGAGACATTGTTTTATGATACCAAAGTCCTCAGTTTGACACAGGCTTCTGGAGGTGCTTTTTCAACTCTGTAAATAAGAAATTATCTATGCCAAGAGACAAGGAGACGAGTCTTCTTTTCAAAGGAGCAGATGGCAGAAGCATCGGAGGCATCCTACTTCTTTCTTCTTCTGTGCAAATAAATATATTTTAAAATGCTGAACCTGATATGAAGTTTATTTCAATAATTAATGTAAGTGGTATGCACTTGGAGTCTAGGAATTCCCATCACTTCTGGGCAGTGTCCACAGAGAGATCGTCAAACAGAAGAATCCTGTGCCCTTCAAACTGTCACAGATTTTTTTTTTTTCATACAGAATGCATTCATTTGTTCTATCAGCATATTTGTGGAGATGCTAGAAAAATGTATGATGTAAAAACAACAAAAAAAAGTATAAAAGCAACCTTTTCTATTTTGAAACCTAAGAATCCCCTCAAGTCTTGGCTGTTGCTTTTTCCCCCCTCTAACCCAGCTACTCTTTGATCTGTCTCTTCCTAAGTGGATAAATATATTTTAAATTATTGCTAGCCCCAGGGGAACCGAACTGGTGTTAGCTAGCAAGAAGATGCTTTTAGGAAATGTCACTAATGTAGGTGCTGAAAATGGCAAGAAACTGTTGAGGACTGCAACAGCTCAGCTAGATCTGAGCCAAAGTTATGGCTGAAATAAATGAGTGCAACATTCAGTGTCTTCTCTGGGATATTCAGCCACTGAAGCTCTCTGAGATTTCCTGACTGTGCCTTCTTCTCATTAGGAAGCGAAGAACAGTAAGTTCCAGGGGGGCAGTTTACTCCCACATGCAGCTTTTGTCTTAAAATACATAGGTTTACCAAAGCTAATGTCTACAGTAATGTATAGATTTGGAGCTGCATTCCACACTGTCTTTTCATATCTGTAAAATGGCAACAAACTGTAATCATTCTAACTTGTTGGCTTGTCTTACTAATTGGACTAGTTATGCCTGATAAGTGCCAAAGTTTGAATATAAAAGAAGTTGAACAAGTCCTTGGGTTGGAAGCAGAGGACATCTTCAGTGGTCTATGCAGGGACTTGTCTACCATATTACTGCAAACATTAAGAGTGAATTTCTGGTCTCTGTAGAGTGATTAGGACCTCCAGAGTTGAAAGCCTAGATGGATTACACAGCTAAAAGAGGGAGATAATGTTTCTGAAAACCAGATATGGGACTGCAAATCAGGAGCCTTCTCCTCTGCATTGACCACAGAGGGATCTAAAGCACCTCCATAGAGGAATCAGGAAACAGTGCCTGGAACAGCCTGGAGGTAACTTTTAGGCATGGGTAGATCCAAGGATGGCCTGAATGCATCTCATGGAGGCAACTTCATTTGCTGGGGTGCAAAAAGCTGAGGGCAGATGCCTCTCAGGATGGAGAGAGGAGGCTTCATCCTCCACACAAAATGTACTGGTTAGTGAGAGTTCCCAGAAAATAACCTTGTGCCTCCTCCATCGATTGCTGGTTATAGAAGAAGTGACAAACTCAGAGCTTCTTAGAAAAGTCACTTGCTTATCAAGCTATAGTCTCTCTCTTTTTGGTCTCCTCATCTACCTTTGTAAGTCCTATATGCCTTCCTATACACCAATCAGATTCAGGGGGAACAATAAAGGTGTACCCATATAGGGTGACATCATTCTGGTCCCACTGTTGTATGTGACCTGGTGGTTAGAAATGCCCCTGAATCTCTGAAAGGGATGCAAAACATCTTCACTTGAAAGTCATTGCTTCCCATAAGCTCTCTGGGAAGACAAATTATGACATCTCTTCCTTTGTGGTATGCCCTGTACACCTATGGCAATGTTTACAATGAAAAATAACACAAGGGAGAGAAAATGGAGTTTGTGGGGGAATTTTTTTTCTTTCTTCCCAAAATTTCAATTTTTTTCAAATAATCTCATTGGAATTTAGCATAAGAAAAGAAGGAAATAAGTGCTAGATTTTAAATCTATCAAAGCTGGAAGTGGGTTTTTACATTTAATTCAATGGATTGTTTTGGTCAGTCACAAATTACACCTTCTGTCCCAAAGATCTGTCTCATAGCAGTTTGCAGTGTAGCTTCCTCTCTTTGATTCTTTCTAACATTTCTTATAAACCAACACCTTTAATTTTTCATGGGATACAAAAGTCTCTGGTTAAAATACCGCTGATGATTCCTTTAAATTCGTATAAAACCAGGCATTGATTATGAATTACAGCATTTACTCCACTCTGTAATTTGATACCCTTTTGGAAATGTGTGGTTTTGATTGAGTCAACTCCATGAGCTGAACAGTGTTGCCACCTCAGCAAAAAAGTAATATTTTTTTTAAAAATACTTTGAGTAATTAGTTCACAATGTCCTCTTGCCATTTATTGTTTGGATTTGTCTGGTAGGTTTAGCAAACTTTTCTGATACACTTTCCGATCACTACATTTGTGGTTTGATAAAGAACTTCATGTATATGAATAATCTGTTATGATATGACAACATATTTCCCTTCATTCTGCAATGCATTAGCAGCAAATCCTACTAAAACTAGATAGGAATGCATTACCATTTTGTTTTGTAGGTGTTTAGCTAGTGAGTAAATAAAGACATATTGTAAATTAAGCATTTAAGCTTCACTGCACAGAAGCGGCTTTTAGTTACAATATATGCTTGTAATATGAATTACAGGTGTTATCTCCAACATGCTTTATTAGCAGTTTGAAGGAGAAGGAGGAAATTACAATATTGCAGTGTTATCAGAAATGTATCTGCACAGGGTTAAAAAATAAAAAATTAAGTTCTCAAAGTTTTGACACAGGTAACAATATTTTTATAGATACAATCCCAAAATGTGCTTTTTATATTTAATAAAAAATAATAATCCCTTGATATGTAGGATTTATTATAGACAATCACCTGCTGGGTTTTTCTTTTGTTTCTCACAAGAATTGAGACTCTACCTTTTATTTCCTTGTTTCTATAATGACACTTTATAATTTTTTCAACAATATGTAAAAAAGTCTTAAAACTATCTTAGAAATAAGACAAAAAACAATGTTCATTTTTCATTCAGTTCTGCCATCAGTACTAGTAAAAAGCAGCAACAGTTTTAAACTCCCCAGGCTTCCCTGTAGGAAGAGATCACACAGATTAAGGCTGGCAGTGTACAGGACTGCTCTTTTGATATATAAAAATGTTTTATGATATAGACGGCTATGCCATCATTTTGGAGAACTGCTATATCTTTATGTAGATATCATATTTGTACATAAAAATGAATGTTATTATGTGTCTTGTAAAGTTTATTTTGGCTATCTGAAGGGCTTCCTAACGCTCCACCGAGAACTCCAGTTTTCTCAGAAATGGATGTGGCTGGTGGTGATTCATCTTGCGCAGAATAATTAATTGGCATTTTCAAGTGATGATCAATCTAGAATGATGTGATTGGGATTATTTGCTTAAAATAGTATTTCACTTATTGACGGTGTGTGGTTTCTGTCATTACTTTGATGTGTAGTGGCAGAATGCTCCAAATAAAGATAGCTGGAACGGCCTGTTACAGAAAACAGGGAAAAGGGCCATATTCTGATTGAAATTATGGGATGGTTTTCATCGAGTTCATGCAGTGGACTCCTGGACATAATTAAATAGCATGTGGAATTCATAAACTCAGAAAGCTCTCTTCTCAAAGTCATTGCCCTAAAATATGTAGTTTTAAATATCTTTAATGAAATCCTCAGAGCAACAAGTAACTCCCACTCCCTACAAGTGGATTATTACAGTCTTCACAGCCTTGTGGAAGTTTTAATTGAAGGGCACTACTTAAAGGGATGGTGTGGGATGACTCTAAGGTAAGATTGATCAGTACAGGCAGAATTTTATTACAAGTGTCAATTAGATTGAAAAGTGTTATAAAAAAGATCATTTGCATAGCTTTAGGGGACAAGGAGACACATTATTCTGAAATCTCCTTTGCTGATTGTTTAGTGATTCTCTAAGGGTAACAGGGAGGAAATATTCCCTCCTGCAAGAGGAGACAGTAGCCACTTTCTGACTGGCTTTGATTTAAAGCTCGTTAATGAGATATGTGCAGCTAATTAAGAGCAGGGAGAATTTAGCTATATACCATAGTGGAGAACAGCATTTATCAGAGAGGGTCGGACTATTGCCCTATGGAAGTTCAGTGCTGTGCTACCAGGAGCGATTCAGTTCCAGCGCTGCAGAGGAGGGCAATACAGCAAATAGCTAAAGCTGGTTGAAGATACGCTTTTTCCCCCCAGAAAAATAAGGTTGCACTGACAATGCATTCTCTTAATGAAAAACCTCATTTTTGTTAATTCAACACAGTAAAGACAAGCTCTTCCTTTTCATTTTCGTCCCTTTTTCTCCTCCGGAGGGAAGGGACAAATTAGCAGACAAAAAGCCTTTGGCTATTGCAACTATATCTTTTTTGGTATTTGAGGTAGACCACGGGAGTGTCTACAATAGCATTTTAGTTGGGAGCAGGAACATCCTTCTGACGCAAATCTTCCTGCAGCTCCCCATTTCTCATACTTTTGTTTCCATTACAGAAAAAGAAACGTGATCACAGAAATGGACGTGCATGAATTGGATTTCTTTTCATACTGAAACACGTCTGAAAGGTGTACTGCAGGCATGTACCTAGTCTGCTCCGGTTGCTAATGAGCATCCAGGTCCTGGACCAATCTAGAGCTAAACCACAGTAAAGAGCTTTAATAATACTGTTGGGATCTCAGCGCCAACAATTTCACTCTGGTAATTTCTTCTTTTTGGGTTGCACTACTTGCAGATACTGCAGGCATCTCTCTGCACAGTATAGTCACTCCTGGTGTGATTCATAACCACGCAACTGGTGGTGGAGATTGGCTTGCCCTGTGGCACTGGATACACATCTGCACTGACCCCACACACTAGACCCAGGACTTACAGAAAATTCACTCCGTGTGGCATGGTGAAGGCTGAGTGAGATATCCACAGTGCCTAAAAGGATAGTAGGTACCTGTGTTTAGGCAACGTAATCCTGCCCACCATCTGGGAATTCATCTGCAGACTGTAGGTGCCCAGCCTTCAGTATACAAACATAGGCATCTGCATATAAGCTTGTTGCTTATATACTATTAAGGTAAATAGAAACTGTTGGCCTAAATATAATGTTATTTTTAGATGTCCTAGACACCTGCCTGGCCCCAAGGTCACCTATCATATAGAATCATAGAATCATAGAATAATTTGGGTTGGAAGGGAGTTTAAAAAGACATCCCATCCAACCTCCCCTGCAATGAGCAGGGACATCTTCAACTAGATCGTGTTGCTCAGAGCCCTGTCCAACCTGACCTTGAATGTGTCCAAGGATGAGGCCTCTCTCACCTCTCCAGGCAACCTGTTCCAGTGTTTCACCACCCTCATTGTAAAAAATTTCTTCCTTACATGTAGTCTGAATTTTCCCTCTTTTAGTTTAAAACCATTACCCCTTGTTCTATCACAAGAGGCCCTGCTAAAAAGTTTGTCCCCATCTCTCCTGTAGGCCCCCTTTAGGTACTGAAAGGCCACAATAAGGTCTTCCCAGAGCCTTCACTTCTCCAGGCTGAAAAACTCCAACTGTCTCAGCCTGTCTTTATAGGAGAGGTGCTCCAGCCCTTTGATCATCTTCGTGGCTCTCCTCTGGGCTTGCTCCTTTAGGTCCATGTCGTTGTTATGTTTTGGGCCCCAGAGCTGAATGCAGTACGCCAGGTAGGGTCTCACGAGAGCAGAGCAGAGGGGCAGAATCACTTCCCTAAAACTGCTGGCCACACTGTTTTTGATGCAGCCCAGGATACTTTTGGCTTTCTGGGCTGCAAGTGCACATTGTTAGCTAGTATGGTGTAGATATCACATATACAGTAGAATAACTCAGGATGCTGAATCCCACCTTGAGGCAGTCAATGGAGCCTACGGAGTCATTCAGTCACCCACAAGTAGATGTAGGACATGATTCAGTTGCCCAGATTTATGGAAGACTCACAACCTTCTGCAGTGGTAGCTGCACACCAAGGTGGGATACCCTACAGTGCCTAAAATGAAGCAAGATGCATGTGTTTATCACACTGTGGTAATGGGGAAAACATATTTTGTCATTTGCTCTGTCACTTCTCTTCTCCTTATGATCCAGTCTTTTATTTGTCTTTGGCAGAGGTAGTGAGTCTGCATCGCCAGGTGGAAATGCAGGGGGGTTGGAAACTCGATGATCTTTAAGGTCCCTTCCAACCCGAACCATCCTATGGTTCCATGATTCTAAATAGCATGAAAGTGAAATATTTGGGGAAAAATATTAATAAGAAAAAATCAGGCTTTTGCCTCTGGTCCTTCTATTTTCCAACAGATGAGTTCCCAGCAAGACTAAAATGTATGGTAAGAAAAAGAATGTCACTCAGTATTGTGTGACTTTGGAACTTTTCTGGACAAGGGAAAGCTAGGCACATCTCATATGCCCTATTCTGGAATACGAATATCATCTCCTGGTTGTTTTTTGTCTGCAGATCAGTAATAACGTTTTTCAGGGTGATGAGATCACATTATTGAGGGAAATTACACCTAGGGATCTATTTCAGAACTTTGTCAATACCACAAATATTCATCTATTTATTTCGTTTCAAATTTTGTTTTATTCAGTTTTTAGGGGGCAGGTTGCAGTTTATGGTGAATACATTTTTGTCAGAAGAAACTTTCATTGTGAATACCTGTAGTTTCTCTGTTGTACTTTTGGCCACTTAATCTCATACAATAATTTCTTTGTCATGTGAACCAAAACTCTCAAACTATGTCAAAAATAAACTGAGAAAAATTACAAATACGTCATTTGATGCATTTATAAGTAGAAGAGAGGCGTAGTCATAATGTGTGCTATTTCTAGATACAGGTCTCTCTCCTCTGCCATTTCTAGCTAGCAATTCATTGGTGTTAAAGCAGTTCTTGGTATTCATTTCTCAGTGCATCACTTTGCACTTTGTACATTTAAATTTGAAACCATTTTCTTTACTGCAATCTCCAGAGTCATTTACCTGTTTCTATAAAATATTGCAACATTCCTCTTTACTGATGTGTAATCCAACTTCATGCCACCAGCAAATATCATTTCAACACAGCTATATTGCTTACCTAACTGTTAAATGAAGAAAGTTTGCTCTGAGATTTTTAGGAAAGCCTAGTAAGAACTTCCTTCCAGTTCAATAAAACTCCTTGTAACACAATCCCTTGAGTTGGCATATATTTTTGTTGTCTCTGTGAAAACTTACACTTTCATCAAATTTTCTCCTAATAATGGGCATAGCACAAAAATCAGCAGTTACTCAACAACATATCCTCCTCTAAAGATATAGGAATTCATCTTCTCTTCTCTCAAGCACAGTAACTCCTTCTACTTGACAGATTCCTGAAGAATACAGTTTTGATGGCATAGCTTATTTAGGTAGCTTGTCAACTCAGCATGACTTGCCAGTGGTCAAACTGAACATGCTGTTCTGAGAATATATAATTTGGTTAACGCGTGTGCATTTGCTGCTGGTTTTGATCATTGACTAGAAGGTAACATAGAGATCAGTGTTCAGTTTTGTAGATGTGCATGCTTGCTTCAGAATCACAGAATTGTGAAGTCATAAAAATGTTGGTTGGAAGATCATCTAGGCCAAGCTGCTTGAAGTGGGACTATGGTTAATAATGGATTAGGTCAAACAAGGCTCTGTCTAGTTTTTGGTGGATACAATTTCTCATGTATTTGCTTGAGTTTTTTAACTTTCAAGGAAAGCAAAAACAAATGGGTCACGAGTAAGGGTGATGTGAAATTCAGATTTGCATTTGAATGAATATTCGCAGATCTCTTTCATATTATTCCCTCAGGCCATGAAAAGTGCAGGCACAGATTACTGAGAACTCTCTAGACTGCCTGATTGATATGGTTTGTATTTGCCATGTAAATGTATAGAGTTTAATACTGTATCTATACAAATATAATGCTGATTGACAAACTTGCCCAGAAAGAGTCATCTCGTAGGAGGAGGAAGTCATTAACATTTTAAAAACCAAAATCCTAAAGGAAGGCTGTTCAGACACCGCAAAGGAAGGTGGTACTTTGAAATGTGCGAAAGTATGAGCAGTCAATATTAAGGATTCTTTTGTTTTTATTGAAACAAAATTCAAGGATTTTTTTTTTTTTTCAATAAGAGAAACACTTGATATGCAAACTAGAAGAATTCAAAAAGGACTGAGGAATAATTAATTTTATGATATATATTGGAACACAAAAACAGAATTGTAAATTGCATATTTAAATTTTAAAAAACAAGAAAATGTACAACACGTTAAAGAAGCCTTTAGCATTTGAGCTCCATAGAGGACTATGAAGGGGAAGGACACTAGCTCTGAATATAGCCTACTTGCACACAAGTTTCCATAGAGCAACCCCCTAAGTCAAACAATATGCTGCTCTACAGGGGGAAAACCACCATTTATTAGGTAAGTTTTTTTACCTAGGTAACTTATAGCACATGAGCAAGATACCAGTTAAGATCGTTCCCCTTTATCCTAGTGCCCTGCCTTGAAGAATGAGAAAGTAGTTTCCATATTAATGAGCAGTTGTAAAGGAGGATGTTAGTTCACACAGCGTCAGGGACAGAATTGCTGATGGCATGAGCAAGAAGTATAATGAGTTTTGTTTTTATCAACAACATTTGCTGCATCTTCCAGTTTCCTTTTCAGTCCCTGTGCACCATCTTGTCAGAAAAGGTCCCTGCGCTTTTCTTGTTGTCCTCAATTTGCTTTGCCTCTGTTGATCCTGTATATCATTCTTTTCCTCTGGCTTTCGGATTCCCTTCATCCTTGGTCTCTTCACTGTTTCTCTTTCCACTCATTACTTCCTCTTCTGCAGGCTAAAATGGGAGACATCTTCTCAAAGGACAGCCCACATTCCGTAAATTTTAAACCAACAGAGTTTGTGAGCATCTTTCCCAAATTCTGCTTGTCCAAAGAAAAAAAAAAAGAAAAAAAGAAGACCACCCTGACTGCTTTGATCAACTGCATAGGGTGATTTCATCTTCCTCAAAATACTGAGGAAGGCTGACCAATAGAATATGAAAAGCTGTGCTTGCGTCTACCTGCTGAATGATTACAGAAACTTAGAACTCACCTATCATTTATTGCAAGACTTGCAGCTAATCTTTAAAATTGCCACTTTGTGAGGCGGCAGAAGTCAGTTTCTCACTTTGCTGCAGCACATCTGAATCAGAACACGAACGCTGTGGGGCAGGCCTGCAATGTATTAAACTGGCCCGCTTCCTATTGGCAGTGCGAACCGAGAGCTCTCTGTCTGTGTGATTCCTGAGCCGTGGGATGACTCACTGCAACTTGCTCTCTGCTGGAAGGGGATTTGATGGTGCCTGCAAGATCCAATTCCTTTCCAAAAGCAGGAGGTGGTCCCGTGAGCCTCCCACGCTAAGTCCTCTCAGGCTGGCCAGCCAGTGACAAGTAGAACAACTCATGAAAGGTGACGTAGGCTGTATTTAAAGGCAAGCTGTCATCCTTTGCAATTCAGCTGTGCTGAACCAAAAGTTGTGTTGAAATGCACCAACCTGGGGAACTAGAAATGCAGAAGTTCCAGAAGGCAACTTCACCTCTTTTTATCTCTAGACCTGTAGTACAAGGATTTCTCCCTCATTCCCAGCTTAATGGATGCGATGACTTACAGATAAGGTTGATAATTCTCCTTCTCAGTCTTGCCTGAGGGTCAGTACGTTCCCTGAAATCACAGCCTTCTTATCAGGAAGTCACTGGAGGTGCAATTCATGATTTCTCTAGTAGCAAGGGAGTTTCCAGGGCCAATCTATTTGCTCTTCTCCCCTACTTGCCACAAGTTATTTCCTATGCAGCCTGACTCGTTCAACTGCTTATTCGGTCACAATCTAAAATTGGTCATTGTAGCGATCCCATATTTTATAAGCCTTCCACAAACAAGGGGGAGGGTGCCAAAGATGATTTCTCAGCAATGGTGACTAGTGTATGCATTCAGTACTATTTGACACTTAAAGTATCCTAGGCCTAACACACCAATGGGAGATCTTGCCAGCTGCCTGGTGGTTCCAGGCTCTCACAGATCCTTTAATAAGTTTTCTGCCCACTCCTGCTTATTCTTTCAGTTTCCCCTTCCACCCTTATCTGCCCTTCTCCACCTTATCCTCTTATCTGCTTTTAACCCACATAGTGTCTCTCCTTCTTCTTGGATTTCAGCATAGATCCTCCGCTTTCTAAGGGAAAATGCAGGAGGTTTTTGTGCCCTGCTCTTCTCTTTGGCCAAATATGTGAGGCTGTCACAGGAGAAAAAGCAAGCAAAGTTTTTCCTGTAGGCGAGGCTGAATGGAGACTGAAACAACTTCTTCCACCAGGAGATTGATCCTTGACTTCTGGCAGTGCTCCTCATATCTTGCATATGGTACACTTTTTTCTGGTGCCATTTATAGTTATATGCAGAGCGATTTATAAGGGTGCAAATCGGAGAAATATCCCATTGGGTTAAGGAAGGCAGAGATCCTCAGAGGTACGTGGGCAGGAACACATTACATTGAGCCTGGCTCAAAGTCCACTGGAGACACCTGGAATCTTTCAAGAGGTGTAGGATCAGTTGTGACAGAGGACAAACCTTTGTTTCTCTTGGTCTGTGCTCTATTTATAAATACAATTGCAGATGCAGCAGAGTAGTCTTGCAGTGTTTGATTACTCACTCCAAACACCGGTATTTTAAATCTGTGGGTGAAAAATGATCTCATGGTAGGTCATCTTATTTATTGCAATACACAACTATGACAAGTGAGAAGAAATGAAAAAGTGAAGTTAATGTTTATTCTGCAATAATGAATTGTTTAGAGAAAAAAGTTTTCCTAGGAACTATTTGCTGCAGGAGGCTTAGTATAGCAGGTCTGATCCTCCCTACTGTGAATTACACACACAACCATAGATATACCTAACGTATTTTAAATACAAACTGAGCACCAATAGAAATATGAAATCTATTGCTTCTTCCTTGCAGTTTCAGTCACTTATATAATCGAATTCCAGGATCTGTGGTTTAAATAGTAGTGTGGTTTTTCTCTCACTCAGAGTACCTCACTTAGAGTACTGGTATTATAAATGGTTTTTAACCAGAAAATCTTAATAGGTGCTGTTGAATTTTGCAGAAAAATAAATTAATTGTCACCTGATTTAAGTGAGCTCTCAGTGAGTTTCATCAATTGTGAGCAGAATACACATTTGGTTTTAGTCTCGAATCATTCGTTTTATAAGGCTGAAAAGTGCATAACAAATAATTTTGGTTGGTTTTTAAAGGACAAGTTGATTTTGCATTTTTACTGGCTGCCTTAGAATATTGTGCTCATTTCTAAGAGGCAGAAATTCTAACAGCTCTTCCCTAATAAGATAAAAGTTGTAGAAAACATGCATTTGAGATTTTGTAATTAAGTACTCAATTTGAGCACACTTACAAATGCCAGAGGTAATGATTCTTTGAAGTTTATCGTTCATAGTAATCTTTTCATACCACAAAAAAGGCAAGGAATACTGTGACCAAACAAAATTAGAACTATAAATCAGATTAGCCCTTTGCTTAGTTTTTCATCAAACAACCAGTTCAATAAATCACTCTGCATGGCCTATACATTATGCTTACTGCTTTTCCTGTATCTACATCAGCACAACAGTGTGCCATAAAATGGCATTTGATATATGCAAAGTGAGTCAATGGATGTTTTAGAAGGAAAAAAAAGAGATATTTGCTTTACTGTTTTAAATGCGGTAGTTTCCAGAGAATATTTGGTTGGAGAATACCAGCTGGCTGTAGTGGTATGGTAGGAGCATGCAGTAAATTTCTGCAATATTGTGCTCCCACAGACAAAGTCAGTTACTGGCTGCTATCCTAAGCCACCGGGCCAACTTTACGTTTTGGAATGTGAAGGTTAAATTCCGTGATTCATTTATCAGGTACGCCTGAAATGATACATCTACATTTTCCTTTGAAGTTTTGTATATGTGGCATGTTCCTGTCCATCTCTGGTCTCACTGGTGGAGCTGGTCCACGATTCCACGAGCTGGTCCCCCTCTTCCATTTTGCAGTCTTTCACAAGATGACCAGCACAGTGGGCATTTCCCCTAGCCTTGCACAAAGTCCCAGGTGTTTCAGCTCACACCTTGTGCCAAAACGCAGTGAATCTGTGCATGCGTTTTCACGGTACGGTTTGCAGACAGCAGGAGCTTGAGTCAGCCTGACTCACAATGTTCAGAGAAAGGGAGAGGTTAGGCAGCACTGGAGATGTTATTGCAGTAAAAGCAAAGAAATTCTGGTTTTTATTCTTCTAACAGTTGAACAAAACTGTGCAGACCTCAAATTTGACTGGCAATAAGGAGAGTTGATAAATGAGTGTCTTTTAACCATCCCAAGGTAACAATAATGGATAAACAAATGAATAAAGAAATAAGAATTGTTCCTTGATGCATCATTGATTAGAACCTTCGTCTCCTGACTCTATTTCTGTGCTTTTTATGTTATCTATTTGGTACCTCTAAATAGTTGGAAACAACAGTAGACACAACCTAGGTATAAACTGGATTGATGAGTATCTTGGTCTTTTTGATTAACATTCCTGCATTTTGAAGCTAAGACATTAAAACTGCTTAGCATAGAATATTTTTTACTTATAAGTACTGATTTTTGTGTGAAAATATTTTTTTGCTGAAATCAAAATTACTCTTAGGAGCAGTGGTTCTGACATAACTTTGGTTCGATAGGTACCAAGATGGAGCTTGAGACTGTAAGGAAGTTAAGTACTTGCAGGCCAGCTAATATTAGCATTATTAGCTATCAATCACTATTCATAGCAGAGGTAAATGGTATATCCAGATCACAGGCAATCTTAGTCTCCATTTATCAAAGCAGGGACACACATGGTGATTTTGCATGTCTTAGCTTAAGGTCTTTGGGTCACAGAGGACTTTTTTTGTCTTGTCTTTTTTCACAAATGTTTGTGAATGGATCTAGTTTTCATTCGGTATAAAATTTTTAAGTGATTCATCTAGAAATACTTGACAGAATGCAGCCAGTGTTTTCCTGTTAGCTTCATCTGTAAAGTGTGCCAAGAAAGAGACTTAATAGACACTATGAAAAATGGAGTATATTCTCCTCTCTAATATGCCTTTTGGCTTATTGAAGACATTTATAACTGGGGATTAGAGTATCAAAGAGCCTGAACATCGTCTCTTTTACAAAATGTGTTTATTAACTACACTATGTTTATAATTAAGCTGCACAGCTACAGTCTGTAGTCTCTCCTTTCTTTTACAAAGGAGGTAGCTGGGAAGCCATTCACTCTTGGCTTGGTCCTGGCCGGGAACAGAAGCTGAGCCTGCGAAAAAGCTGACCTGTATGTTATGGGGAGTTGTGTTGCCTTAAGTTGGGCAGGCTAAATCTCGGAACTTTTGATAACTACTTTTTTAACCGTTGGACTTCAGACAGCCCAGAGCGAAACCTGAACATTGTATTCTTCTGTCTCACAGTAGCTCCCATGAACTAATCGCTTAAAGGCTACACGAGCACTGAGGACAGCTGTCCTCTGGTATTTGCTAAGGTGGAAAAGCTGAACCTACCGACAAGTCATTACTTCTATTCCATTATTTTAACTTTCTTAATATGATACATTATATAAATGTGCATTTATAAGACTCCTTGTTGTTGCTTACTTGGGAAACTTGGATTTCTTGACATATACTGATTCATTCAAACTGATTTTTATAGTGCTGCAGTTCCCTCACAATCAGAAGGTGATTCAGTCCATCTAAGATTCGAAATTAATCCTCTCTAATGAGATGTCTTTGGTCATCGTGATCTCTTCAGGAGACAAATTTGCTGACTTCTGATTTTAGGTCTTGTGTCCTAAGCTCAATGCTGTGATTGAGGGAGACCTTATTAATGCTTATAAATATCTGAAGGGCAGTTTGAGGGAGGATGGAGCCAGACTCTTTTCAGTGGTTCCCAGTTACAGGACAAGGGACAACAGGAACAAGCTGGAACATAGGAAGTTCCACTCAAATATGAGTAAGAACTCCTTTACGGTGAGGGTGACAGAGCCCTGGAATAGGGTGACCAGGGGGGTTTTGGAGACCCCTTCTCTGGAGATCTTCAAGACCCGCCTGGATGCAGTTCTGAGTGATGTGCCATAGGCAATCCTGCTTTGGCCGGGGAGTTGGACTAGATGATCTCCAGAAGGTCCCTTCCAACTCCAACAGTTCCGTGACTCTGTGATTGAGATGTTTGTCACAGTGCTGTTCTGTACACAAACAATCAAGGGATGTCAATCTCACTCCTTTCTCTAGTGTTAAATTCTTGCTTTAAAAATCAGCTGTTTATGTGCATCCCATTTGTTAACATAGTATACTTTTAAACAATATTATACACTGAGACCCTCAAAATATGTGAGCTATGAAGATCAATAAATCACAAAGATACATTATAGCAGATTCTTAGTGACATTGTATATTGCTTCTAGTATTATAATATAGTAGGTGGGTTGGGCATAAAACTGAATATGGGTAGGATTCTTTATCCTTATTTTTATTTTTTCATGTATTTATATAAGGCAAAAGACTACCAATTATATATTCCTGAAGAAAAAAAAATAATACATGAATATGGTTAGTGAAATAATTTTAAAAACATGAGATCTTGTTGTCTAATATTACCTTGATTCTCAGGTACTTGACTTTTTATCTCTCAGTCAGCCAACATGAGCCAAAAAGTGGCCTAAAGGCTTAGATGTTCCGGTGGTTACTCCAGCACAATCTAATCTGTGACCTCTATCCCTTTGGTTTTTATAATGCCCTTATAAAAACATAGTACATTTAAGTATGCTTAAAGTGCTACTGGCTATAATTAAAGTTCTGTCAGCCTTTCCATTATAAATCCCTCTTTTCAAGGTTTAATATCTCAGCAGTTTCAATTCCCACTGGGCTAAACTTGATACAGAAGCTGTCAGCATGAATGCAAATCCCTCCTACCTTCAAAAATATTTTCAATTCATAAAGTTGCTGGTTTTTATTGAGTCCTACAGTTTGCAAAAGCTCCCCTCCCAAAATGTCTTACATTGTCTTTTCTCATCTTACAAAAATCAAGAAATAAATGTGTCCCAACTTTGAAATGCAGAAACACACGGATGGAGTTTCCTTTTCCCTTGTTCTATGTTATAGATTAAGTGCAGATTCTACCTGTATTGAAAACTGCTGAGTTAAAATTAGATACCCAGACTCTTCCAGACTGCATCTGCTAGGATGTGGAAAGCAAAAGTTAATTACCTTGGCCATAAACTATTATACCTTATATAATACCTCATACCAAATAAATTTCCTGCATTTATTTCTTGATACTGGACTGCATTCTCTAAGCCTTTGATTCGAGGTAAGTAGGTGACTTGGAGAAATTAGTATATACCCTGTGTAATGAATTCCTCAGTTTGCTGATAAGTCTAGAGCTGCTTAGTACCCCTCTGCTTGACCATCTTCTACTTCAGTAGTTCAAGTTGTATTTCTAGATAGGAAGGAAAATGACCACTTTTGGTCTCCAGTATCAGGAAAATAATATTTTGAAATGCAAACTCGGACCTAAACCGGAAAGAAGATAATTGTCAACAGTTTGATGGTCTTCTAATTTTATTGATGTCCACATTTAAAATTATTATGGAATATTACAGAAAAAAAACATTGGTGTTTCCCTCTTTCTTACAAATGAAATCTGTTCATTCTCTTATGGTTCACTCTTCTATACAGACTCTCAAACAATTGATGCCTTAATCAAAAAATATTGCATCAGGACTTCTTGATCTCTTCCATTCTGGGTTCATGAATATTATATTCCTGAACAGAAACTCAGCTGTAAAGTTGAGTTCTCTCCCCCTTCCCTCTAAGCTTGTGACTAGGGCATATTTCTGGGACTGGAAGCAATTTATGGGACTAAAAACATCAGAAGTAGAAGGACTTCGGTCATCCCATTCTGGGTGACTGCTTAAACTTTGGGCTGTTACAAGAAAGGACCTATCTGGCTGTAAAAGTGGAGGAGATCATTTCAGGATCTGTAGCTCAGTTTCACAACCACAAAACACTAGCTGAATCTGCAATATAGGCATCACATATCCAGATTTTGAAATATATTATTTTTCTTTGGTGTTTCTATTTGGGTGCCCTTGGCATGCCAGTCAGCGTGAGACCTGCTGTTCTGAACCCCATTCTAGCTAGTGTATCTAGAGACACGCTGATGCACGAGGATTCATGGCTATGCATGTAAACTTAAATTTTACCATTGCAAAAGAAAGAATAAACCCCCCTAATTTTATATATATAAATATACACACACATACATATTTATACACATACACTTTGAAATACACTTTGCCTTTGCGTTGATTGCACAGTGGCAAATTGGGAAAGGGAAAACTGAGAAATTGTCAAAATAACCCAAATACTACTGTTTTATCAGCAATAGCAGGAAAATAGTGGCAAGCTGTTCAGCACAGAAGCTCTCTGTTAGGTCTGAAATAGGCTTCAGTCCTAAATACCACCTGTGAACAAAGTAGATGGTTCCGTATTAGCATCCCCTCTCCTCTGGAGATACCTCTTGACTTTTCTTTTGGAGATGTTTGTTGTGGGTTAACTTTGGAAAACAGCCAAACTCCCACCCAGCTGCTCACTTACTCTGTCTCCTTACGTCTCTGTGCCATTGTAGGGACAGTGGTTGTAGAACTCCAAAGCTCCAGGATTCCTGGAAAAGCGCTTTAGCTCATAGCAAATAGCAACCACATCCATCTATGACATTTCTATTTTTTTTTAATTTTTTTTTAACCGTGCAGTTCTAAACAGGCACTTATACATGGTGAGGTACAGAGGTACATTGTCATTTCTACCATTAGGTTTCTAATGCAAATTGATTTACAATGAAATTAAAAAATGGGCAATTGATTTTAATCTGTTTAACCTGGTTATAGTTTTGTTAATACGTCTGGCTGGAAAGAGCCACATTTTAGTTGAAAAATGGTAATTTAGGTAGAAATGGCTTGAGAAATGGTTAAGAGTGGAGAATTTCTAAATGCTTGGGAAAACTATTTGTTACACCAAAAATTATGTATTTTCACACATAAAAGCAAAATATTAGTGGAAGTGTTCGAAAAGTCAACACAATGAAGTATATATAACTAAAATTACTCTTAACACAAAGCCTTTAATACTGCACGACTGGTTGCCCTGTCAGTTTAGTCCTGTGCCTGTTTTGGTTAGAAAACACTGGCTGCTATAAGCATACAAGTGGAATGTATCAATAGTGATGTAAATAGTTATATTTGCAAAGAGAATAAAGAGATTATCAATGGATTATTAATGACATCTTCTGGGATTTCATGTTTGTCATTGTCACTTCCTATATTTTGTTATTTACTGTGACATTAAATAACATAACAAGTAGCAAGAATCACACGGAAAGTCATCTGATTGATAAGCTTTTGTCATGTTATGTTACTTTTTTATGACTGTCTTAGATCTGATAAGTACCCACAAGTTGCCTAGAACTATGGACTAAAACGAAAAGAGTGCTTATTTGCAAAAAAATAAAAAGATAGATTTTCTTTCACTGCAAATCAGGATATTTGATCCCCTTTTCACCAATTATAACTCATGGGCCAAACCCAAGTATGTAGTATGTAGTAGTATAAATTATCTTTTTGAAAATCGATAGGTTATTCTGTTAGAAGCTGAAGATACTAGCCATTCCTGAATGTGAATTGAAGCTAGCCATATATGTGGAGCCCAAACTAGCTGGGGAGTAGCACTGGTAAGAGAAAAAGACACAAGAGATGAAAAGATGCATGCACCATAAAAAAGTAAGGAGTAGAAATGAGTCAGAGAGACGGTCAGGCCAGTTAGAACTAATCCTTCCTAAATCTCAAATAAAATATGCAATCAAGAAAAGTTCAGTGTCCTACTTTTGTGCAAAGAAAAGTTGAATGCAAAGTGGTGCTTTTGGTCTGGTTGGAGTAAAGCCCCGGTGCCAGAATACACAGACACTTTGTCTGCTCAGAAGCCTACAGCTGTTGTGCTTTTCAGTTTGGTTCACTTGAGTTCTTTTGTCATTCAGGTGCTCTGCCTTATTGAACTAAATCCCCATGTATTTGGAAGTCACTGAAAAGAGGCTGCATTTGTAGGCAGTCTAACTGTGCTTGTTATTGTTTGTGACTTGAAGTGGATTCCTAAGATGGTGGAATAAAATATTAATGAAAATGCATTGGAAATGTGTTAAAGCAACCATTTCTGAAATATCTAAAAAGAGACCTTTTTTTGAGGGGAAGGAAGCACTTTAGTTTTAGTTTTTAAATATATTTATATACGTATAAATATAAATACACACACAAACAAATGCACATCCTTCTAAATGGTGATACTTTTTAATGTATCCATAGAAATCCAGCTGCAATCACAGAACTTTGTAATAAACTATCTCATTTTATTTACTGGACAGAAGAATTTTCTGATCTGCAAATAATTTAATACTGATCATAATATGTGGGAGGAATGTACTATACCAAACACACTGGATTTTTGTAAATCTCTTTAATATTGGCAAGATCTAACAAAGATGCATGCTCCTATTACAGGATTTACACAATGCTAAATATTTTTAGATTGATCTCAGAAGAAGTACTCAGGGAGGACTCTTCCAAGAGTCTCAAGAGGATCTAGTTTAGCATTAATTTTAAACAAATGAAAAAATACAACAAATGTAATATAATTTGAACATTTAATCTGGTTACCTTTTAACCTTTATGAAATGGTAGACCTTGCGTTTTCAGTGTAATAAACACAGGAATTCTTCCCTAATGTAAATCTAAGACTTTTTTTCTTATAAAATTGATTCTGCTTCAGTAATTCTGAATCTCTCTCAAACAAATGGAAAGAGGAATAACATGAAGAAAATGATCAAATGATTGCACACAGATTATTGTTGCAACTAATTTTTCTGTTACTTGCAAATACAAGAGTGTTAACCTAGAATAATGCACCTCAAAGTGATGCAGAGCTCAGCTCTGTCTAGTTTTTTTTAATTTCAGCTCAGATCTAAACATCTTTCTCCTATGAGATGAAATATACAGTAAGAAAATGACATGCCAGCTTATACAAAACCTGATAGGAAAAAGTTCTGCTTTGTTTTGTAAGGTTTTTTGGATCTGAATGAAGGCATTATTAAATGTCTTAATCTGGGCTATGTAACGCACATCTGGGCTCTCAGCACTCTTATGGGCAGAGAAAAGCCAGGATAAAGTGGTAATTGTTAACTTTATTGTTTCTGTAGCAAAACTAAATCAACATGAAGTCACAAGCTCCGTTTCTTTTGTAAGAAATGGAACAAAGAATAAAGTTTTCAGTTCTCCTCTGGGACAGCTTTTGAGCTGTTGGGGACAGATGAATTAGCACTCAGCAGCTGAGATAAAGTTACCAGCTGAGATAGTCTGTTTGCTCAGAGCCCTTCACTGAGGTTTTAGCTGTGCATATTCCGTGGGCACATATGGTCAGTGTATAAGGGATATCTATGTACCTCACCTCCTTTGGTGTTTAGGTATCTGCACTTTAGGTCTGGCTGAAGAGGTTCTGGTGTTATAACATTTCTATAAGTAAACCTGACACATTAGAGCATGAGCTTATACTCTCTATATAGCTATTTATGGTGATTTGGATTTCTCTAGTGAATACAATTTGCAGAAATGTGCTTCAAATATTTCAATTCCACGTGCTGATCCTGTGTGGTGTAGGAAACTTGAATACTGCTTGATCCCCTTATAAGCTGAAAGTGTTTCAGGTGCTCTTAAATCTTACAGCTGTGCATGGTTTCCATCTAATCATTTATATTGGTTTTATCAGGGCGGTAACACAATATCTTACCAGTGTGTGTCCAGAAGATAACTGTGCTCATAATTCTAGATCAGGTGTTCAGTAGTTGCCAAGGTTTTTGAAATGTTCCAGATAAGGTATGGTAAGAGGCAGTAAACTGAGAAGATGGTTGTCTTCATATATCCTCTGAAAGCAATTTGATTTTTCAAATTATGTTTGCGATAACACTGAACACATAAAGGCACTGATGTATTTTAACACCGTTGCTAGAAATCATAAACAATTTTTGTTGCTCTAACTCCATGATGGAAAAGAATCAGCCAACTTGTTTTGTTTGCCCTCAGGTCATGGTAAAGTGTTGTAAAGCTCACAAAATTAAAAATGGCAATGAATAAGCAACTGATTCATTTCTTCTGTGTTTCCAGAAATTAGAAGTGGTTTCTTTTCACCAGCCTAATTTTTACCTTCCATTTGTTCACTTAAATGCCTCTCTGACAGATAGCACTTCACAGCTTTGTAGATGTGGCTGTATTTTTCTGAGAGGCTCAAGGACCTGCGATTTTTATTGTAAACTGCAGTGAAGCAGAAGGTTTGGGTTACTAATGAAACCGCACACAACTTGCTAAGACATAAAGAGGTAAGAAGCACAAGGAAATGCAAAGCTGTTTGGACAGAAAGACACTGTTCCTGGGCTAGTTAAAATACTAGTAAAAGAGTAAAAACATGTTTTAAAGAGAAAGCAAAGGAAAAACATAAAAATTCAAAGGTAAGAAAAGGTGTAAGTTATCAACCGTAAGAGACGAAAGGGCTCAGGACACTTCTTTAACCAGGTGAGCTCTTTATAGAGCAGAATCAACTATCATTGTACAAAAATTTTCTCAGGACAGAAGGTATTTTTCCTTAAACTAAAAGATGGAGTGCTCCATGTGATAATTACCTCTCATGATACTGTTGGATTCCAGGATGCAACAGGAACAAGGAGCTTACTGAAAGCTGCACACATATCATTAAATAAGACCCCATCTGTAAGTTTGCTTTTCAGTCAAGAATATCACACAAACGTTCTGTGAGACAACACGATTGTACAATTTTGCACTGCATTTCAACAGAATAAGTGAAAGAGCCAGTAGTATGAGGTCTCTGATAGTTCTTTGCCAAAATATTTTGCAACTTCTTTCAAGTTTATATTAAGTGCTTAAGATCTGTTGCTATTAATTGTCTATGGTCTGCAAATTAAAGGAAGTATTTTATTGGCATAAAACTCCTTATTCTCTGAAAATCAGAGCAATAATGACAGATAAAGTGCCTTGAATACTGATCTCTCACCACGTTCTCCTGCATGCCCTTGGTGTCTCACCGGAGCTCCCCAATTCCTGTTTCTCTAGACCAACAGATCTTCCTTCGGGGAAAGCAGCAGTAGATAGGATTCAGGCATATTTAACAGTCTTACCTTGCCTTTGCTACAATTTTGAGAGTAGGAGCACAGAAGCAAATTATGACAGTGTTAGTAAATGTGATTATAGCACCTCAGCTTTTCTGTGGTGCGTGAGTTACGTACATTCTCTGACTCGTATCAGTAAGCAATGAGGTGCTGTGCCTTCAGCTCACTAAGGTGTGCTTACTACTGAGTGAAGGTGCCAACACAAAGTGTTGCCATCGGCTGGTGTGCTGACAAGTGTCTGCATCCTAGCATTGCTCATCAGTTTGTTGTATGTATGCACATACACTAGAGGCCTTTCTGCCATTGCTTTTTCAAACTGACAAACCAGCCAAAGATTCGGGATCTTTCAGGTTGTTCTTGTAAGGTGACTAACCTTAGAGTCATGTTTTTCTTTAGTGCAGTTCTGATCATTCTATTCTCTACACGGAAAGAACAGCAAACCGCAGCTCATAACTTTGAATTTATTTTGGTCAACAACCTCCAAAAAGCTTTCTCTGTAGGTTTTTTTCTCCTAGGGTTTTTCCACGCTCTCTGGACCCACACCCTGTTCCAGCGTGCTTCTTCCAGTCTCTGAATCAAACCCTTCGCGTCTGCTTCAACATGTTAATCCCAGCACAATTTCACACATCAAGAGACTGAATTCCTAAGCAGGCTTGGTGAAGTGGGATGCGGGCAGATGAGACAGAGGGAAGGAATCAGTGACATGAATCTGTCTCCAGCAGCTATTTTCAATTAAGATGGGTCTTCGTGGCCCCAAAATTTCACAGTGAGAGCAAATCAATGGAGAGGCTACCAGCTCCTTTAGCCTTAGCCCTTGAGGAAAATGCTGTGCAGATGCTTTCTTGACCTAGAGACGGGCAGATCCACTGCCATGGGGACACTGCAGCCACAATACGCGTTAGCCATGGACTGGGAAGGCACCACTTCAGCTACTTCAGATTCCAGGTGTGTAAGTCTGCGGGTTCAGCGATGGTGGAGAGGAGTTCCTTCACTTGATGGTGGTTTTAAAAGCCACTGTGCAGGCCTAAGGAGAATAGGCATTTTGCATTTAAAAAACAGG
>JAOXNO010000001.1:164716722-164729875 GCA_028565335.1 Limnodromus scolopaceus
TTCCTTCACTTGATGGTGGTTTTAAAAGCCACTGTGCAGGCCTAAGGAGAATAGGCATTTTGCATTTAAAAAACAGGGAAGGAATTATGAGTTTTAGCATACTTTTGACCATTCTGTTCAAAATGAGTTAATTAAACTCCAGAGATGAGGAAGACCTATTGAAACGTTGGGAACATTGACCTTTTCCTTTGACTGTCACCTTATTTAAATAATTCCAGGCTTAATTAACTGACTTGGAATGAATTGATAAAGGGTTACTGTCACTTACAATTTCTCCTCTTTGAAATGTACCGGTTCTGTGCAACTGCTGTAGCTTCCTATGTTCACCCTAATTATTAAAGTGAATAGTTTTAAAAGTTGGATTTTTACTTTAAAATCTTTAATAACTGGCTTATAAATACAACTGGAAACATTTAATATGGTAAGTTCTACATAACATATACATAAACACATATGCATACAAATATATGATGGTCTATAACACTTATCTACATCCATTATTCTTTAAAAAGTTAGACTTTTTGCTGAAGTTGGCCGTAAATATACAGAAAAGGTGTTGGCATTTGTGTATAATGAATTCTAATAATGCTCCATGAAGATTTAGAAGTCCCAGATTCTCAAGCCAGATAAGGATCCTAGCTCAAGACCCCGTGAGTTGAGAAGTACCTTCAAAATACCTGAGGCAAGAATTTGGTTATGTTCTTATAGTCCATAGGCTGAAATTACAACTTTATCAGAAAAAAGGAGTGTTTTTCTTTTTAACCTTCCTATTCTGATGCACTCACAGCAGTCTTTAGCTGGGGAGCCAAGGACTACCTGAGAAATGGGTAATTCATTATCCTCGGAGAGGTGGAGGAGTATCTTTCCAGAACACAGGAATGATGCAGCCTTGGGATATTGTGCTCTGAGACTGGCACAGCTCTGCTGGCAAAAAAAGCCTCTAGGGTAGTAGTAGCAACGCAACTGCACTTCTTTTGGTTTAATACAGTTCACTTTCTTATTGAGAACCTGAAGTGCTGTTAAGCTGGTTTCACTGGTATAAATAATGTTCAGAGGCCAACTGTTCACAGGTAGGGATCCTGGTACTGCACACTGCCAAAGTGCTCATAATGCAGATCTGGCCTAAGGTATCAAACTAAGTAATACATCATTAAGTCATCTATTACTGAAACCTGCAGTAGAGACTCTGTGGAATATCTTAGTCTGAATCTCTAAGGTCAAGCAGTATCTTCATTTTGTGGGCCATAGACAGGACCGTTGCAAAAGACGCATCCTGAGCCAACACCCAAAAAGGATCCAAAACATGTAGGCACTGCTAGAGTTGGATGGTCCATTTCGGGTAAAATCCTCTGGCCTTGTGTGTACGGCCACTTATGGTAATCATGCTTTTTGGAATGCCTGCCAGCTCAGGGAGGCTGAAGCTTGCGAAAACGGTTCTTATGCATATGCAAGAAACATACAGTAAGCCAGATCTAAATATGTCAGATCTATTACATTTTCACTATGTATACTCCTTGTAGAGTTGGCTTTTTTGATATACATTCAATAAAAAGAGCTCTATAGCTCTTTCTGTGCTTTGTCTGTGCTGTTATAAAAAAGAGGACTTTTCCCTGGCCATAGATCCAAGCGGCATGAACTGGACATCACCCACACTGTGCAGAGCTGGATGTCAGAGCTGGATGTCACTCGCACTGCGCAGAGCTTGCACCCTCCAGAACAGACTGGCCATGTCCAGTTTATACAGCCCTGTGCTTTCCCTTGGCTCCACGTGATGCCCCTTGGGCCATAAACCAGAATTTTTGTTTACATATTGGTTTATCTTCTGTACAGAGCACCAGAGTTACTGGGAAGGCTGTGTTGCAACCTACAGACAAAAGGAAAGTGAGGAGCACGAAACTGAGTGTAAGTGGGATACACAGGGACGTCTGAAAGTGCAAAGCTTGCTAAGATACTGTGGTAGGAAAAGATAAAGGGAATTAAACAGATCCAGCCTTGTCCAAGTTGCCTTTTGAGGTTGATTTCTAGAGTAAACGATTCCCCAAATTGTGGTTAGAAGAGAATTAGTTTGGGTAGTTGGAAACTTACCTGGGAGGCAGGTTACAAACAGTGTGGGCAGCAAGAGCAGAGTGCCCTGTCCCTCTCTCTGTTCCTGGGCCCTCTTTTATTTAACTGTACTGGCACAGATTATCAACACAGTAGTCAAGATTTCCCAAATAATTTAAACAATCCTCCTCACTTTCTTTCACTCTCTTGCTCTCCTTGAATATATGCATATGACAGTGTGTGTGTACACATATATAAGTATATTGAATACTATATGCAAGCAATACCATATATATGCATACTATTATGTATGTATGTGTTGATGTATATGCATGCATATGTGTGTCATTTGCTAGATTACTTTGAACTGTCAAATAAAGGTGCTTATGTTTATTATTCATGACTCAGAAAGGCAAAGAAATAGCCTAAGGAAGAGCAAAGAGAAATGCAGAGCTTACAGAAAACACATCTCAGTTTTATAGATGGGGATTTCAAAACCTACTACTTGCTTTATAGTATATCCATATCATGACCCATCAATTACAATAGTCAGGAAAGTGATACCGTATCTTAATGACATAACACATTATTATCTGACCTAAAGAGCTGTGAGACATAACCTCCATCAAACCTGCTCTTATTATCAATTTGTACTTTCTGATCACGCAGAATGGATTCTCTGTCTCCTTGTATAACTTGCAGGGATTATTTCGTAATTTGCTGGTGTCATTTGCTGTACCTCATCATTTGCCTGATGAAAGAAAACGGAAAACCAACTTCATTAAACAGTAAATAAAACTCAGGATGAAGACAAAACATCTAGCATGGATGCTGGTAATTAGTTTCTTGTTACAAATGAATGTTTTGAAGGAACAGCTTAAAGGTTAGGTTGTGGGTTGTTTTTTTTTTTTTTCACCCCTTTCTCTCTAATATTTTTCTGGATGTGCATACTGATGGGGTTTGTGGTTATAAGAACTTCCATTCTGCATCTTTGGCCAGTGTTGCAAATAATAATAATATTATGATTTATTCTTTGGTGCAATGCTTTGCACCTTTGGTTGCAATGCATTCAGAGAATGTGTTTATGTACAATACAAATTAAATCCTGATCATGACAGGGATTTGTTACTCTTGGAATGCAATTTAGTTGCTGAAATAGAGGTGTTCAATGACATGCTATGTGCACAGGGTATCTTTCTTGACCTCCGCATACTAGTCTTGTAGGTTCTATGTCATATCTGATAGCCTAGGTGCCTATATTGACCACTTGAAATGGAAGACAGCTATTTTTAGGTTCCTAATCACTCCTCATGAGTATTTTATACATTCTTAAAATGACAAAAGTAAACCTTCATCCCTCATGCAATGCTATGTACAAAGCTCCAACCGATGAGACAAAAGGAGCTATTCTGGACAATGAGATCAGCTCCCTCACAAGTCTGAATTCAAAGAGAAGATCCCCTGGCTGTGGCTGTGTTATGAAGCCCACATGAGTCGGCCAGAATCATGGGAGATCAGGTGCAGTATTAGCTGATAGTCAAACTGCACAGATTAATTGTGAAATGGGCACCAAGCGAAAGGTAATACTGGAGTTAATTCTGACGTGAAGATGTGTTCACATCTGGCTGGTGCTGCTTCCTTTTCAGGCAGACCCACACTGAAGGTTTAGTGAACAGGAGACTATTCATTCCCATGTCCTTGACTCCAGGGTCAAATCCCTTCTTCTGTTCTGTGTCTCTTCCCTCTGCCCCAAGGGAAGTAAGACATTTCTGTATTTTCAGCTTTATTTTATGAATGGCTTTTCCTTGCTACGAACCAAAGTGTTCAAAGGCACAGCAGCAGGCAAAAGGCTGCAGGAAAGAACAATATCTGAAGCAATCACCATGCTGTTAGAGCTGTATGGAACAACTTTGCTTCTTGGGTTTGACAGAAAAAAATGAGGAATTTAAAGTGTTATTTTGGGGTCTGTATTGTATCAAATTTATATATACTCCATTGTTATTGGCCAGAGGAATCTCTTTGCTGCATTATTTTTCCTCAAACTGAAATAGCCCATGCATCCATCTCTAAACAAAGGGATTAGGTAATTTTAGGGAAGATCTTCACCCTCGGCTGCCTCTTGGATAGAAACAGTACTGCCAGCAGGAGATGAGATTCCCAACGGGTTCCTGGTGACCTGGCCTCATTAGCCAAGTTGTAAAATACTGTGATGGGGGGATCAGAGTCTCTCCTGCAGAGGCGGTTCTGTTCTGATGGCTAATTAGTCTTTCACTGGGGAGAAGCTGGGGTACCCAACCTTCTGCACAGGCATTCCAAGAATTAGGTTGGCAGGTTCACTCTGCTGGTCAAACTGTTGGAAAATAGGCTAAGTATATCCTCTCTCTACAAAACTTTTTTTTCTGAGTTTTGACTCATCCTTTTACAAAAATGTGAATGATATTTTTACATTCTTTAACCAGTACATAGGCAAGAGGTTCCTTAGATTATAAAAATAAGTTATTTTAAGTTCCATTGCAATGCTTCAGTGCATTATTATTATTACTTCTACTATTATTGTTATTATTATTGTTTATATTTAAGACAACTGAATTCCATTTCAGGAATAAGCACCTGATGAGTAATATGAGGCCAAAAGGTTTCCAATGAACTTTAACGTTACTGTATAATTTTTCCCTATTGTTTGACCATCGTGTTCCATTTCTTTATGTAAGAAGTGTCAGTGCTTGCTGTGCTCCTGTTGGCAGAGTGCTTAAGTAAGTCATAACTTTTATGGAAGCCCCTAAATAGCCTGATATAGTTTTCATATGCTTGGCCTTCAACCAAAAGTCCTTTTTTATTGTGAGCTCTACCCCGCATCAAGCTGAGCAGCAAATGAGACAAGCAAGTTTTCCTTTTTCCTCTTCGGCAACCTGTACTCCAATTTTGCAGGAACTTGGGTGATCTTGTTTTTTCATTCTGTCAGGAAGAGGTATTCTTCCACAGTTATTTGGCACTGGCACGCACTGGGTCACACGGCAGCGTCAGCTTCTGTGCATTAGACAGTACTCGGAACTAGTTAAACTGGATGACTCTGTGGGGTTTAGTAGATCAATTGCCATTTTCATTTGGGACAGCCCTCGAAATCCTAATGAGAATAACAACACTTGTAATTAGAAGTCTACAAAATCTTTTAAAATAATCACTTAAATTTAAAATGTAAATGTGGCTGTAATTAATTAGTCTATTTAGAATAAAGCTTTCTAATTAACAAATGTAAATTGGGAATTTTCTGTAGATTTCATAAGGACCAAAGTGTTTCTCATGGGAGCTGAAAAGAGACGCGTTTCCATGTGAATGCATATTAAGCCCTGGTGGCTCACACCTCTGCACAAGCCTGTGGCAGTGAGAGGGACTGTCTCTGACAGGGTCATAGTAACACCAGAGTCACAGAGATTTTCTTAAGACCTGTAACACAAAATCCTACTTTTTAAAATAATATTTTTTTAAACTAAGGGTTCATAGAATTATAGAATCGTAGAATACCAGGTTGGAAGGGACCTCAAGGATCACTTGGTCCAAACTTTCTTGGCAAAAAGCATGGTCTGGACAAGATGGCCCAGCATCCTGTCCAGCTGAATCTTAAAAGTGTCCAATGTTGGGGAATCCACCACTGCCCTGAGGAGATTATTCCAATGGCTGATTGTTCTCACTGTGAAAAATTTTCCTCTTGTGTCCAATCAGAATCTCTACAGGAATAACTTGTACTCATTACCCCCTGTCCTCTCCATGGGATTCCTTGAGAAAAGGGAGTCTCCCTTTTGTAGCCACCCTGTTTAACACTGAAACATGATGATAAGGTCTCCCCTAAGCCTTTTTTTTCCCAAGGCTGAACAAAACCAAATCTCTCAGCCTTTCCTCATCTTCCCAGTCCTTCGATCATCTTTGTGAACCCAAGTGGGGACCCCACTTGTGACAGGTTACCAGTTTGAAAAAGAACCATCACCCTCTGGCAGTGGCCTGTCAGCTGGTTCCCCACCCACTGCACAGACCCCTTGTCTAGACTGTAATACATCTTAGTCTCTAGGAGGAAGCTGTGGGGACCGTGTTGAAAGCCTTGGAGACATCCAGGCAGACAATGTCCACCTCTTGCCCCTCATCGACCGAGCAGGTTACTTAGTTGTAGAGGGAGATCAGGTTTATCAAGCACGATTTGCCCTTGATGGATCCGTGCTGGCTTTTCCCAATCACAGGCTTGTGAGTTATGTTTTTCAAAGCTGAAAAAGTGACTAACAGCTGAAAAGCTGAAAAACAGACCCAAAACTGAGTTCCCCAATAAAGGTACAACAAAGATCCTGAAGTAATACTGTGTTGAACTCTGACCAGCAAGGACGACTAACCATCACCTCTGACTGTCCATCACCTCTCTACTGAAGCCAGTGGTTGATTATAGAAGTAAAAAAAAATAATAAATAAATCCTCAGGAAATTTAAACTTTTGAAATCTGATTTCATTGCACATCAGGATCACACAGAGAACAGAACCTAACAAGCACAAAGTGATTTTGGTACTTGATGCATACCAGATCCCAGAAATTCTATTTAAAGTTTAATATATATTTATATTTCTTTATCTACTGAACTATATTTAAATCCTTTCACATCATTTCAGAAATACTGAGTCAGCAGTTACCCTGTTTCATTCCGACACAGTCAGGAGAATTGAATCTGCAGACTGCCGAGCTATGTACCACGTGGCTGAGAAGTAGAGTAAATTATGTGTAGCTCCATGCTGCCATGGTATCAGGATTATTCAGACTGCACTACGTGTCTACTTATGGACAATGGACTAGTCAGTACAGTCAAAGTTCCACATACAGTCAGCTGAAGAGCTTTCCAGATTCCTCTGACTGTGACTTGGTCCCAAATGACTGCCCTAAGAGCTTAGATACGCAACTCTCATTGAATACACACCTTATAGATACCTAAATATGTCCAAATGTAGATGTCAAGATCTGCAGCTGCGTTCCACTGTCTCTGACTATCCATGAAATAATGTCAACATGAAAAAGATATAAAGCCCAAAATCTCCAAACTGAAATACATCTGAAACCTTTTCCTCCTGCAGTTTTTAACATCAAGCATGAGTGCTTTGTTCCCGCAGCTGTTTATACTGAAACAACTTAGTAAGAAAGAGGGAAAGAGGGAAGGAGAGAGCCAGAGAAAGACAGAAGAAGGATGGAAAGAGACACAGAGAGAGAGAAAGAGAATGCCAACAAAATTTTTCCAACTAATATGATGATAATACTGTTTTGATGGAGTTGCCTTGTGTCCATTAACATATAATTTTCTCTGTTCATTTGAGTTAGGCAGCCAACTGCCTTTCAGATGGCAATGATTCCCAGTTGTTACTGTCTAGAATCAAATTAAAACAATTCTATAGAGATAATGTTACATCTCGCATTATCATTACACTTAGTTCTGGCATGCCAACCCACCAATTAATGCATACCTTTTAAAGTTCTATCATCCTAGTGATTCCAGTATGATACAATAAACAGATACTCATCAGCTAGAGAGATCAAAAACGGTGCTTCAGTGCTTCAATGAAAGCATCTTTCATTGAAGGAAATGCATTTAAGTTTGAATATGAGCCTCATTTTAGCTGTCTGAAGCAGATGGACCTTTTCCCTTTTCTTGTGCAATGGGAGCACACCACAGTATTTCTGATATCGTGTTGTCCAACAGTATAGTTTTGTGTGTACTGACTCAGTGCTATTGCAGGGGGCTTAAGTTAATTCTTTAAAAATAAGTCACAAGATAGAAAATATTACTAATTTTTAATATTGTTTAATTGGGACTTCAACAGTATAAGAAATTTAGTTGCTTGAACACTCTGGAAGTATGACTGTGGCATGCCTGCAAGCCTCAAAAATTCCCATGTGAAAAGCAAAGATTAATTGTACAGTATTTACACCTTTTCATTGATAACTAACACCATAAAACTGTACAAATTGCAATTTGTTTCTTTTTCCCACAATCCCTTTGGCTTTTAAGGGATGTGCCTCAATTAGTTGAACTGTGTTTCCTCTTGCTTGCTAAGCACTTTTGGTCAAACAAGGAATGGCAGAGGTCCACAATTAGATCAAAAGATCAATCCTAATGTACCATTTTCTCCTCACCCTCCTGCTTTAATAAAGTGGCTGCAGTTCTCCAGGGGACAACTCAAAATCCAAGTACTGATATTTCTAAATTAGCTGACTCTGTGACCTTGCTAGTAATTGCGTTAGTTTATCAATGTTCAACACAATTTATTACTCTCCAATATGTACCAAAGCGTTTATCTCTCAACACTAACAATATTAAAAATCTAAACTATCTGTTGAGAAACAAAGGACTATTCAATAAGAAAAATGCATAATAAATTGGAAAACAGTGCACTGATGGGTAAGAGGATTAATATAGTAACTAGTTATAAGTGAAATAAGGAAAGGCTGTTTATCCTGTATTCCATTTAGAGCACTTTTTAAATCTCCAAAGAGCAGGTAATTTAAATAAAACCTTTATTTTTCTTTCATTCAGTCTTTCTTTTTTTTTTTCCTTTCTTTTAAAACCAGGAATGAGCTACAGCTTTTATATATCACTGAACATATTACCCAGGCTCCAATGAGAAAAATGAAGACTGATAAAACGTTATCTAAGCATTTAAAAGTCATTTGGACACATTGATCAAAACTCAATCTGAAATTAAACATATTAAATTTAGATGGAGGAAAAAAGGCATTAAGTTGATGGAACCCAATTTTTGTATGAAGCAAACAAATGGCATCATTTCACCAACCTTCTCATCTTGATCACATTGCTATGCATTATTTAAAATATGCACTTGATTTGGGTAGTTAATAAGCTATCTGTAAACTTGGAGTAAATTTGATTGTGGGCAGCGTTCTTCTAGTTCCTACAGAAAGATTATTGATTTGTTTTTACTTCTGTAAGATGTGTGCTTGTGGCATGGTGCCACCAGCCATGAATCAGCGTAACTATCTCTGCTCATGGTGAGATAAGAACGATAAAGAGTAGAAATGCACAGAGTGTATGTGATCTTTTAAATGATCCTTTTTACTTAGAGCTGTCAGCAGCTCAGCAATTCTGTTTGCCAGCAGCAGGCCTACACAATTGTACAGTGGTGGACATTGATTTTCCTCTCCTTTTGGGGTTTCAACCAACCCCCCAAATCAAATGGAAGAAAAGAGCTAAAATTTGCCATAATCCACAGATATAATGGTGGAAACAGCCAACGTGGTGTTCTGATTCCTGCCATAGAGAAACACTGATTAAGTCTCCTGAAAACTTGCAAACCCCTGCATTCCTCTTGAAACCAGTCGTCTTAATTTACTTAGATAAGACCAGTACTTTGTCTTTTTAGGTTTGCTAGGGCTATGCCTGCATTAGAGGAGGCGTGGAACAATAGGAGCAGACCTGCAGGGAAAGCTGTTGGAAGTGACTGCCTGCAACAACATCCACACTGCCCCATTTTGGGATCAAAGGTGACTTTGGACTAGTTCTGTTCTCATCCTGAGGGTTGCCCACCTCAGCTGTCAAAAGGTGTTAGGTGGTTCCTGAAGAACAGCTTGGGGTTCAGTTCCAGCTGAAAAGGATGCCATTTCCTGAGGCCACACCACGGCGAGAACCAAGACAGCAAGTGAGAATGACCAGAGAGTTCAATTTGAAAATACATTCCTGATCTGACCTAAAGCAGTAACACAGCCAATGAAATCTCATAATACATGAGTTTTGCTAAATATTGCCATGAAATCCTTCAAGCCTGCTTTGAATGAAAATGTGATTAACCACATACCATGTAATCTTTTTAAAGAACAAAGGCGCTGTTCTTTTAACAACTTTCCTAATACTTTCACAGGAAATCCAGTGTCTAAAGAATGTTTTAAAAGTGGTATTTTAGCTGTTTATTTTTTAGTAAATTGAAGACCAGGTTCTTAGAATAAAAGTAATCGGTCTCCATATTCACGATTGTGTACTTTTCTGCAGGAAATCACAAGGTGAAAGAGTGTCCCGAGGAGCAGTGGTGGACATACATCCCAGTTTTGAGTTTCCCTGTCAACTCAGATGGATCTGAATCCACTTCTAAACCTTTTAGACAAAAAATATTAGTTGTAATGGCATAGGACTAATCTGCAAGGTTAAATTAACATCAGCAAACTTTAGCTTTCTAAGATGGGCAGCATGAACTGAACCCCAGAGGTACTCATTTCCCTTCACAGACTGTAACAGGTTCTCTATGATTGGCTTAGACGTCAATTAATAGATTTTAAATAGTGAGATGGATCCTATTCTACAGGGAAGTGGAAGAATCTTCACACCAGGCATAGTTATTCCTACCTCCAGCATATTGCCTCAGAGATCTTTGTGCACATCAGTTTAATTATAAGTTCTTGTTTCTTCATACTATTTTAAAATGGAATTTATTTTGAAGAGTACTGATTTTTTTTAAGATGTATTACTTTTATATAAATCCAATTTGCACAATCCCGAAGTACTTCAATACATTGTTTTACATGTGTGCTAGGGAAAATCCGAATTTTTACTCAGAATCCTTATTTTTTCTCACTATGTGTCTTCCATGACTGAAAAGGATTTCTAAGTCTAGACTTCCACCAGTTCCCAGTGTGGCACACAGCCTTCTTCATGCATAGTCTTCTTCTGCTACATCGTGGTACTCTGGCTTAAGATAATTTTTTTTTTCTCCATTATGTTTGGAGTTTGTTGGGCACATTAGATTACTGTGACTGGATATAATAGGACATGACACATATGAGACATGGCACATTTGAGAAACACACTGAATGCAAATGTGTTGTGGTGGGTCTTGGTGTTTTGTGGGGTTTTTTTGAGATAAAAGCCTCACGCTCTGTTATTTCAGTCTGTTATTTACTTGCATTGCCATATGTACTGATATGGCACCAGGACTCCAATGCGCTAGCTCCTGCACAAACAGAACAAAAGCATGTATCCTGCTGCATATACCTCTAGTCAAAAATAACATGCAGGATTCATTAAACCAGATTTTAGGCAATCAGATGAACCCTCTGAGTTTCTAATCACCTCTACGTCCATAAACAATTCCTGTCAAAAAGAGATGAATCATCATCTCTAGAGAGCAGCTATGACCTGGTCTACCTCTTTCTATTAATGATGGGCATAAATACTCTGGCTTTGTGCAAGCACTAGAGAAAACTCTTGAATAACTCTTGAGAAAGCCAGTTCCTTTTTACTGACACCTGGGAGCTCTCACTAAGGTTGGCTGTCCACCAGACTGCCTACGGATTTTGTCATGGAGATAGCTAGTTGGAGGAGTCCACAACAGAGCCAGGGAACAAGTTAGCAGTTAAGCAGTGTGGCCAGAGACCCACTGCCCAAGGTCACTTCATGGTCCTCTATTATTTGTCAGTAGATGCATATCCAGGAAGTATTTCAAGGCTCCTGACAGTCCGTGCTTCTAATCCCTTATCCTCCTACTAGCTGTTCTTTGATTAGCAAAGGAAATGAAATAATTTCCACATCCATTACAAACAAAAGCCAAAGTTCAACCCCACAATATTTCTAGAGAAGGGTACCCTGTGTTGATTTGGTAATTATGAATATTACTTCATCTCAAGCCTGAAGTTCTGGAAGGAAAAACTAAGAAGACTGAATAGGAGCCTATGGCTACTCCTTCACTCCTCTCCTCCACTCTGCAGTCCATGCAGAGGTCTTTGAAGGCAATACAGACAAGTAGCTCTGACATCCTTGTGTCCCTCCATCTTCTCCCCTCCACTATGCATGACTGGAAAAGGTCTGCTTATGCCTAGCAGACATTAGAGAAGACTGATTATGTTCATTGTGTCCCCAGTCAGCATGTCAGTCATGGGTCAATAGATTTTGGGGTGTTACGTATTGTGAATCACTTAATTGCAAATGCTACTTTTGTGGTTCCCTCTGGTTCTTGTCTGCAAGAATCACAAAGAATTTCTCTCGTTATCTTCCACTCATGTCAGATCTACTGGATATGGCACATTGAGATCCAAATGTATTTCGGGTTTCACTGATGGAATTGCTGACAGCGTGCAGTGGGGGCATGACTCTGCTCCTATGGAAGTCAATAACAGTTTCACAGTTGACTTCACTTGAAAGAGAGCACAAGCAAAAGCTCAACACTTTTGAAAACCATACCCTGCATATTTAAATTCCCCCACTCTTTTTCATGAACTTGATTTTCATAACAGTTTTCTTCTTCCTCTGGGAAGACATTACCTACTATCTCCATGAAACATTATAACAAAACAATTTAAAAAATAATGATGCCTGTGTCCTTTTATCACCACTGCAATCTATAAATGATCTCTGCTATCTCTTGAAGTCTGTACTGTCTCACAATACTATGTCTTGTCATTGGTTTATTTCATTACTTCCCTGAGTGTATAAAGATATATATTGATATAATGAACTTCATACATCGGAGTGCTTACTACTGAGCTATTTGGAAAACAGAGCAAAATACCATCATAACGAATTGAATATTTAAGAAAAATTCTTGATACACTAAAATACTAGTGTTGTAGGATTCATTCACATGGCTTCTAGCATCACACACACATCACCACTAGCCAGGTGGACCCTCCTCAAAGGGAAGTCTGCTGCCTTCCTGGAGCCCGGATGAAGGACGTCACCAAGAAACTTCCTGGATTACTACGGTTGTCAGATTATTACCCGCTACTAATTTCCATGTAGGTGCAGAGGAGACAGCAATCCGAAGCTCAAAAGCTATAAAGAGAGACTTCAGGGAGTTGGGAGGCTTAGTAAAGGAATCTGGGATCCAGGTGATTTTTTCATCACTCCCTCCAGTGGCAGGCAATGATGCTGAGAGGAGCAGATGGATCAAATCAGTCAATACGTGGCTCCGCGGTTGGTGTCACCACCATAACTTCGGGTACTTTGATAGTGGGTTGGTCCGTACGGCACCAGGATTGTTAACAGGAAATGGAAGATGCCTCTCGCAATAGGGGAAGACTGTTCTGGCCCGAGAGATGGCGGGGTTGATAGACAGGTCTTTAAACTAGATGTGAAGGGGGAGGGGG
>JAOXNO010000001.1:164729975-164754416 GCA_028565335.1 Limnodromus scolopaceus
CCTGCCCATGGCAGGGGGGTTGGAACTCGATGATCTTTAAGGTCCCTTCCAACCCAAACCATTCTATGATTTTATGATTCTATGATTCTGAAAGCAAGAAAGCACGCAGCATTTATTTTCTTCTGATATAAAGAAGAGCACAATAATGCCACGTTAGTGGCATTAATGACTAAATTAATACTGGCTGAAAGCTGTGCTACTTTTAGTCTTAATTGATAAATAGCTAAATATAGTTCAGGTACATTCCATTCCACATGTTATTCCATTCCACAGAAAATGCTATGTCATAACCTTTAAATTTGTCTTATGGGTTTCCTGAGAGTCAGTAAGAACAGCCTGAATACAGCCCAAGCCAAACTGCCTGGGAAATCCTGTAGGTGAGCGTGTGCTCTGTGCTGCTGCCTGTCTGCCAAATCGTAGAGAGAAACTGAAACATCTGAACTCACAGTCATGGGCACTACTTAAGCTTCTCTCCTCTTCATCCTACCAGAAGCTCATGTCCCATCATTAAGCTGTTAAATTTCAGATAAGGCTTTTGATGTGGAGGATGTTGATGTTGCTGTTTAATTGAAAACCAATTGGATTAATTACTTAATATATTTGATACTTCATACATTACTTAACATATTGTGAATTAGTAGTTCACCACTGCTGAACCCATCTGAAGTTTGGATGGTGAAACCAAGGCAGGAGAAGGACCAGAAGGCCTCTGATGGATTAGGAGGTGGTGTGATCACGTTCAGGCTCAATGTGCCCGCAGGACTCAACCCTTTGTGTTGTGCTGACGTCTGGCATCTGGCACCTTAGTGACACATGATGCAAATTTTTCAGTGAATTGGAAGAGTCGAGCTGAAAGACCCAAAGTCAAACTTCCCTTTTATTCAGTTCAAAGTCAGCGAGACAGATGGAAGGGTTCAGCTTGAGCAGAGAGACAGCATTGCCTTGTCCCAGGTGGGAACAGAGACTCAGATTTAATGGATGGAAATCACTGAGGTCTTTCGTCTGGTCCAGACTACAAAGGAGATGGTATAAGTTATGTCAAAGATTCTCTTAAACAGAGTTAGGCGACATTCCCTCCCCCTACAATGGAGATGAACTTATTTGAGAGGGCTCTAGGGCTTGTCCCAAGAGCAAGCCCTGACACACACATACACGAAAGTAAAAAGAAGATTAAAAGGCCCAGGGTGCCAAGGATGCTGGCTGAAGATCCACTTATGTAGTCACTTCTGCCTCGTTGTCTAGTTCACCCATTATTTTCTAGGTACTGCTTTTAAATTCAGCCTTCATGTGGGAGATTCACATTTTTATTTATATAAATTTGATTGCTGGGTCAAACACTCAACTGCAGGATCTGTTACCTACTTCCTAGTTCGGTGAATTTATACATATACATAAAATATGAGGTAGGACAATTTGAAGAGGTGAAATTGAGAGTAAATATCTGAAAATATGCCATACCAGTGCACAGGGTGCTCCCTTAGAGAGGAGAAAGGATTTGAATTAAAATTACATCTTCTGATCACAGGAAGAATACAGACTTGACTCTTGCAGAACTACAGAATAGGATAGTATGATTTTGCCTTGGTTTTCTTCAAAAAATGACCGATTTGGTGCCTCAGCCAAATTGAGAGCTCAGGATTATAAATAAGAAATAGTAATTCACCTTAGAATTAAGCATGAATTTTTCAGGACTGATGCATCCTTCTCTTCAGTAATTCTTCTTGACTATTTTAGTCCTCTCCCTATTTAGTGCACAGTCTTCTTCATATTTCTCCTTAAACTCTTTGTATTTGCAGCAGAGTAGTCCAAATAGGTAGCACAAATATCAACAGGTATAAATGCCAGTAGATACCTATATGTCAGAGTTAGCCCCTACATTGTTGTTATTATTTTTCAGACAGAGAAAAATATTCAAGAAAACTTTTAGCAACCAAAAAACTGCATATGCAAATCTCAGAATTTCTAGGAGGAACCCCCATTCAGAAGAACAAAACCTCATCCATCACTGTGTTGATCAAGCTTTTTGTAAGTTGTCATTAAACAAGAGATTTCAAATGGAGTGGTAACTTTTTTTTTCCCTAGATGTCCTGCCTGAGCCACTAGGCAGCAGGTTGCAGAGAGGCTGGAAATTCCCAGTTACTTCTATGACAATAGAAACTGGACTTTGGGCCTATCCAACACCAAAATGCCAAGCCCTCAGCAAATAAAATAAAAAAAAAAATCCAATACATGTGCATCTCTGATTGGCCCCGTGAAATCAGGAGAAAATTAGACCTAAATTTTTTTGTTTCATCAGCTTTCTGTCTCTGGAATGGGAGTTGGACCTGGGTCTTATTCTTATAAGGACATGGTGAGGTGGCATTTATTAATGTTTGATCATCGCAGTGATGGAAAAGCTGATGGCAATGACGGTTCTGTCTTTAGAAAAGTGCTTGAAACATTAAAAGCAAGTTTTTAGGTTCACCCTACTAGTACTTTCAGCAAAGCTTGATATCCTTGATGTGCATCCATTTACTGCACTGTGCTATTGCAGGGTGCTGGGAGCAGTCGCTGTGCTCCACTCAAGAAGAGGTGGCAATTTGGCACCACAGAGTTACCTCAGAGAAGCGTTGTAGATTGTAATTACTTCATGTTTGCTTTTGTGTTTTGACACCACCAGGTGAGAGGTGTTGGTGGTGTGCATGGCGTGGGTGGCCTTAAATATAACCGAGCTGAATGTTTGATGAAGTGTGGGGTGGTAGCTGAAGAAAAGATAAAGCAAGCTAAGCACGCGGAGTCAGACCTTTAAAAAAAAATCTTGATGTCAACGAGGAGAGGCTTTGTTAGTAGATCAGCAGCTTGCAGAACTGTTCAATCCCCAAACAGTTTGCAATGAAAGCGTTTCATGCTATGCTACTGCAGCATGATAATTTTTATCCTATGGTTTTATTGCTGAAGCTGTGATGTTATGTGTGTGTATATGTGTACCCGTACAGGCAAACCTTGTGTAATGAGATTAATGGAAACAACAATAAATATGTTTTCAACATCACGCAGCTAGCAAAAAACGAGGATTGTATCTAGAAATGCATTAGGTCTACAAAAATAGATTAATTTTTGGAGCATTTATTGGTTTTATTATTATTATTGTTATTATATTTATTTCTAAGCCTTACTAGACTTCATTCTTTCTGATAAAAACATGCATATCAGCTTTGCAGTTTGATTGCCTTATGGGCATAAAGCTTTGCATATTTACTGCCCATGAATCATACAAGTATGTGAAATCCAGTGAAGATTCAATTTTTCCTGCTAGATGCACCTCTAGCCGTTTAATTAAAATATGTATTATTAATAAAACTAGATTTAAGTCATATTTTTTACAGATATGACTGAAACATTAAGGGCAAATTGTTTCATACTTTCATAGTAATTTGCTTTTAATGTTTTGTGCCTTAATCAAGGTAATCCTAGGATAAGGTTTGTAGTGCTTGTGACTTCATGATGTTTGAGCTACTGAAAACAGATTTAAGAGTGTTCCATGACAAAGTCACATTTACTTATGAAATTAGCTCCAAATTTTTGCTGCAGAGGGAACCCTACGTAACAGCAAAATGCAATAAAACGTACCTATTTAGAAAACTCTCCGTGGTGCACAGATTGCTGTCTCTTATATCCATCTTCACTAAATATGTGTCAGGTTATTGTTTTATTCCAACCATTGCAAAGCCTTTAGATGTCACAGTTGCCCTGTTCACCCAACTTATCTACCTTTTCATGGTAAATTTTCCTAGCTCTCCTGTAAGGTTTTGTACGTAGCAATACTGTGTAACCCATTTACTCATACCTGTTGTTAAGGGATCAGTAATAATCTCTGCTTCGTCTTATCCTGCCTACCCTTGAATCCTGCATACATGTGGCTGTTTGTGTCTAATGGACCTTTTAGCTGCAACAAGTTTATTAATTACTTTTAAGAAATATTTTAATTTTTAATTTGAGCTCCTGAGCTATATTATCAACCTAATGGAAGTGTGAACAGTAGGAATTTGAGAGGCTATCTTCCTTGAGAAGTTGTAATTAAAGCATATCACTCAATTGTGATGAAAAATTTCAGATATGAAAGTCTTAAGTATATTTTTCAATCAGAGAGAAAGAAGTGATTGTGAGTAAGGGGAAGAATTTATATGTTTCACATTCAATTAACTATTTTTTTGGCCTGTCAAGGATCACTGAATTTCCGGGACAAGTCTGTTGGAATCTGTGTTTTATTATTTCATCCCATATTTCTGAAATTAGTACACATCTGTAAGTTTCCTTGACATTGCAGGTGTACATAACATGTTCACAGTCGAGAAAAAACACAGGGAAATCTGTTAGAGGTGTCCAGAGAGGAAAAGACAGTTCCGTCATGAGATCAACCTCCAGATAACTCATGAAAACTACAGAAGAGAAGATTCTAATTTTACCTCAATTTAGCACCAAGTTTTAATACTATCAGGAAAACAAAAGTAAACGTTTGCAGCAAAAAATACAACCAATTTTTATAAGTACAAGAAAATAATTTTTATTCTAAAGTGTGCCTTTGCCACACAGTTATATTTGCATATAGAAAGTAGATCTTATACTTTTCGTATACTAATGTGTTGTTGATTTTTATAATTGTTCCCTTTACTCTGACCATTTAAAGAGTAATTTGACATTATGGGATATACCAAATAAAAATACCATATAATAGTCTAAGTAATAAAAACGGTTCAAAAAATCGACTCTTTTTTTTTGTTGTTGTTTGCCTATTTGTTTGTTGTACCTTCAGGGGTCTCTTATTCAAGCTTTTCTATAGAAATGTATATTTAGTAAAACATTTATGTTATGAAAGGAAAATCAAGATTCCCATCTAATGACTTCTGAAACTGGGGCTTTATGAAAAACTGTCATGAGAATGACAGTAACTTTTTAAGAATAGCAGTACTGGCCCAACAGCCAGATCTCTGGTCGAACACTTATTTCCATAAACAAAAAGAGAGTATGCACTCTCTATATGGATAAAATATTATAAAATTACAGATGCCACAAAGACAAAATGTATTCAGGAGTACCAATTTGATTTGTTACTGGCAAGTTGTTCTTTACTGTGGAGAGTAACACAGTAAAAAAGCAAGACATAGTATTGGAAATTTAAAACCATAGTGCAAAATAATCATAATCAAAAGTGGTATTATGATGATACATATCTGCTACATAAATGTGTACACTGTTATCTTAACATTACCAAAAATACATTTGATATCTTGTAAAAAAAAAAAAAAAAGACGTTTCCTCAACTGAATTGTTTAAAATAATATACAGCGAATCTGTTACATTTGCATAATATACTGCATAAATGCCATATCCACTACATAAATATCATAAATAATATTCTGAAATATATATTCTGAATTCAGAAGACATTTAGTTTGTCGTACTTGTGCCTGTCTTTTCTGTGTTTCTATGTTCGAATGATTAAGTTGATCTGTCATGAGTGCTAAAGGATGGTGAAAATTAAGCTCACATGCCTAACACCTTTTGGGAAATTTTAAAATAAATCTTTCATAAACATTCATTTTAGAAATTTGGTCTTATACAGTTTAGCAAAGCAAAGCTCCTATTTCAGTTTTACTTCTTAATGCAAAAAACAGTCTTTAAAATGGACTTATTTGTTTAGAGTACAGAAATGACATATTCCTTATTCACCAATAACCACTAAAAAATCCACATTACTGTTTTAGTAGTACTATGTAAATTCAAAATTGGATCAACTGACAAATATTTGTGATAGGTTTGAGGACATTGATTAAAAAAAACCAAACCAACCAAACAAAAAAGTTAAATTCATTGTATACATTGCTTTGTAATGAATTACTCATCCAAGTCCACTTTGTGATTTGATGTGATTTGATCTATTTGTCATTGTTTGAATTAGTACAGGAATTTCAGACCTTTGCTACAAAGCAGTAAAACTGTTATTTTCCTACCAAATGCAGCCTTGAAAATGCAAAGGAATGAGAGAGAAATCCATGACATGAAAAAGAAATTATGCCATTGCAATCACACCTATCAGACAATGATTATCCTTTTCTATTGATTTCTGTACTGGTTTAGAAGAGGTATCGCATTTCAGGTGTCCCTTCAATTCACGTTTTCCATTGTCAAATATACCTACAAATTTCATCTCGTATCAAGATTTGTCCCTAGCAGTAGAACTGGAAATACGATGCTATTTTACTCAATATGAATGAGGCACAATTATTAAGTCAAACTGCTATTTATAACTTCATGCATTGACTTTTCCTACTGGTTTAGTTTCAGATTTTGGAAATTCTTTCATCTCAGCACTGCTATTTTACAAGACATCTTATTGCTATTGTTCGGGGTTTTGGTGCAAGCAAGAAACATGTACTTATCTGTATAATTCATCATTCTGTTATCTGGAAACTTAGACAGAAGAAACAAACTCTTAAAATTTCCAGTATTCTGGTAAAAGCTATACACACAAGATATTTCACCTTTAATATGACTTGTCAGCAAATCTGTTTAATTCTTGATGTTTTATCCATTAGTATTACCCAGTAATATTGTAAAGAAAAATCATGTTTGGTGTTAAATTTCTGTTTCTAGACTTTTTAACCTAACTACATGGGAAAGTGTTATTAAAATCTATCACAGAAAAGAATAACTGAAAATACTAAAATGGCACTGATATATGTGGTGAATAGTGACTACTCCTTCTCCAAATGTTATTTATTTTTTAATATCTACTAATAGCCGAAATAGAAGGTGAGTGACAGTTGGATAGGCAGGCAGAGAGGCAGCAAGTACAATCTGGCAGAAGAACTTGGACAGAATTCATCAAACCAACCACAGATGTCTACATCTGAATAGTCCTTCATAGAGCCAATGGAAAGAAAGGAAAAAGGCACTCCCAGGGTGAGATTAGTTTCCTCATAAAGTAGACATCTACCTTAGGTCAGATGAGCAATGCTCTGGAATAATTTATTTAGACACTTCTTTGTAGACCTACATAGTAGACATATAGAGCCAGATGGAAATTATATCCTCCCTTGTGTTCTTATGGGATAGTAAAATCTTTATTTCATTTAATGTTTTTACACACCTTTTACTCTGAAAAAGGGACCATCAGCCATTTCCTCTCACCACGTTCATTCACCTCTGGAAAAGCAAGAAAGAGCAGCTACAGAGAAAAACTTTGCTGGGACTGAGTAAAGTCCACTTAAGTCTTACGAAGGTGTTTTGGGTTGACTGCAGTAGTCCCTGTAGTTCATTTCTCTTTAAGCAGCACACTGTCTAGAGGACAGGCTCCACCGTTAAGTCGGCTGGCCAGAGGGATTCTAGCGTAGGTCACAGGAGTGAAGTGGTATCGGTTGTTCATGTTTAGCAAGGGGAAGGCAATTGCCTGTTGCTAAAGAGGTGTCCGCTGTTTTTACTGATCACACGGTGGTATTGGCAATGAGTGCACAAATCAATGCATACACTATTCCTCCTTGTACAGCAAATTTTATTGCACTGCTGGTATTTTTGACCTCTGGGAGTGAACTCAATGCTTTTGGTGGGCCCACGGGGCAAGCATATTTGTAAAGTGCTGCACTAATTCACTGCGGGAACAACTTTCTGCTCTAATAGAACATACTTTTGGTAAAATCAAAGAGTCTGTGCTCCAGATATCCACACATAAAAGAAAACAAATTGTTCCATCAATAGTAGAACTAATGAGCTTATTTTCCATTGGATTGTTTTCTGTGTACCCTATACCTTTCTACTACAATAATCTTCGGTCCAGGTGACACTCTCACCATAACACCTTCTCTGTCCCTCATACTGTGACAGCTCTAGAGTGCTTTCAGTTGCTCACTGTGCCCAAGCCCCTTCACCAAAGCACTCTGTGAACTGTCACATAACCCCTGCTGCAGAGTAGAAGATGGCATCCCTCAGCTGTTTGTCTGGAGCGTACATTCATGCTTCTTCACTGACCAAAAAATAAGACATATGTGACTTTGCCTGTTCTTCTGTGGGAGGATTCGTCCATTATTTCTACCTCTTCTTTCCCACTGTACCAAAAAACCCCCACCATATTCTTTGCATGATTTTACGTATTTGAACTTAGATTCGAATGTTACTGGCCAATGGAAGGACAGATTTTAGATGAATATGTAGCAGAGAGTTCTCCTGGAAACTGGGCAGGGCAATGGCACAGAGCTCTGCGGGGTATTTGTCTGGTTACCACCTTTTAATCTTTTCTTGCCATTCTCTTCTGCAGACCTCATGTGGCACTTAGCTTTTCCCAGTCATTGGCTCAAGAGGAACAGTTTTTCATGGGCTGACAGATCATTTAGCCAATTGCTGAGTACAACAATTTCAAGAACTAGTCACTAAGGCTATACTTGTCTTTATTTAGGCGGTAGCGTCATGGAAACACCATGAAGTCAAATATGCTCAATAATGGGATTCATCTGACCAGAAGTAGATATCTATTGCAAAGACACATATGCATGAGACAGTGACTGTAAGCTTCCCATATGTGAAAAAAAATCAGTGTAATTAATTTTATTTTAATGCCAGTATCAAAACTTATCTGACGTATAAAGGTCTGGAAGTATCGTTTTTATGCCTCTGAAAGTATCGGTTTTATGCCTCTGAAAGTGGTCTCTGGAGTCCTCTGAAGTGCCACTAAATGTCACTTATAAATTTAGGTGGCATGAATTCAATCCTGAAGGCCTCCCGTTCTTTGATAGGCAGCCTAAACTGAGCCTGAGATCAGGCCACATATGAGTCTTATTTGTCTTTGTAGCAGGTGACACTGGGGAACTCCTAGGAAGAAACCCCAGCCAATTTTTTCTGACTAGTGTTGTCCAGGTACCATCTCTGACCCTGAAATTACTACTGAGAAGCAGAATCATAGAATCATACAATCATTTAGGTTGGGAGGGAGCTCAAAAGTATATCTAGTCCAAACACCCTGCTCAAGCAGGGTCACCTAGACCAGCTTGTCCATGACCATGTCCCATCAGGTTGTGAGTATCTCCACAGACAGAGACTTCACATCATCTCTGGGGAACCTCTGCCACTGTTATGGTTGTTTATGTCTCCAGGCGAGTTTTGAGTGTCTCCAAGGATGAAGATTACAAAACCTCATGGTGCAGAATTTCCTTTGATGCATTTATTACTTGACTCTGTACTCCAATACCTGTACTCCAAACATAGACTCGCAAGCCACAAAGAAAGGGATCGAAAAAGGATCAGGATCAAAACAGGAGACAATTTGGTCACATACGGGGAACTAAGTGAGGGTCAGAGCCGAGTGGTCGCGCTACATTGGTACATGGCAATTTGTATAGATTTGAAACAGAGCTGCTAGTGACCTTCATTTGCAATATCATGTGTATTCTGGACACAGTGTCAGCTCTGTTATCAAATACTCATTCTCCATGGTACCTTCAATCCCAAATACCTAGTCATATTGGATACGGTTTATCTGCTTATTATTGGTTCAGTGGTTCAGAATTTTCTGCTGAAGAGAGTGGGAAGGCAATAACAGAATTCCCTGAGACAAATTTATATTGTCATTGAATCCATGTGGTGGTGAAGAAAAACAGGCGTGCAATCAGCTAAGTGTGAGAGAAACAGTTCTATAACTGCAAAAAGACAAAAATGGGGGTTCCAAGACTTTAGGTTTCCATTCAGAGGCTGGCCACACATGGTTCATTTGTGTGTGACTGTAACAGGTTGCTTCAATAGTGCAGAGAGCCAGGTGTGCCTCCTTCCTAGGGATTTCTCTGTGTTCACTGGGTCCTGAGCATCCTTCTGCCACGGTTTCCAAACGACCCATTCTTTATGTGGCCACAATTTACAGCATTTCCAGCAGTAGATCGTTCCAAAGTCATGCCAAGCCTATTTCTATACTCCAGTAATCTGCCAGTAGATGCAGGTTTAAATCTATTACTCACTGCAAACATTGCAGCAGCCACCTGTTAGTGCCGCTGCACTCACCTCTGGACCAAAGAACTGTAGCCATAAAAGCCTTTACTTTTCATTGTGTTTGGTCGTGTCTGACATAGGTTTTTGCTTTCCCTATTGTAGCTAAGTATTGTTCAAAACTGAATTTAATTTGCAGGTTGTTTTGTTTTTTTTTTTCTTTAGAATAACCCCAGTAGAAATTCCTGTCCTGTTAAGAAGAGTTGCTATGCAGAATTGATGAATATAAGGTCATCTGCTCTTGAGGTCACTGGGTCCTCCAAACCAAGAAAGTAAGGGTTCAGTTCTGCAAAATCTTGGAAATGGCTCATTCCCAGAGCATCTTGTACTCATCACAGGAAAGTTTAAAGCCTTCTCTGCTGAATAAGCCCTTATATCCAGTTATGTCACTGGATATAGCACTGCTCTGCAGTACATAGCAGGATTCATACCTTCAAGGACAATAAATTAAATTTCCCTCAATAAGCAACAATTGAACATTGAACATAGAGACATTCCAACGTTTTGGTCTTCTTTTGTTTTCCCCCATTACAAGGTGTAAATACAAATAAGCATAAAAAAAAAATTCAGTGCTTTTCAAAGAAAAATGCTGAAAACTGAAAGAGTACACTGCTGCAGTAGAAATACATCAGGTTAATTCCATTTATAGATTCCTCACAGCAACAGCTGGACAGCTTTTAAAATAAATAAACAGAAAGTTGTTTTAGAAATAGGATCTTAACTATAAAATCATCAGTTTGTTATCAGAGGATGCCAAATCCCACTAGCAAATGCTAAGCTCTATATTTCTCTAATAGTTAGAAGTACTGCACAGCCTGAATTGGGTCAAACTGCTTTTAACCTGGCTGAAAAAAATCTAAGGATGGGATTGTTCAATTCTATCAATTCTTCATTTCCTATTACCAGAAATAAATCCTGTTTGGAGGTTTCAATATATGAAAGGTAAAAAGATCACAAGGCAACACAGAAGCAGGTAAATATTGACAGATCCAAAGCACATACCAGTGCCCTACTGAGAGTTAAAACAACTGCCTGTGCTGCTCAGGGACCGAGTCAATCCTATGGATGGGAGCTGTCAGGGTAAAACTTTCGCCATTTTCTCATTTTTGCTATATAAATGTGTTCCTTCTATTAGATTTCTTTATCCCTTTTAGCCTTTCTAAATGACAATTAAGTCTGCCTACCCTATCAATAGCAGGTAATTTATTTGTTTCTACAGCTGAGCCTGACCTTCATTGATTTTATTGGAGTAATTTGCTGGAAATGATTTTTTAATGTTAGATTTATTACAGAGGCACTTCATTGTCCGATAAATGAAGTAAATTGTGTTTTAAAAGTAGCAAAATGAAAGAACCACTGAAATTTGCAAGAGTTTTTTACAAGCGCATTAGCTCAAAAGGTCCCTTATGCATCTCTTGTGCGGACCCCAGCTTGCAAACAAGAGATTTTATTCTGGGCTGGTGTGCGCTCCTTTCCCAAAAGCACAGGCACAGAGACAGGCCTGGGTGCTGCCAGCAGAGGTGCTGGAGGGTCACTGGCCATCCACCCTGAGGGACTGTGCCCTCCCTGCTCATCCCGACTCCACTCCCCTCTGGTTCAACGGGGCTGGGACTGGGTATGAAGGAAGATGTTGAAAACGAGCCTTTTCATTTGATGGTGTATTTCTCCTTTCGTTGCCCGTCTTCCTCAGTTTTCAAACCTCTTCCTTGCCCTGCTCTAACCGGCCCGCAGCTGGGAGCAGGATGTGTGACTCGCTCACCTTTTAGCTCTGCTTTCTGTACGGGCTTCATCGCTCTGTGTAAAGACACTGCAAATTCTCCTGGAGAACAGCAAATGACAAATTGCCACCTCTACCTTTCAGTGTAGGTAAAAGTCAGATCCTTAGCTGAGTATAGCAGAGGCATAAGTTTGCATTGTGTTTAGATGGACACTAAAGGATTTGCTCTGTTGCGTGTGCTTCATCTTGGAGGTGCTTTTGTGCAGACAAAATGTTGCCTCACTACGCTGTATCAAGTAAAGTTCACTTTCAAGAGCTTCCTCACATCTCCCTGCTGTCCCAGCGAAGGGCTCTGCCTTTAAGACATGGTTGCAGCCCCGCAGGATGGACAGTGATGCTGAGCAGTATTGGCATATCCTTGCCCTCCTGCGTCACACCTCCCTCCCCCTGCCATCGCTGCATGGTGGAACTAACATATGCCATTTGCTGCCATCATGCCGCTTGGGTAAACTGGGTGTACACACAGCCTTTGTCTGCCTTGGCTATTTGAATGGCAAGCTCTTCAGCACGTGGGTTATCTGCTACTCTGTATCTGTGCAGTGCTTAAAACACTGGACAAACTTAGAAAGCGAAGGGGCATCTTTCACTTCTTGTGTGTGCACTACCATAATATAATAACAATAGTAGTAATAATAATAATAATATAGTAAGAACAACTGCAATTATATTGGCTTGCATGAACAGGAAAGGAAAGGCATCCTTTCACTTGATTTACCAATTGGTAGTTTTGTTTGTAAGTTAAGTTTACATTTTTCAGGGCAGATGGCAAAAGCTAGACTTATAAAACCCGTATTTAGACACCTAAATAAAAATATCATGACTACCAAAGTTACCATTCATGTTGTTAAGAACACCCACTGTTCAGATGCCGTTTAGTCAGGTAGGGTCCTGTCTGCTCTAACCCCTAATTTTTTCTGCAATGGCCAAGGTCCCACTAACAGTTTAAATGGCTTTTTGGTCAAGTGACTGGGGCACTTTAAAAGAGAGATTCCTCTGCATACCCTACTACACCTTCTTTGTTCATCCACCTCCCAAGCCACTATAATTCCCCTCAAACAGAAAACTGATGCTCAAGTGCTTTACAGAAAGAAATTGAATCTGAACGGGTTGCACTTGAGGGAAATGCCAGCGCTAGTGAGAGCTGGTGTTTCTCTGTGTTTCTGCAAAGGATCATATGAAAAATTAAATCTCGAGTTTCATTTGAGAATAAGGGACTCAAATCTCTACTGTTCTCTGTCTGAACATGGGCTGTGAAACAGCATCCCAACTGAGTGCGTTAACTATTAGAGTCATCAACCTGTTCCTAATTAAGGAAAGCAAAAAATGGTTGGTTTTTTGGGCTTCTAGGTGCTCTGGACTTACATATCTCTGATCTGCCAGTTAAAGTGCTCCTTTGCACTTCTCTCTAGACTAGATTGGACACCTTTCTGCTTATTTCTCTTCTGAGGGTCCTTGCTGTGAGTACCTAACTGCCCACGTGTTTCCTACCTGGCTGCCTGATCCATAAAACTCAACTTATTTCTGACAGCCGGGTCCTGCTGATGAGTTGACGGATCTGGAAGCAATGTGTGCTGAGTACTTTTGAAAATAAAGTGACTATAATGTTGAATCTGACTTCAGCCTAACTTCTGGCGTCTATATCAATATTTTTTTGGTTTTGTGTGCATTCACAGTTGATTCATACAAAAAAACCCACATATGAAGAGTAACTGTGCAATAGGCAGTCCCTGTTGCTATTTAAACAGCATTTGAAGCAACTTCCACAAAATGTCTGTCAGTGTCTCACTTCATTTCATACTGTGCATTTTCTGAAGATCACACTGAGGGAAGCAAAACTTAAAAATATAAAACCGTGAAAAGATTTGAATACAAAACCTTGAGCGCTTTCCTTTTAAATTTCCTCGCTTGTTTCCTGTCTCTGTTTCTGCCACCATTATTGATATAAGGAATCCATCAACATATTTTTATGGATGATTAAGAAAGGCTGACCTTTCCTTTGCAGGTACAAATAGGTAGTTCTTCAGAGGCTGTAAATGAATGACAAGATAATTCTATCCATTTAATATTGAAGTGATGTTGATGGTATCATTCTTCTCATGTTTGAAACGGGAAAGTATAGAGACCTTTCTCCCTCACTCTGTTCTGCTTTATGTGATGGATTTTCTCTCTGACTAATCGCTGTCACATTAACCTGCACTATTTCATCCTTCAGAGCTGTCAAGATAATGACGATAATCGAAGTGGCTCATTGTAGGTAAAGGAAATTATATGAGCAAAGTAATATCATAAAACAGTGTTTAAATATTTTAATTTCATTTGTCAGGGCTGCCCCAACACTTCATTACACATATAACCATCTCTCATCAGTGGAATTAGTGCATTATTCATTACTGTTAATTATTTTCACATAATGGCTGCCCTGATATATTTAACCTCCACATTATATCTCAGATAATGGGCCTGTAAAATTGAATTGTGTGAAGAGTGGAGTTCTAAAGCTCATTTGCAGAACATCAAAGAACAAAGAAGAGGAAAAGAATTCTAAATGGGACATTTCGCCCAGCTGGGGCCAAACATTTGTTTCTGTCTGATTTGCATACAGAAAATAGGTGGTTCAGAAGTGGTTTAACATTGTACATGCTGTCTGCTCCTATTACACAGCCAATTAGAATTTGTTAATGTCCCGAGTGTTTGAGACAACTTACCAACCAATCTATCGTCTGACTGGCAGTGAGCTGGAAAGTTAACAAGAGAAGAACGTAGACTTTTCTGAAGGACAGACCACAAAATCATGTGGCATATTAAGGTGTCACCTACAGTTAATACTTCTTTTGACAAACACCCGCATTGTAGAAATAAAATAACAGAAACTGCTGCTTGGGACTGAGAAGACCCAAGTCTGTGGAATTCCAATAGCACTCTATTAATTACTTGGTTTTTCTCTGAGCCGAGTTTTCTGATGCTGTCTGTCATGCAGTGTGTGGAAATGGGTGAGGAGGAGAACACAGCATCCTGAGCAGGAAAGGTGTATCTGCACTGAGAGCAGCAAGCTGTGTCGGCAGAACCTGATGGACTCCATCCCACACAGCACGTATGCAATACATGTTATCACCCGGCTATTTCCAGTAGAGTTTTGCCATGCTGGGCTTGATGCCTCTGCATTGTTGTTTTAGAGAACGGGAAATGTGAGACTCCTTTTCTCTGCTTTACCGGGTATTTTGAACATACACCCCAAGAAAACGAAGTCAGTACAGGTATGGAACTTTGGCACAATTTAGCTTTTGAGGAACCAGCTGAATTACTAGAAATAATTTCAGCTCTAAGTAGCAGTTTTAAGTCCACTGTATGTCCATTCTAACAGCATGGATTTAACTGAATAGCCATATTTTTTTCCCATTTAGAGGCTTATCCATTATTCACAGATTTCAACGGACCTGAAAAGGCATTGAAATCAAACATTTTATGGAAAGAGCATTTATCAACAGTTCAACATGTTATAAGAGCTAGGGTCATTTCAGCAAAACCCAGATTTTTTACACAGACTATGGGAATTTGCTTCAGTGTTTAGTCTCAGTGTGTTTGTGAAGTTCTCTGCAAGTTCTCACATAGTTATATGAAGCACTTTTTGCTTTCATAAAAAATTTCAAGAGAATAGCTCTTCTGCAATTCACATGCAAGATATACCTTTGTTCTGTTTCATGCCTACAGTAAATTTTATAGATTAAAAAAAAAAATAAAAAACCTTCAGACCTATTTCTCGGCTGTTACAGAATAACTTATGGCTGATGGTGGGACTATGATCTCAGAGGTGACTCAGCCAATCAGAAGTCAGAAAATGTTTAATGACTAACAACACAATTCACTCGAGGTCATTAACATACTTTAGCCTTATTGGCTAAAAAGTCATATTTCACAGGAATGATAAATGTCTTTTTGCTAAGTGGCAGTAGGTTTTTGGCCATACCATTAAATATTTATACAACATATACATAAATCTTCTTCCACTTGGCATCATCTGGGATTCATTTGGAAGAGACCCATTTATTTCACTTTTTAATGTTTTAAGTTTGTTGCAGGCTTCAGCCTCCAAATTCTAGTTACAGAGTAGTTAGAAAGGAAAACCACATTTGCATGCACCTGGCTTAGAAAAAGAAGTCTTCTCTCCTTAATCTGGCCATTCCCAGAGTGTATTTTTTATGGATTCATATATAGTTATTTATACATCATAGAATCTGTGTGAACAAAACCTGCTGGCAGTCTCTGCTTTCTAAACCATTTTTATTTCATAGGATATTTTCAGAGAATATGGATAAAAAGAGAGACTAGAGAGACCATGAAACAAGCCAAGTAATTTCTCCATATCTAAACACATTATATGAACTTTGGTCAAAGACATGAGAGATATTCAGTCTTCTCACAAGACATTCATTTGGTACTCCCAAATAGTATCAGACTGATAAGAGTGGTCTGTCTACTCCTGTTTCATCAGAATTTTTGTCTCTCCTGAAGCAGTTACTCTAGGGGGTTAAATTTGTCTGGTATTTGAATTTCACTCCAAGAAAAATCTCAAAGTCAAAGCTCCCTACTCAGATGAACTTTTTTCTATGTCCTCTGTATACTGTACTGATGAGACAAATGCATGAGTCTTGACAGAAATGAGACTTTGTGATAGCAGAACCAGTCATACTCTGCTATTTATCTTTGACGGGTAAAAACCACCAATGACTGGATGAGGGAATCCAAGGAACTCCTCAAAAAGGGGCAGATGCTTCAAGGTCAACAGACTTAAAATAACCTGTGATTTTCCCTACAATGTCTTTGTATCCTGGATAGCCATCAGCCACCAGGTATGCTTCTCCTCCACAGTGTAATGGAGGGCCAAGAAAGTAAGAGACTGAATTTTTCCACTATAGCAAAATGAATGTAAAGTGATGGATGAAAAAAAGATGGCATCAAGAAATCTCTTTCGGCTTGTTGATATGCTATGAAACATCAGTCTCAAGAAGGGACAAATCTGCTGGTTGTTGAGGTGTGTTGCAGGCAGCCCTGGTGGTCTCAGTATTTTTTGAAGTGAGATAATCTTTTTCTCTGGAGGTTGAGGTACTCGGAAATTTTGCATTGTTGAAAGCAATATACAAGTAGGAAACATCACAAATGCTGACAAAAGTTCATCTTACAATAGTATTTTTCCTATAATACATATTGATGTACATATTGATGTATATGCACACGCATATGCACACACACACACACAAAAATCAGGGTTGATGTTTTTGTTAAATTATCTTGAAATTTACATACTAATTGAGGAGGAAGAAGTGTGACTGCGATGTAAAGGATACAGGATTTCAATTATTGCCTAGGGAATATTTCCTCCCAGTAAATGCTGCTGAAAGACGATTATCTGTTTTGAAATCTGTCAATCCAGAGTCAAGGATTACAAGGTCATATTAGATCTTAAGGAAGAACACTTTCTACTGAGTCTCAACTCCATAACTATTAGGGATTTTCCATGTTGGCAGTCTCACATATGATTCTTGTTATAATGTGAGCTAACATTATTTCAGAACTATACTTCACCCAAGACATGCTGTTTGGAGGAAAGATCCACAGTTTTACAATGGACTATCCATTTGAATGTAGTTAGGTTTTTTTCTTTTGAAAGAATGAATCAGCTCACACTTTCAGAATATTAAAGGGTATATCTGAATATGTCCTACACCAGAAAATAGGAACTATAGCACAGACTTCTATTATTACTTCTATAAAGTTGTAGTGGATAAGTTAGGTCCTTTGAAAACTTACAAAGTACTGCAAATGTTTTCATAAAAGATTTCTAGGAAGCACATTACAGTGTAAGTTTAAAAGCAAAGACTAGAAGTGCGTTTGAGTGGTGATGAAATATGTCACTTGATGTAGAGGAATTTTTTTAATTTGTTTTGACCAGAACACAATTTTTCCAAGATGGAGAACACTCAGAATTTTTGCATCAAATCCTAGATTCTCCTTAAAGTCTCTGTCTATACATATGTCTGTCCAATCTTTTTGTCATACATTACAAGATAGTTTTGCAAATGCCTCATTTTCTGCAATGGATTAGTATCAAAATACATGTGTGGAATAATGTAATTATTGGCTATAGTATATATGGTATACTATTAATGAAATTACTCAGCAGAAGGGTCTGAACATAAGAAATCATTGTGTCAGAGGTGAACATCTCAAGGCCCTGTGGGCCGGTGGCACTGGCACCCTGCTGCTAGAGGCTAAATCCTCCTTTTTGCATTGCCGAGTCAGCAGATAAAATGCATAAGCAACACTGAGAGAAGGTAAAGACGACCCTCAAATGCATCAGAGGAAGTGAACAACAGAGTCAGGCTCCCTTCAGATGTTTCTCTCTTCTCTACCACTCTTTGCACAGGACGTCATCTTCCATGTGAAGAGTTCACAGCAGATCCCATAAGTGGACTGCCCTGTCCTTAAGCTCTTCATCTCACCCAGGCTCTGCCGAGCTGTGGTCTGCAGCCTTGAACCTTTTCCTGAGCAAGCGCTCTCATCAGGCGCCAATCATGCAAAAGAGAGGCAGCACACTGAGTATGGTTCAGTTTGCTGGGTATTATGCAAAAAAAAGAAAGAATTACTCTATTTCTAGAGGGGAACACAGTCTAAACTGGATCCAGAGTGCAGAACTGTTTATATAGTGAGACAAAACGAAATAAAAAGGAGTGTTGTTTGGACAATTTCCACAAACGCCTCTCCCAGTCTATTCAACATAACAGGAATGGAGCCACCTTGCTTAGGTGCTCTGAAATCCCAGGCTGAGTGTGATCTACATCAGATATTTCTGTTAGTCAGTGTGTCACAAAACCAAGATTTGTGAAATTGTTATAGACTCATGTCTGCTAATTGTTAATCACAAGGACAATTATGACCACATTAATTGCTTAGAAGAAGTGGACAAGCTTCAAATATGACAGATAAGTGAGATGGTTCTTCAAACTAGGTTTCAGCAGAATGAAGACCATTCTTATTACAGATCTTTCAAAACTGAAAGAAATCTATTGCTTCCATCTCTTCTAAAAAAAGGCTTTCAGAAATGGAAAATCATAGAGAATTTTGTATCACATGCCTTGAAAACCAAGTAGAAAAAACCATATAGAATCTTTAGGGGATGGCTATGCTTTGCAGCCTGAAAAACCTTGAGAAGTTTAGAGCCAGCTGTGAACTTGCAGCTTTTAAATGTCATCTGGAACTCAAAAAAGTCTTTAATTATCGTTTAAAGGGCCTGGTAGAAACACTTTAGCAATTATAATATTCCTTGTATTCTTCTCCAAATAAAGCCTTAGCAATTCTAATATATTCCCACATTTCTATTGCAAATTTAGGTAAGAGACAATTTGCCTCACAAAGGTTGCATATAGTTCTCAGATCATCTTAAACAACAGGATTTATATAATCCAAGATAAAGAGTGTATTGTGCACTCCTTGGGTACACGTATATTCTTCCAGTTACAAGCACATCCTACGAACTGCCCAGACTAAAGATGTCCTAAGGCTACCTCTTCAGACAGTGAGGTACTTGCTGACAGCTCTGGGCTTTAAGACAAATTAAAATAAGCCAATTTTTCAGTCTGTAGGTCTAATAAAGCTCCTGGCTTTCAGTTCTGTCAATGACTATGAATAAAACTCCCTGACAAGAGAGAAGACAGGATGTTTAGTTTTCTGATGAGGGTGATTTTAAGGTGAAGACCAATTCTGCAATTCCTATTTCAGTTCTCATCAGTGAGAATCTCCTGTCATTAGAAAAGCAGGAACAAAAAGTTTTCAAGTCCTACTTCTCTATTCTGACTGCTCAACTCCCTTTTCACTATTGCTCTGTGGACTGAGTTCTATTTGAAGGTGTGATGGGTGCATAAATATATATAGGGCAGCTCTTTGATCTCTCAGAGTTTCATTTGGTGATGTCAATGTGCACGTAGTTGTATTTATCATATACAAATTTCATACATATTATTTTACAAACACTGTGCCTGTTTTTTTCAGAGCTTCAAAATAAAACTTCAAGTTAATGTTCTCCCAGTGATGCATGTCCTCAGGCCCTCAACCACTCAAGTATTCATTTCTGAATGCTTCCTTATATCAGGTGTAGGCTGCTAAGTCACCAAACCAAAGACTCCTGTAAACAGGGAAAATTAATTGAGAAAAAGATTTTGTCTTTCTTTTGGTGCCAGAAATGTTTACATTATTATTTTATGTTATTGAAAACTTGCATATGGCTTGCAACAGACCTTAAGATGGATTTAGCTCCTCATTTTTTTATGCCCTGAAAAGCACAGAAATGAAATTCAGAAGTTTAAAAAACAGATAGAATAGAAAACTGCCTTTCAGGACAAAGAATGAATTTTCCAATAAGAACATAATGCAACACATTTAATGAAATACACAATACAGTAGATCAAAGATCAAGTATTCATTTAGAAGTCTAAGTTGGTGAATGCCTTGTTATGATATTTGAAATTATTGATGAAAAAGACCCCAAAGAAATGAGAAGGTGCTCATGAGAAATGAAAAATGATCAGCTGCAGAAGGTTTTATTGTCTATGAGGAAGAAAGGGAAAAAGTATACAAAATTGTAGACCTAATTTTTATGAAAAATATTAAATCTATTTTCACTAATCATTTTCAAACTGTTATCTGCCAAATTATAAAGGCCAATTTCTTTCTTTGCACAGATGTTTAAAATACAGATAATGATCAAGTATATATGTGTGTCATGGATGGTATCAACAAATTACCAAAAGCAGTCAATAAATTCCTTGAGTTATCTTTAAGATACAATGGAATAACAAGCTTTGAAAATATTTGGTTGGGTTGTTTCCCCAAAAAGTACATTTGTAGTATTTAATTTTTCATTTCATGTATGGGATCCACATGAGAAACCATGTGGTTTATCTGCATATTAGTAGGGGACTGCCCTTTACAAACAACACTGTCCAACACAGAGGTGAGGAAGTGGCCACTCATCTTCTGACAGATGAAAAGTATCTCTATATTATCATTTTAGGATGGATTGCCAGTGTCCTTATGGAATAAATTTTCCAGTCATTCCGACATATCATGCCTTGGTTCACTTGGCAGCAAAATCTTGGAGCACATGAACTGTATTCTTCTTTAATGAAACAAAACCAAAGTTTTGAAAGGGGTCTGAGGCGACCTCTGGAACATGTAGTATGGATGGCAAGGTCTTTTTGATGTTTCACCCTACAAACCTGTTCCCGTAATTCTGGCTGAACAGAGGGAGCGGAAGACAATCTGCACTGTAGATCTAGGCCATGAAGATTTAGGCTTGCACACAGACCAAGTGGGAAGCCTCATGGAAAACGAAGTCAGATAATTATGGTAGAAATGTATCAGAATTATTTAGGATGCAACATAAAAGACAAGAAGCTTCACCTTTCATTTGTAACTAACTTAAAAAAGATAATGGTTTTATGGTAACTTTAATCAGTGTTTCCCCGTCTTCAGTAGCTACGGATATATATTCTGTACAGCTTTTTTGATTTCTGCAAACTCTTTCCTGGTAGCATCTTTTGTGACTCTCCACCACCTGCTGTAGTAAAGAGTAAAGGTCTCACTGTTAGATGTTCCTCATGCTCACTCATCCAGTAACAAACTAGTGTGACCTTCTAAATATCCATGAGAAAAAATGTTGTCTATTTGTTTCTTGCTATATAGCTATTTTTCAGTAGTTTAAAATATTTGTGGTTGTAATACAAACACATACACACATATGAATCTTAAATTGTTTTTCAGAGAGCAGATTGGATTAAAAAAAATTCTGTAAAAATTGCTGAGGAAAACCAAAATGAGGATTTTTTTAAAAAATATTATTTTTACAAGTTAATTTTCTTGTCAGAAAAATCCATACATTTCAGTGTTCAGTCCTGTCCCTTGGTATAGTCTTTTTTATGAGGAGAAAAATCTTCACACCAACTCTACCTCTGAGAGAGATCCTGGTTTGGGGAAATACCTGTATTCAGAAAAACTCCCATGTCTGCAAAAATTAAGCCTGTATTTATATACTTGGTTTTGTCATTAATGAACTCATTTAATGGGGTTAGGTCTTCAAGTCAGACAAGATGTGTTACAATATGTTCCTAATAACTCCATACATTTATGGAGCGTCATAAATGGTTTTTAAGCAAAGTGGGCCTGAATGATTCAAGCATTGCCATGAATGTTAGTGTTGGCAAGATCAGTAAAAGCATCTCTCTTAAACAAATGGTCAGTGGAAACCAAATTTGTTGCAATTTGTGTTGATCTGAGAAACAAAGAAAAATGGATTGCAGCTGTTAAGCAGATGTGTCTCTAATATAAATATAAGGTGTAAAGAGTAAATTCCTCTTTGGAGTACGGAAGCAGGTAAGCAATATTCCCTCACTTCAGCCTATATATGCTTGGATTCATGTGAAAATCATCCTAATGAACTTGATAAGTGGGTAGGATTCTTAATTTAAAAAATTATAAATATATTGAATGTTTTAGTTTCAGTTCTGTAATCTGCCTTGTTTGATTGTACCAAAGGGCTTTGCTATACTGATTTATTTTCATTACACATTTTTGACCTAAGAATAGCCTCTGTCATAAATCACTGCCTCTATGAGTATATGGAGGCCAAGGAAGGCCTTGGTCATATATCTTGTGAGTGGCAGGAACAAAATTCTTGCTTGTCCATCATGTGCTTTAAATAGCATTAAATAATGCTTCTTTTAGCGTGGAGGAGTCAGTGACGTACCCAGGTGTACTGCCTACAGTTAGAGCCAAGTCTATAAGCAAGTCCTTAGACTAGCAGAGATGCTTGAGCTACCTGTGTGGTCAAAGAAGTATATGCTTTTGAAACCCTCCAGAGGGAGATCTTGTCCGCACATGATAACTGCCTAAAGTCATCAGTACCACAGTCACCACCAGGACCACAAGCTGCACAGTGGCAAACTCTCTTAGTAGCTACTCTAATTCGCCAGATTTTATTGACAGCTTAAAAACAAACATTCGATTCGTACCATACAGAGAACTATCATTTCCTCACACCATGCATACAACTAGAGATTAATATTTTCTCCAGCAAGAGAAGTACTAGGCAAACTGCTTCCCCTGCCTCCCTTATTGCTACTAACTAACAATTGACCTTAGATGTGCTCTAGCTGGCTCTACAGGAGGAATTTCAGAGAAAAGTGCATCAAAACCATTTTATTTCCCTGAACTACCCAGTTTTGAAATTGACTCCTCCTTTGGTGTGAAAAATCTGTATTTGCTGAATTGCCATATGTCTTCTAGCTAATGAAGCCCACAGGAGAAAGGCATAAAAATTGTAGGGCTTTGACTGAAATACAAATCTTAATGTGAGAACATCAAATGGAGGAGGGTTTTATTTCTCTTTTTCTTTTTCAGAAGCAGACACACTGACTATGGTATGCTGCATGGTGAAGGAAAAGAAGTTTTCTTCTAGCCTAGTTTTGTGTAAGAGTATGTAGAGCTTTGGTTTTCATTCTTTGACAGGAACCTCTGTTTCAACAAGTAGCCGTTATTTCATTATTTCAGTGTTTTAGGCTTAAATTCAAATATTTACATAGTTAATATGACATAGAAGAATATATTTTATTAAAAACCCTAAGAATTAGGTAAATCAGCATTGTTTTCTGAAAGACTTGATACCAAAATTTTGATAAATAAATTCCCTCTGAAAAGGTCCTGATCAGTTTTTCGATATATAAGACATTTGATAGGTAAAATGTTCCGATTTGGCCACATGCAAATACATCTATCAATTCCAAATGGATATCTCTTCTCAGAAGTCATCAAAGCTTTTGGGTCTGATCCTAAGAAATCCTTCCACTCACCCTGTTTCACCCTATAATATCATGTTGCCTCTTAGACTTTTCCGTACTTGTCATTGTTGACAGCAACATTACTGGTAGACAAGAGCCCTGATTTTGGTGCCACAGCAGGCTTCACTGTTCCGCTACTAGACCTCTGACACAATCCGTAGAGCCCAGTTCTCCATGACTGGACATTCTGACATTTGCAACACGCACTGTGCTGTGCCATTCCCCAGTTGCAATGATAAGGAGTCTGGAAGTGCCTTCAGGGATTCTCTGAACTACATGCTTCCAGCTATGTCTCTTCCTTTATTGGCACGGCCAATAAAGATACATATGACCCCTTGGTATGTCTTTCTATAAAACCTGTAATGGAGTGGAACGGAACTGAATAGAATAGAATAGAATAGAATAGAAGAGAACAGAACAGAACAGAACAGAATATTTCAGTCAGGTGGGACCTAAAACAATCAGCTAGTCCCACTGCCTGACCAATTCAGGGCTGACCAGAAGTCAAAGGAAATTATTCAGGGCACTGTTCAAATGCTTCTTAAACACTGACAGGTTTGGGGCATCAACCACCTCTCCAGGAAACTTGTTCCTATTTGACGATCTTCTTGGTAAAGAAATGCTTCCCAGTGTCAGTCTAAACCTCCCCTGAGGCAGCTTTGAACCATTCCCACACATCCTGTCACTGGATAACAGGGAGAAGAGACCAGCACCTCCCTCTCCACTTCCCCTCCTCAGGAAGCTGTAGAATCACAGAATCACAGAATCTTCTAG
>JAOXNO010000001.1:164754516-164816064 GCA_028565335.1 Limnodromus scolopaceus
AATTTTTCCTAATATCCAGCCTGAACCTCCCCTGGCGCAACTTGAGGCCATTTCCTCTCGTCCTGTCGCCTGTGACTCGAGAACAGAGACCATCCCCCGAGAGCCGTGAGGTCACCCCTCAGCTTCCTTTTCTCCAAATTCAACAAACCAAAAGTCCTGAGCTGCTTCTCTTAGGATATTTCTTCCAGCCCTTTCACCAGATTTGTTGTGCTCCTCTGGAAACGTTCAAGGACCTTAACAGCCTTCTTAAATTGTGGAGGCCAGGACTGTATACAGTATTCAAAGTGAGGTCATACCACCACAGAGGGATGATCACCTCTTTTGACCAGAAGGTTATACCGTGTTTGATGCACCCCAGGATGTGTTTTGCCCTCTTGGCTGCTGGGGCGCACTGCTGGTTCATTGAGCCTGCTGTCGACCAGCACCCCCAGATGCCTTTCTGAAGGTTGCTCCCCAGCCACTCCTCTCTCAATTTATACTTGTGTCTGGCATTACTCCAGGGACAAGTGTGCAGAATCTGGCATTTGTTCTTGTTAAATTTCATGCCACTGATGATTGTCCAATGCTCCAATCTATCTAGATCCCTCTTCAAGGCCTCTTGTGCCTGAAGAGAGTCAATAGAACCTCCCAGTTTGGTGTCATCAGCGAACTCATGGGCATTCTGGTGGACACTGATTCTGGCTGTCCATGGGGAGCCCAGCAGCATGGTGCTTCGAGATCAGAAATCCCTCTGTCATCCTCTTCCTACAAAAGGTTTTTTGCAAAGTTATTTCAGACTTCACTTCGGGGGAGCATGGAGATTGTATTAGACGGAGCTTGGGCTAGAAGTACAGAGCGATTCCTGACTAGGTTTATCTGGGTTAAATATTCCAAGCAAATGCCACTACTGAAAAGGATACCACCATGCTGAGGTGAGAATTTGGACTTCAGAATGATCACAGTGTTACTTCCCTGATGCCTGGAGTCATTTAAAATCAGAGACCTCCAAAACAAAGAGATGATTTGGGGCTGTATTCAGTACTTTGGAAATAAATTGTACAATATTGAGATGTGCCTTGCCTCAAGATGAAGCACTGGTACTGAGGAGAAGGCATGACTTCTCAAAGCCACCCTGCCATGCACACACAGAGAACAGACAGGCACCCCCCAACCCTCTTTCCCAGAGTGGTTTCTTTGGAAGAATACATTGAAGGTACTGTGGCTAGAAAAGCAGATTAAGTCTCCCCAGAAAATGAAATCTGTGAATTTGGGAAGAAAGAACAAATCCCACTTCTCCATCACAGCTTTTACCATCTATATGTGTATGTGGTATACATCTTATATATGTATATATAAAAAGTGTATTTTTATTTTTTATATATGTCTGTATGTTCACATAAGGTAAAACTCATAATGGAAATGCAGGATTTATTTTTTCTTCCCAAATAGACAGAGATATAGATATATGGCAAAATAAAATAATTCTAGGATGTTTGCTGACTAGAAAAAAGAGGGAGTCAGAGAAATAATTTATCTTCTAAATATGATCTATAATACTGGGAGGTACTCAAATTGGAGTGATAAGGGCTGTATAAGAAGTGACACCAATAAATAAATTATAGTTTCACATAAAATGATGGGAATTAGGAATACATTGTTAAAGTAGTTTGGGAATCACTGAACAATTTCAGTGAGTTACTTTACGTTCAGCCACTGGAGCCATCTGTCAGTTGAATGACAGCTCTTCTGGTAAACATAAACTCTGTTGCTAGTGCAAATGTATGTGTTAACAGTAAAAGGAAAAGTCTTCTCTTCAGCAGAAGTAGATGGTATTCCCTATCAATTCATACCACTCATGGCCCTGTTATCATTTCAAAGCAAACTTATCACATTTTAATACTTACATGGCAGTATTTCTTACTTGTGTAATTGCTTAACGTCACTTGTGTTTTTCTGAACAAAGTAAATGATGTCATGATTAAGATGAGAATATCTTCAAATTCACAACCTAAGGAAACTTTTACTCCTTTCTGAAAAAATCGGTGCATGAGCTCATCCTGAAGCAGAAAATACGGAGATAATCCATAAATTAAAATATTTAGTGTATTTTGCAGTCTTATTCTATTAATTAATCTGTTTAATTTTTTTCACTTGCCTTTAGTAGTACCAATAACTTTTCAATGTACTTAGTCACCCCTTGAGTTCCAGGTTCTTATGATCTTTATAATTATTAATAAATTATTTATAGTATAATTAATTTGATAAATTATATTTGATCATTGCCTTGCTACATAACTGCTTTCAAAACAGTTTGTAATTTTACAGAAGTGTTTACCTCTATGTGTGAATCTTTAAAAGTTATTGAAAACAGTTGTAATTTTGTCAGTATTTCACAAACTATATTCACCTATGATTTTGTCATTATTTATTCATACTGCTGTGTGATCAGTCACTGATAGCACTTGTTTCTCAGGTGAAAGACTATTACTCTGATAATAAACAAGAGCAAAGAATGGTAAGTATAATTCTTTTAAAGAGAGTGAAGGAATTGGTATCATAGAGGAAGGATGGCAAGGTAACAGATGTTTTCTGATATTTAAAATATTTATCTTAATTTGTCAGATCTTTCTTCACTACTGGTAAAATAATTCACTATGACCTGATATCTGGGTTTTTTATTTCTTATTATTATTTGGTAGCTTTCCAGGGTTTAAATAATAGCAATTGTTAGAAACCCTCTCTATTTGAAACCAGATGTCTGTTTTAACCTTGTTCAAAGCCTGTTTGATGAATTGGAAAGGAAGGAAGGAAATTGAAGGAAAATGATAAAACGATCCAAGAGCCGGGTACTGCACAATTGTAACGAGGAGTTACCTGCATGTCAGTGACTGAGCATGACTGGTGCTGGGTACCTGTTGAATTCCAAGGATCCAGGCATGCAACATCGAACGGTGAGCTAGTACTTGTTACCTACCTGATGTCAACCTCAATATCTCCCAAGATATTTTACAGTTTAATACACTGTACCTTAAGGTTCAGATTCTCAAGAGGAAATGAAGTACTCGTATGCCTTTTCAAGTGTCTAAATCTGATATATGAAAACACTGGTAACAATGACACTCGGGCTTCCTCTTAAAAGCATAGAAAACTGAAATTTCCGTAGCTGGATGTTTACATCTGCCTAAGTATTGGCACTGTTATGCTGTATTGTTCCTCTTCTTTCAGCCTCTTAATTCAGGCCCTTCTGGGAGTCGTAAAACAAGAGCTTGCTTGCATGAAGTGCAGGAATAGCCAGCTAAGCCTCTGCCCCATCCACACACACATACAAGAGGAGAAACTTTTTCTTCCTTCACTGTTAGGATAGTCTTGTAGGATGTGTTGCAGCATCCTGTTGAAGAGGATGCTGTTGTGTCAGAAATCAGATGAAGATGGATGTGTAGACGAGTGGTTAGGAAACTCGGGCAGAAGGCAGTATGGGTTCCCTCTCTGTGTGAAGGAGTGTCTGTTTTATACGAAGTGAAATGGCTTAACAAGAAGACCGAGAGCTTCCAGCCTCAGAGTAACTGTTGTTTGCTGATGAAGGCATTCTTCATGCAGGTAGGAGGCATGGATTAGGGTCCCTCGGGCAGAGATGGGGGGAACTTAATGCAGTGCCATTAATGGTCCAATCACTCATGATACTGAGGCAGTCAAGTATCTGAGACAAAGATAATACGTACAAGAGGAGAAGAGATATGACCAAGGACTAAGACTTCCTGTTTTTCTGATAAATGGGGTTGAAAACAGTACCTACGGAAGAAACTGCTGGGTTAGAGCTCATGGATGATGGGAAATGTCAGTCCTCTTAAGTTCACAATTATTCTGGAATGTAATGCTGACCTCCTTTTTGAATTTTCCCTTTTAAGAGACATATTTGATTTGAGGATGTGGTTTAGACCCATCTTCATCTCTACATTCAATTAATTGACATTTACAGTGGGTCTTAAATACTCACTCTGAAGAAAAATTCTTTCTCACAGTATATGTCCCAGTTATCTGTTCTAGTTCACCTCTCCTTACTTTAATTTCCACAAAGCAGGGCTGTAAACTTGGTCAGCCTTACACCTTGTTTTCTCCAGGACCATGTTGGTTTACAGCAGGTATACTGAAATTGAAGAAGGGAACCATGGGAAACTCCAATTTGTTCTTTATTTATAAACTTGACATTATACATCATGTAAAATTAAAATCTTCAGCTTGTTCTTGCCCCAGTTATTTTAAGAATAGTCTCTTCAGGGCCTTAACAGACCTTTGCCATAGATGGCACAGGTGCATGCACTTTCCAGCTGCTGAAATATGTTAGTTTTCGGCTGTGGCCTTTATTTTATTTATCAGCTCATCCTAATAGAGAGGAAATCATGACCTCTAGCTGGCTGAGTTTCAGAAGAGGCACTGTGTGCAGTATTGGTTCATACCTGAAGTATGGCTGTAGCAGACATGGGAAGTCCAGACCAGGATGGGGGCAGACCTGAAGCACCCTAAGGCATAGTCTTGTGTTTAACTGCCCAGTCGTCCTCCAGCCTTAGGTTTACTATGGTTAAGTCCAGGGCAGCCCTAGTTGAAGGAATGGGAGGTGTCACCTCAAGAGGAAGCAAAAAGTAAAGATGGAACTACTGGAAGAATATTTGACTCTGGCAGGAGAGTGGTTTCCCATTTTATAATTACAGGTATAAGAAGTGCTAACTTAGCAAACTGCCATAATTTAGTTTCTACTCAATTGACCTTCCTTTTGGACTTTGCCAGAAGGCTCGATTCATTAAATCTCATTCAGTTATTAAAGATATTTGGTTGGAAATTAGTCTAGGATTACAAAGTATTCATGACAGGCTGAATCATAATTTCAAAAGTGAAACCTAGCAACTCAAAAGAAATGAAGTTGACTCAGATTTCAACTCGGCTCTCCTGATCCATAAGTGCATATGTCAAACTTCTGTGTTGGAAGGACTAGACATATTTTGTAATATTTTTTCCTGTTCAAATCTGAGTTTATTTTTGATGCCTCTTCTCTTTTTATTTTCTCTTCCTACTTAAAGTTTCGACTTCAGTAGTTTACCATAAACTAAGAAGAATGCCTTGTATTTTCTTCGATCATTAGGCTCAAAGATTGGTCCACAAGAATGATTCCTTTTAAGCTTTCATAATCGTGTACTGCAGCACCTCACTTAAAAATATATAAGCATTCTATTATATCATTGCATGTGGCTCTGCACTCTTATTAAATCAAGTGTGTCATCTTCTGCTTCTACCACCTTAGAGACACAGGAGACAGTGCTCTGGAATTGTCAAGGGACACGAGAATGTGGCCATTATATTTTATACAGGATGCTAAATGATTAATATTTGTAAATTAATGCATTTAAATTATATGTGCCTGAGACACTCCAAGCCTTGCAAATATATCCCAGAGACTCATTTGAAAAAAAATGCACCTGACAACTTCTCTTTTTCTATTGGAGTCTATTTGGGCTGGTCAAGTGAAAAGGAGGCAGTGGCATGTAAGAATTATAATACACAAGATATACTGTATTTCCGGGCAATTATAACATGCCTAGGAAGCTGTTGCAAGGCATAAGACTCAAAGGCCAAATGACTTTACCCACTTGAGAAATGCAATAATTCCCCAGAAGTGCACCGCCTGGAGTATATTATTACTGTTATGAAATAGAATTCATGAATAGAAAGAAGGAAAGTGGTGAGGAGGGAGACAGGCCTACCCATGCATGTACTGGCTAGTGTTAAAGTGGGTATGACATCAGTCACAGCCAATCAAACAGGTTCGGTAATGTCCAAAGTACTACAGACATTTCATAATTAAGTAATGAGACATGACAGGGCATGAATTGTGTTGTATTAATTCTTGCCGAGTGTGTTGTTGTAAGGCAAGAGAATGAAGGCTGGGTGCCATCGGTCCAGCCAACTGTGAATTAATCCTTTCCCATTCTCACAATGGAACCTCTTATTGTGGTTTTATAAAATGTTAATTTTTGAAATATTTATATTGTTAATTAAGTGATGAGTTTCTAAGCTTGATGGCAATCAGCACAATTCTTTCCATAATTCTGAGCAGCAAACTGTGCTATCCACTACTCCCTACTCAGATCCTCCACAGGCAGTCAAACCAGCTGTTTTCTATTGTCCGTCTGCTAATGTATTCTAATATCCTGCCTCCTAATGCCTACTCTCATATCTGCATTCATTTGCATATAAGAAGCATCTAGATATGCCAGTAGTGGTTAGTGAAGTCCTTTGAGCATATAAAGTGCTATGGAAGTGCTAAATATGGCTTTTGTTTACTATTCAAAGAAAACACTAATGTAGTGGGGAGTATTGTGCATGTCCCTTGTCAGTCAGGACTTTTTCCACTCACTGTGATTGGGAGCAGTGTTTTTTAGTACTGAAAATAAAGCTTTCAGGTTTTGTGCCTTTGCAAAATTAGGACATCCACTTCTCCTTGTTAGTATGTGATTCCCAGTCAGACCCCACTTAAAATATCCTTTTCCTATAGTATTCTATATGATACTCTACATTGCTCCTTAATTTAGTATAGACCATTTTCTTTGGTGATCTGAGACTGTTTCAGGGACTTAGTGTTGGTGCTTTACATATCCAGTAAAGGTTTTGGCTTTGATTTCTATCAGAGCTGATTCATGTTTAGTAAGCTAATGTAATCTACATTTCTGAACAGACTGCAGAAGGTTTGTCACCAGGGGCATCCTGTGTTTGCTATATAAAATCATGAAGGGAAATGCCTAGGCAAGCAAGGAAATTCACCTGGCCTTCGTTTGTGGTTGTTGTTCTGCTGTTACAGCTAGAAATGCTCACTGGAGTATGTAAGTCCCTGGAGTGCTACTGAAGGGGCAGAGGTGGCTTTGTGCCATTCATGCATGGGGCAGAATGGGCTCTTCTTTTCACTGTGACCTAGCAAGTGTCCATGCCATGAACTGTCAGGGCCAGAGATTACTGACAGTGGGAGAACCCGAAACTTCACTTCTGCAAAGAAATTGCAGAGACAAGAGCCAAATTTTTTGGTTTTTTAGATCCATAGGAACATAAAAATGCCCAGGCAAAGTCACTGGAACAGGCGTGAAAATCCTGCACCCACTAGCAGACATAGATGACATGCTTTTATGACCCTAATACCAGTTATTTAATTTTCATGAGCAAAGATATGAAAAAGTTTCTTTGGTGAACATTAAACAAGCATGTGCTATTTGAAAAAGTTAATAGTAATCACACTTCTACATGTCATTCATTCCCAAGCCCTTCATACACTTAACTTGTCTCTGATAGTCGTTTTTGGAGGGAGCAATTATTAAATAGCATGTAGTAACCCAAACACATAATTGAAACTGGAAACAAGAAAAGTTATTGCCCATATTTCCAACAGCTAGTGTTTCAAATACAGGTCGAAAAATTATAATTACCTGGAACTTGAATTGTCATTCATTATTGACATCATCATCATAGGATTTGAGCCAGGTCATTTATAAATTGTATTCCTGCAAAGAGAAGAAGAAATATCATTTATATTATTGTATACTGTAATTGCACACTTGACGTTCAGTACTTGGCTTCTAGCATTTTATAAAGTCTAGATTTATTCATACTTTAAAAGAAAAACATCTTTTTCACCTAGACACCTTATAACATTGTTTCTGAAATCAAAAGATGATTCAGATTTCTCAAGTGCCTCATTATGAATGGTATTGAGAGCTATCTTTGGAGTAAGTAACACAGCAGTGGTCAGGTAGATGCTCAGTAGTATGTCATATTGAGAATTATGTATTGCAGTCTATATATGCTGATAAACAAGCATGTTTATCATGCATATATATATGCATACATATATAAATGTATATATGGGTCCATATACAGCCCAAAATAGATATATACAATGTTATTAAAATAAGGCAATATATTACACTAAATTTTTTGAGCACATTGCATGACCTACAACAAGTCACTTTGCAAGGGCACGAAGCAGTTTTGTCTGGAAGCAGGCAGTCATGAATAAAAGCAATGTTGGAATTCTCAGTAAAAGCAAGCAAAATATTTCTTCTCTATATTGGGGTGGCTTGGACTCTCTCAGCATCTGGATGGTACCTACTGGTCCTCTTCTCTGCTGTGTTTTCTTAGTATGCCCTTTGCAATTAAGAGTTGAGCACGCTGCCAGTGTAGGGTCATTTCCGTCTAAACCTTTTAATTTCCATCATTTACCTTTCTGGGCTAACAAAGTCAGGCCAGTGCCTTGGAATCAGGAATGGCAGACACAATTTGCAAACTGTGAATTACTTTATGTGTGGCAGAAAGATACTTTTTAGTAACGGGCATGAAGTACATTATTTAAAGAAATAAATTAAAATAAATAGAATTAAGAAATTTGTCATAATGCATGAGTACACAAGCAGTTCTGGACTAATACGTACTTACTACATATATTTCATTTTGCTCTATGGGCTTCTCAAGCTTTCATACTTCCCTTACCTTGATTTTCAGCAGGATTTCTGGCAAGGTGTAAATGATTGCTAAGGAAAAGAACACTACTTGGGTTTTTTGCAGTATATTTGCACTAAATTGATTAGTTATCAAAGTGTCAAAATCAATATGTGATTTGGCTTACCATCAAGTGCTTGATAAATTTATTCCTCCCCCTCCCAAACACAGCCTTAGAAATATTTTTTTTTGTTCAAATTCTTGTTTATCAGCACAAAAAAAAATATTTTCCTCTCCTTAGTGATTCTTGCTTTCCAAAGTTCACAGCTCGGGCCCGTTGCCCATATGTGGGAATTTAGTGCCATTTAAAACACCCTGGGTTTCAGCTTTAACTCCTGGAAAGTGATTCAAAAGCCTAAACATAGGTGTCTAATATCATTTAGATGCCTCAGGATATCCTGCCTGGCATCCAGCTGCTGCTTTAGAAGGGCTCCGGTCTCCCACGGATCTTGCGTTGTCTCTGCCAGCCTCATGCGGATGCTGTGAATACCCCAGGATGTTTAAAATTGTGCTAAACGGCTATGCTTCGGCACCTGCAGCGCTCCCCCTCATGCTCCCCGCTCGCCTTCCCAGAGCAAGCAGCACAGGTTTATGTTCATGTTTCTGTGTTTCTCAATGCCCCGTGTAGGGGCAACCCCTGACTATTCGCGAGCGTTTGACAGCCCGTTGTCTTGCCATGAATATTTACATCATTCTGCCTACCGTACAAGAAAGTAGGAAGCCTCATATTCTCGTTTCTTAAACAATCAAAACATACTTGTAGATTAATTTTAATGCACATATTTTTTCCGTTTGAATACATTGTGATTAAGAGTTCACGACCTTGATTATATCATGCAATTTGAGAAATCGCCAACAATGTCCACGGTGATTAAATATTCCACTTTGTAATTATTTTGTAACTTTTGTTCTGCTCTTTGCTCACTCCAAAAATTATCATAAAATTTTGAAAGATGTCCTCAGTGCAGAATATGTCCATAAAATATTAAATATTCAATTTTCCTCTATCATGGCTTGAAAAATTCATAATTACATGATGATCCACATAATAACTCATTCTGAAAAGTCATATATGGCACTCCCCCTGTGACTGAGTTAATAATTTACTGCTGTGTGGGATTTTCACTCTGCACTGTTAGTCTTGGGAACATTTATTAAGCAAATGTTCGTTTGCAAAGATCAGAATGTGAATGAAGAGGGTAAGAATTTAATGAGGAGTGACAGACAGGTGAACTGATTCCATATAGTTCTTTACTACAGGAAAAAGCAGATAGCTTTATCTTTCATAGCCTCGATAGACACATGAAATGAAATATAGGAGACAGGGGGCAAAAGGAAAAAAAAAGGTACTTTCCTAGAAGGGCCAATGGAAGGATAAATCAGAGGAACTCATGAACATGATTCAGACCAGTTGAAATGGCTGTTAATATTCTGTACCTTTGGACTTACATAGCAACAATATTCAAACTTGTTATTTTTGAGATCTTCGCCCATTTTTTTCAATAGAGTACTACCAGTATTAAAGAGAAAAAAAAATCAAGTCCAAGAGTACAGCGTCAGTTTATCTGACAGCAATATACTCCTAGAGAAGCACGACAATTTTTTTATTTTTAATTATGTTCCTGATCAAGCAAAAAGCTAATACACTTATTCAAGACTCATGAAATAATCTCTTTGTTTCAAAATGCATTGTAGATTCTGGTTACCCTTTATTGTTTTCACATGTAAGAAACACTTGCAAAAAAGATAACGTGGGATCTAGTATCACAACTTAATCAACATTTTTTTCAGTAAATAATGAAAAGATTTGCTACCTATTAACTGTGTAACTTCTTTATATGATTTTTGGGTGTCAGCTAAACAAATTTAAATTAAATAATATTGATCCTAGGTTTTCTAGGATTGACTCCTAGGATCCTAGGTTTTTGAGCAACCTGCTCTAGTGGGAGGTGTCCCTGTCCATGGCAGGGGGGTTGGCACTCAATGATCTTTAAGGTCCTGTCCAACTCTAACTGTTCTATGATTCTATGATTATTTGTAAAAGAAATTCAAGAAAAAATGAAATGCCACAGGAAGATTTTGTCATTGATTCAGAGTTCAGTTTGGAAAATATTAAGCATGTTGTTCCTGATAAAGCAAAAAGCTAATACACTTATTCAAGACTCATGAAATAATCTCATTTAAAGGTAGGTGAGTACAAACTTAGGTGTTTTACTGAGTAAGGGACACTTCATTAAATGTGCCATGCCTTCAACAATACCAAACAAGTCTTTCTCAATCTACTGACACTGGGATGTGTAAGAACATATCATACAGCTATACTTTCCAATGATATCTAAATTTAAAGTCCCAAATGCTAGGATTCATACTACTTTTTACAAAAAAAAAAAAAAAAAGAGATGTTGTCGGACATGTCCTAACTGAAATTGGTCAAGAATGGAATTTCCAGTTGGTTTCCTTTATGAATTTACTTTCATTCCAATATGGAAGTTTTTCAGTGTTTTTTTCTTCTCCATGAAAGTTTACATTTCATAAAATGTTTTAAGCCTCCAGAAAACATAATTTTTGAAAATGACAACATTTATTTCTGAGGTAATTGCCAAGATGAAAAATCTCATGAAAACGAGAATTATTCTTTGGGTGTATTATGCGTGTTTACTTATTTCTTTTTAGCTGTGGTGGATGATTATATAATCAATGGTGCAAAGTGCATTTCTTTTTTGAAAAAGGAAATATTACATCACGGAGATGTTAGGAAAAGCTATGTAAAGCATAATATTCTGAAAAAGGTGCAAAAAATTACTTCTGTTAAAAAATTACACATTTGGAAAGAGAATTTTCAGGCAGTTGGTGTCAGCATTATTTTCCTGGCTATATTTATCCCTGGTTATAAAGGTTTCAACTGAGAATGAATGAATCTGTTTTGGCACTTGATTTAATTACAGCTTTTAATTTTCAAAGGTCAATCCATGACTATGTTGGAAATGAGACAGAGGCTTTGGCCTAAATTTCTGATGGGGAATCCCAACCTCCACTCTTTATTAGTGGGCAATTACCTGACAAGCTTAAAAATTAACAGACAGATGCAGGAAAGCTTTAGTTTAGTCACTCAACGCAATGACTCTCACCTACACTTAAAAATGTAGGAATTGTTAAAGAGAGGTTAAGAAATGCCTGTTTCTCTTAAGAATCTAGGCGAGAAACTGACAGTGATAGGCTCTAGTACAGATTTCTGCACCGCTAATGTTAATGAGTCAAATGAGTCCAATTTCAGTGACCAGAGTATAGAAAACAGGAGAGTTTGAATAGAAAGTCAAAGAGAGGGTTTGTGGAATGCACATCCTTAATTTCTCCTTCAAGGGTACACAATATGAGAAAGGAAGGAATATGACTGACTGAAGCAGCAGTAAAGATGACTGGGAGAAGAATCATAAATGGTTGTGAAAATTGGCAGAGGTAAAGGTAACTATCTCATGGAAATTAAATGCATGCAATTTATTAATTACTTAATTAAGTAATTAATTAATTACTTAAGTTGTCTAGATATGGAACCCTTTCTTTCCAGGTTGTTCCTAGTTTTTTCAAGGTTCTATTTGGAATGCTCTTATTTGACAACTTCATTTTTGACATGGCTCTGAAAACAAGAGACTGTGGGTAAGGTTTGTTTTTAACATAAATTTGTGGGATATATTCAAAGAGGATGAACTGGGGTATCATAAAGGGAGAATGAGGTGACATTGAGAACTGAAAAAAAAATATCAGACTAAATTTAATCACACAGACTCAAGAGATATAAAGAGAATTTTTCCTAGAGTTAGGTATGACAGAGATGGGAAAGACCTATTCACTGATTGCAAGGGAAGAAACTCATTTGACCAAAGACAGATGTATGCCATTACAGTCAACTGGGAGAAATAGGCAGCACTTTTATGGCATAGTCCATTTCATCCTGAAATAGATATTTGGCAAGATTAGTGATTCCTTAGTGCCTATTTCTCTAAATCGACCACAAAAGAACCCTAGGTTGACTACTCAGATATATTTGTGTGAGATTAATTTCATCTGAGGGAACTATGAGCCACAAAGGTGATGTGGCCATGAAAAAAAAAAAAAAGCAAACCTTAAGTATGCCTGTTGTGATATTCCTCAATAAAGATAGAAGACTGTCAATGCTTTTGTATAAAAGGGAAGTAAAAGTTTGTCTGCAAAAGCCTGGACTGCTTTGATTATTCATCTTCTGGAAAGAGTAAATTCAAACTGGAAGAGCTGTAGAAAAGAGGTTCTATGACAGATGAACGGGGGGGTTACTTGGTATTAAATTTAGAGTTCATCAGAGGTTAACAAACACTTTTTAAATGAAAGTATAACACTTCCAGAAAAAGTATCATTACCATAATTTCAACAAAGAAAAAGTGGACAAGGGAGTTAAGAATGCCAGCCCTGGTTAGAGGTGAAAATTTTTCTACTCCTGCTCCTTTAAATGAGGTCCCGGTGGGAGGTGACTGGTGGTAATGCCAATTCCTTCACCTTACCCCCAGGTCCAGCTCTCATTGTGGTCACCCTATATCTTAAGAGCAACAATATTCTTTGCTTCAAGATCTATATTGTTTTCCAACCAGAGAATCCTAACCTCTCTATGCTGAAGCCCCTCCATTACCAGCCAGAGCTCACCACATTTACCCCATTTTCACCATTATGACAGATAATAGTTTGTACTGAATTTGTACTCATAAAACATTTCATAGACATAGAAAAGAAGAATATCTTTTTAAGCATCACTGAGCCAGACAAGGTTGTTGTAAGAATCTGGGATTAAAGGAAACCACCAGCATTTATAGAATGTAATTTAAGTTTCTGATAGCTTTGATGGCTAAACATTAAAAAATGTTGGCTGAATTTTATGTACCTTACTTGAAGACTTTAAACTTCCTTGCTTAAGGACGTTTCTCCAGACATAAACTTTTCTTCAGCAGGTCCCATTTCCTCAGCTGTTTACATCTATGAAGAAGGTTAAAACTAGCTGAGTTTTGTGGTTTATGTATTTTGAAATAATTTTGATTATTTGCTTTAGATCTATTTGCAATGTAACTTTACAGAAAGGATATTGCTTTTTTTTTGTGCATAAGATAGGGATGGAAAATAAGAAAAAGTTAAGTTTGATCCTGAAGCTTTGTCTTGGGTACTTTGAAGTAGAGCAAGAGCTCTTTCTTCTGCAGACCAGGACCAATAATAACTACCAACCCCTGCACGAGATCTCAGCACTAGCTTCTACTATGGATATCCTATTTGGTCTCCAACTTGTACTCAGCAGATGCTAGGGTCTCTGCCATAAGTTCTGTACCAGGTTTACTACCTCCATGCAAGTGGCTCAAAGTTTGGTACTTTAAGCTGTGTGAAGTGGCAATAGGTTTCTATATTTAGACAATTAAATCAAGACCTATGTGTTTCTTGGTATGTATTTCAGAGGAAAGGGGGGGAAAAAAGCCCAGAAGAGAGAATAACCTGAATGTCAGGTGCCACGAGCAATGAAAATTAGGACTTGTAATATTTTAAAAAATTTTCAAAATTTTTTGTTGTTGTTTTGTTTTACTTCATTACAACTAAAATTAAATATTTCCAAGATATTTCAATGTTTAATGTTTTCTTTTCTAGATCATGGCTTAAATGGTACACAGTGTCAAAGAACACTGCAGGCTTTGTGTTTTGTCTGTAAAAAACCATTTTCGCTAAACAGCTTTAAATTGCGGCTTTTAAAAGGTTGTTTCATTATGCCATTCAGGTACTCAGGTAGTACAAAAGAACAGCAACTGGTCAGATCTCCCTAGTAGAAACAAAATCGGTTAGCTGCTTTTATTCCGCCTTATAATCGGCCTAGCACAAAGAGTCCCTGCCAGAACTGAATGCTTTGGGCTTTCTGCAGGTAGTAGTGGAAGGTGCTTTGGAGCCAGAGTCCAGAGCATCACTACTGAGCTTTAAACTCCACTGGGGCCAAAAGGAAAAGGTAAAATGTCACTTTTATCATTTGATAGCTCCAATCATCTGTTAAATGTGGGGAAAAGCTGGGAGAAGTAGGAAAGATAGGCTTGCTGATTATATTGGGATATTTGTTGGTTTTTACTGTGGCATTTTGCAATGACACATACAAAGAAAAGTTCTGTAGAGACATATTGAAAGTTTTGATTGCATCTGTTGTAGATATGAGAGTATCTGGAACTGGGACATCAGAATGAAATGAACTTGTCAAGACTTAGTAGAATAAAACAAACCCCAACACTTCTGTTAATAAGGCAGTAAGAGCAACACACTATGTAGTACAATTAGGCTTGAAATGCTCATAACCTAGATAGCAAAAAAACTTGTATAAACTGCCCTTAGGTTAGTGAAGCTACACTGAATTTTCCAATATATTTGTCAAGTTAGTCCTTGACAATGTTATGATTCCCATGATGCTATAATGATAATTAACATATAGGTATACTAAGGATATTCTGAAGTACTTGATCAATGCATTTAGTTTACAAACGCATGTGAAAATTAGGTGGTTGAGGGGAAAGTATATTTAGTGAGAAGACTCGATTATTTCTTCAGCAAAGCCCTCTGCTCTGCGGTTTGTTTCTATCACACCAGATAAGGAATCTATTATCAGAATGGGATATGCTAAGCATTTAGAAAGTTTACTTGATAATTATTATTAAAACATGCTATAGCTTTTCCTTTCTTAGATGCAGTGTCCATATTTCCAAGATGAATTTTAACAATTATCACGAGACTATTTAGACCAGCTAACTAAAGAACAAGTATCTAATTGGCCTATCTTTATCACTGGTTTAATATAACAAGCTACAGGCCATATGATTTAAAATTACAATCCACTTTCAAGCTCATAACTCACTTTATTTAAAAAATGAATAGAACAAAATCATCACTGAGGTGCTAAATTTCCCTGCTAAATTTCCCTGCAATTTAGCTAAATAAAAAATGCTGCTAAATACAATAATAAAAGAATGAAGAAGATCAAAGGTCATTTAGACCACATGGACATGACTAATGAAGAACTCGAATGTTTTCAATCACATAATAAAAATATTCACGACGTGATGAAAAAAACTGTCAGTTCTGAAGTATAGTAAAGAAATTCTTCAAATTAGATTGTACTAGATGACTGTCTTTGACAAGATAAATCTTGTTTTTCTTTGATCTTCTGATAATGCCGACACATACTTCTGAGGGGTCTGGCAAGAAACACACAGAGGATCCTCACTTGCCAAAATCAATAACATCCATTTCCACTCCTGAGAGAGAGAAGTGCTGGGTAATAACAGAAACATGCTCACTGGAGGCTGGAGGAACACTTGTTTGTGCCGAGTTCAGTATACCAGAGTGACTGCTGAAGAGCGATTCAGCCTGGTAAAACTCCTACGTCTAGCACTGTCACACTTGGTATCTGTATCTGCCAAATCCAGTAAAGGTCGATTACGCAAGTCAGTCCTGCCTGAGGGCTTGTCTATCTTGAACATTCAAATTTCCAAAACAATTCTATTGCTTTCTTTCATGAATCAGTTTTTGTGCTCTATTTTTTCAGTTTTACTTTTCACCTCGTTCTTCATCTACTTTTTGGCTTGTAACGTTTCTTTGGTACATGCAGACCAAAACATATCTTAACATGCAATGCAGAGCCAAATACATGCATTTAATTTATGAAGGGTAAGAGATGTGGTTTCCCTTTGTATATGAATATTTTGTTTTCTGTGTTAAGCATGAAATAAGTTTGAGGGAGGAGAGGAGTAAGGGGAGAGCAAAATCTCTCTATTTTCCTTACATTTTGCCTGTATGTTAGGGTTGAGAGCCATGACCAGGGTTCTCTTAGGTTACCACAAATAAAAATAAATTATGATTACATGGAAAAAACTTGCTTATTATGAATATCATAAAATAAAACTTGATAGAGTTAACAAACACCTGAGAGCTATCGACCTGCACTATTTCATTTAATCCTCTTGTGTTTTAATCAGTAGAGCTTAAGATTGTGTTTACTTACTACCCTTTCCAAGAAGCCCAGCCTCATTCCGTGCATAGTGTAATAGTGTTCCACTAATGAAAAGATGTTTGGTGCTGCTTCTTCTCCTTATGCCACATCCATGGCTCAGAGTTCCAAATTTTCTTGTGGGCTTTCTTATGTTGCACATCCACACACAGTAGCATACTTTGGAAATGTGTTAATTTGTTTTTGTAATTGCTCTCCGAATGGAAGGACTTTTTTTACCAAGGAACACCTGATTAAAGTGTCCAGTAATGTGAGATGCCTAGGATCTGCTGTTTTCAAACGTTTAGCCTTTTACCATCTTGTATTTTCTAAGCACAGTAGTGCTTGATTGTATCTGTGAATAATCAGCTATTATACAGATCAAGCTTTGTTCCTTTCCTCCTTTCCTTACTCCAGCACATTCCCCTCCTTTGGATTTTCACCCAATTATTGGTGCCAGATTCTCTTGTCCCTTCCTCAGTATCTTATACCTGTCACTTTCCCCTGTCAGATCCAGCTCTTCATTTGAGTGCTGGCTCCTTCTCAGGTGCTCTCCCCAAAACACACATGCAAACACACACATACATTAATTGTGCTCATTCTCCCTGATTTACCAATTTTCCTCTGCCTCCAACTCTTGGCCAGCCTGTTTACCCACCTCCTTTTGTTTCTACACTGTAGTTTCCTCTAAAGGCTCTAGATGTCTTGCCTGAACAGTCTTAGCTTCTTCACCCAGCTCTTAACCAAGTAAATTTGCAATGCCTCATAACTCTTGTTTGTTTTGTTTGGTGTAGATTAGTAGAACTTGCTAGAACCAGTAGAACTGGTAGGAGGTTCTCAAAGAAACTCCAAAGAGGTCTGAGGTGAGAATTTCTACTGCAGCTTTGCAAAAGTTTATATTACATTTTTTTTGATCACACCAAAGGATCATTAACATTACCTAGATTTGCTCTGAGAAACTCTTAAAACCTTCAGCAGAGAATAAAAAAAACGAAAAAAGAAAAAAGGAAAAAGAAAAAAAAGGCAAAAACCTCTGGGCTTAGCCTAAATGTGTCCACTGCTTACAAACACATTTACACTGAACAGTTAGCACTGGCAAATTTTGTGCTAACACAGAATGAGCCTTTTCAAGAAATGTGAAGTCACTTTCCCATTTCAGGGGTAACAGCCCCTGACTATAATCACTGTTAGACCTTAAAAGTTGGAAAAAACTAAGTCTATGACTGTAGAAAGGGAAGGGAACCCGTTAGATTTGTTGGAGGAACTGTTAGATGGAGATGTCAAGGATGACAAGAATATATGAGGACAATATTAGCTGGTTGATTTTATTGCAGAAAAACAGTGCATCCACCTCCCTAGCTGTGAGCAGTCTCAGTGGCCATGGGATTGAAACACAGGGACAATATGTCAAAAGGGAAATTGCAGCTTTTATGCAGTATAGAGCTAACTTCCAGTGTTTGACTTTACTGGCTGATCTGTGACAATGAACATCTTCAAAACAAACCACATGGAGCATGGGGGTCAACAGCCACACAAACTGAAGGCCAGGATTAAGACCAGGCCAGGACAAAGACCAGTCCAAGACCAGGCTGGATGGGGCTTTGATCAACCTGGTCTAGTGGGAGGTGTCCCTGCCCATGGCAGGGGGGTTGGAACTTGATGATCTTTAAGGTCCCTTCCAACTCTAACCATTCTATGATTCTATGAAACTTTTGCTGTCCTAAGACTAATTGAGACCTTCAAGCAGGTCATGGTCCCGGAAAGGAGAACTCTGTTGTGCTGTTTTGTCTGCAGAACTCCCTTGAGTAAATCTGATTTACTCAAGCTTGGCACTGTGGCCAGAATCAGATCCTCATTGTAGAATAAACAGTGCTATTAAATGATTCATGGCTTATTTCAAGGATTCTCTTTCTAGGAGTAATACTAAGTTAGCCATACATTTATGGCTAACAACATACGAAAACTGCATAAATTTCTTTCATGTAATAGCATAAAGCAGTTCTGGTGAGCTAGAAGCCAGCTGTAAAGTACAGAAAATCAATGTAAATATGTTGATGTAATGGGTTGATTATGGATGTTATAATGAAATATATTTTGAAGAGGGCAGGAAAATAATTTATATATGTCATTGCAGAGATATATTTAGCAACTTTCTAAGTATATTTATCTTACATTTTTCAGAGAAAGATCTTATTAAGCAAATATATTATTTAGACAAAATAAAACAATTTATAATGCATTTGAGGTTTAGTACATTTGAGGTTTAATTCAAGTTTTCATACACTGTTAAAATTTTATTTTTGGAATCCAGGAGTTTTGCAAAATTAGTCTCAATTAAGAGATTTTTAATTAAGATAACTTTTAAGTATTTAGTTTTTAAATGAAAGATATATTGCCTGTTCCAAAAAGTAAAGCTTCCGACTTCTGTGGAGTTCACACTGCCTTCTACAATTCACATGGTTATAGGTATAGATCACAGAACTGTTTCTAAGAAAACTACTCTCAGAACATGTTATTGGAGACTCCTTACCCCTTTTTCTTCTTGCAAACAACCCATCTTCATATTTCTGGAATGAGTGAGACAGAGTTCCTGCAGAGAGCAACCTCATTCACCAAAAAACCAATTATAATTCATTTCTTGAGCTTCAAAGGAAGGAGGAGTCCTGTGGAAAAAATAATAATAGGAAATGATTGTAAGCAAATTATTGATTCTCCGAATCTGTCTACTTAATGAACAGTTAGTATGTTTCTCTCTATATTGACTCCCAAATAAGCAGAAATAAATTCAATGATGTCAACCAGGCTGGTTAAGTAATTGAGGTCAGAAAATGTATACGCAAGTGGTAAAGATCAATATCCTGTGTACAATGTACAAACAGGAAGGTTTATACCTGTAACAGAAATATGAGATGTGTATAAATTGGATACTGATATGTATATAACATATATTTACATAGATGCATATGCATATGTGCATATATATGTTCATATACATGTAAATGTTTCAGTATTTTACATAGAATATTGTCATAAAATAAGCTGTGCCTCCAAGAGGAAAATATTTTGTAAGATATGTAAACTGCAGTCAAGGCTGCATTGAACTACTCAAAAATTATTTGGTTAAAGGGTAAATACACCTTGTACCTCATAATGAAAATCTTATAGGTAGGGGTGGAGATTAACACTGGAGGCTGTCTGAAGAATATTAATAAAATTCAATATATTTTCTAAAAGGTATAATTTATATTTTGTGGAAATGAGTCTCTTTTCTAATAAAATTCTTCTGTCCTTCATTCTGTTCATATAATTTTTCTATAAATCATCCTGTAGGAATTTTTTCTAAATATTCATCTCAGAGAGAACCTATTTAAATAAGCCCTCTTAGCAAGATATTTGAGAATTAAAATTACACCATGAGCAATACTTGATCCAATATGCTTCCTTCTATAGAATTTCTTTGTGACTAAAACAATATTTTGTAGAATTACATTATGTTAAAATAGCTGATCTGAGGTGATGCTTCTAGTATATAAATACTATGTAAAAAAGATCAACAAATTATCTTTAACCATTTTAATTTAACCTGTCTCTGAACCTGTGCAAAAATAGCTGATTTTCTCTCCACATCTACATACATAGTGAAAAAAACCTAAGGGCGTTGCACTCAGCTTCACCGCAACGAAAAATAAGAAAGGAGAAAAGTGCTGCTGGTTATGCTTTATTTTCTTGGATTTGCAGTAAACTAGAACATTATGCTCTTTGTAGTCATGTAGAAATAAAGTCTATGATGTCCCTGGAATTCTTGGGAGGTTTGATCAAAAAAATGAGTAAATTGTATTTTTAGAGAAAAAGGCTGGAACCAAAACAAAAGAGAAAACCTGGCATCATTTGCTAGATGGAGAAAGCTCATATTCGAAACCTGGGCCATACTTCATATTGTCTTCTCAATTCTTATTTTAGCTATTTGCCTGAAAGAGGAGAAGACTTGCATGAATGCACAAGTGCTTTTTTGAATAAAGATTTACTGATGAACTGTATTATTTTCATTGAAAGACAGAAAAAAAGAAGTAAATGAAGGCAAAAATTCCAGAAGTGAGCCCATCATTTTCTTTTCTTCTTTAAGTTTGTATTTTTGCAATCTATAGAGGAAATGCACAAAAGTTTTACCCTCCGTGTTTCTGAGTAAAGGTCATATTTATTGGAAGAAATGGCAGTTTTTCCCATTTTACATAAAAATTCTTGTAGGGGATATTTTTTTCTAAGTTTATAGGAAACTTGGAAACTAGATACAATAATACTGTATGTGCAATGCTTTGTGCCTACAAAAAACTGTTAAAGTTTGCACGGAAACTGATGCATAAGAATAGGCAAGAAAATGTTTCATTATGCAATCTGCAGTATAGACTAACATTTATGCTGAAGCTAGATATTTGGTCAATAATAATGTCATTACTAGGCAATACAGTATATCTATCTCTAATTTAGCACATATAATAACACGTAGCAACATATAGTGATATATAATGATACACACACACACAGATACCTATTTGTACACATATATTACTTCTAGACATTATACCAAATACAGACAGCTTCCTATAGCCACTTCTACTTTCTGTGAGGCTTAGTGTTCACCTATTCCCGTACTTGGTGCCTGTAAGAATGGCCAATAAAGGAAGAAACGTGATAGTGGCTGTGTGTCAAGTGTAGGTTAAGCTGCTTCTAACAAAAACTCCCACACTGGCTACTATTAGTTGTAGAATTGTCCTCAGCTTGCTGGCCTGTAGGTCACGGTGCAGAACAACATAACACATGATGGGCCCTCCAGGATTCGTCTGCTCAGAAGAGGTCTATATAAAAGCTAGTTGCTTTAGCACGCCTTTACAATTAATGGAAAGAATGAAACTCTTCCAAGATAATATTCATTTTATCTAAAGTAAGCATTTAAACTGTCAGATGACCCTTTCTGAGGAGTGTGATAAAAGAGTTAGCTGCTGCCCTTAGACAATCACGTGAAGGGGCATGGGCAGGGTGTCCAAAGAAGGAGAATAATAATAAATAATTCTACAATCTCATATTTGACAAGAGAAGGAGAACACCTGGACCCCCAGAATTCACATTAAGTTGGGTTTTTTTCTATCATTAATGTAAAAAGCCAAAACATTTTTGACATCCAACCCACTTCTGAGTAGTGTTACATTCTGGGTAGTGATCCTACGTGTAATTACATAGTACTTGAAACACCCTTTCCTGCTAGATTAGGATCTGTACCTATTAACTCTAATTGACCGTCCTCTGGCTCTTGCATTATGATGTAGGGCAAATAGATATGGCCTGCGTTCTTCCTCTCTACCTTTCTTTGTTTTATTGACTTTTAACATATTATCTCATCTTTTATAAAGAAGAATTTACATCTTCACATTGTTTTCTGAGTTTTATCATCAAAAACCCTTTTCTGAACCTTTTCTTAGGTGCTACACTTCTGCTGCTGCTGCCAGAAACTCCTGTCTACATGGGGCTGGTAGATTTGACCTTGGACGTATAGGATGCCTGTGCAAGAACTGGAAGGTTGGATAGGGTACATTGGGGCATCTGAAATGTGATGAGAGTAGATGTCTCTGTTTAAGCAACTGAATCCAAAATATAGGTGTTCGAGTCAGTTGCCATCACATAGGAATCTGCCTACATTTCAGATACCATAAAAATATTTCACATATCCACATAGTGTTGGCAGATATGACATAAAATCTACAGTAGAGATGTCCTTCTCTGAAGCAACAGCTTGACGTGAGGCAGAAAACACCAGGTCTCTCAAACATCGTTGTATGTCAATGTATCGACAACTAAATTGAGCCCAGAATCCCATCCGGCAAATTCTGAGTGGTTTAATTTAATTGCTCTCCAATGTGCTTTTCCCCTCAGCACACCATCCTGCTAATTCTTTTGACATTAGAAACGTTAATCTTTTTTTTTTTCTGTCTCTTTATGACCATAAATACAGGAAACTGTGACCATGGAATCTTCATGAGAAATTGATCAAAATATAGTGAAGATCACAATGGGTAACATTGTTGTTTGGGGGAAGCATGAAATGCTTTAATAATTACTTTAAACACTATCTCATAATACACAGTATGCATTATCTAGATGAAAACATTGTACATAAAGATATTTATTGCTATTATTAGTGTTTTGGCAGTGTCCAGGGGCAGCCTAATCTTGAAGATTTTTGCTTCTATTTTCATCCTTGTATATCATGAGAAACAATTATGGCTTTGATATGCCTAATGTGGAAGAAAATATTTCTTCTAGGAAATGCAACTGAATCCACCTCTATGTTGAGTCTATATCTGTCTTTCAAAGGTTCTTTGACATATGGTAAACCATTTAAAACATTTTTCCCCAAGGTAATTTGACTGTCCTTCAACAATTACTGCAATCAGTCATCCTGACTTTACGCAACTTTCTGTTTGTTTGGCACACTATAAATTTATTCTTTGTTGTTGTTGTTTGTCCATTGCTCTGAGCAGCATCTTTTCTTGGGATCATACCAGATGCCACATCCATCACCCCATACCTGATTTCTGTTCTGTGGCTTTTCTCCCATCTTTTCTTACAGTATTTTGCCATTATACTTGTTTGTCTGCAGATTTTGACTTTAATTCCATTGCTGTTTCTTCTGTCTGTGAATAGAAATTACACATATTGTCCCAGTCAATATTGCATTTTTTCAGAGCAATGTTTCATTTTCGCTCTAGTTACTTACGAGACGAAGAGAACAGAAAGTGATTGCTGCATCGCATCTTTAAAAAATATGTGGGAAGCTCAAACTTCTCACAGCTTTGAAAGGTACTTGCAGGAACAGAGCCCAAATCACTCTATAGAAGAAAGTTTAGTTTTTATAAACAATATGCAGTTAAAGTCTTTTTTCTCTCAATTCAAACAGCCTAAGAGGTAGGCTGCTATTGCAAAACACCTTTTGCAGCTGAAATATGGAGAAAGGTGCTCCTAGAAGACATCTCGTCTTGAGCAGGTACACCTCAATTCAGTTTCCCATGTGTAAATCATATGTCCAGGGATGTTCACATGGCCTCCAGGTGCCATTTCAAAAGGGTTTATATCTCCCCTAGCTTCTGGGGAGCTGGTACGTGAGGGCTGGTCTCTTCTAAGTTACAGGCAATAAGAGAAGAAGAAATGGCCTCAAGGTGTGCCAGGGAGGTTTAGGTTGGGTATTAGGAAAAAAGGTTCTCGCTGAAAGGGTTATCAAGTATTGGAATGGGCTGCCCAGGGAAGTGGTTGAATCACCATCCCTGGAGGTATTTAACAGACACATAGAGGTAGTGCTGAGGGACATGGTTTAGTAGTAACTTGGCAGTTACAACTTAACAGTTGGCCTTGATGATCTTAAAGGTTTCTTCCAACAAAAACGATTTTATGATTCTATGCCTAACCAAGCCGGTCCAGCTGACTCAGCTGACTTCACACATTGATTGCCCATGTTGGTAACCTTGTTGTGTCCTCCGTGTCTACTTTAGGGTGAGTCCACCCCCTGGAAATACCAATTCCTCTCTATTTACTATAAGGAGACCTAAATAATCACATTAGATCTCTTGAATGGTAAAAAATAGTAGGGCTGACACACACTTTTAGCTGGTGGAACTGAGTCCCACAGGGAGCATCAGACTTAAAGACAACCCTAATTTTTTAGAAGGATTAGTATTAGAGCATTTAAAAAGAACACACGACTCTTGGAAGGGATTAAAACCTTTTGTTGTAGGGTCTAAGACGAGTTTTAGGAACTGGGAGTTCGAGAGGCAGACTCTCTGAGCAGGTCAGTTTCTGGCTGTCCAGTACACCTTACCAATGCCTCTGACAAGCTGGTGGATTTTTTTCCCCAGAGCTCAAGATAGGATTGTTTTGTGATTTAATCTTTAATTAAATTCTTCCCTCTAAGGCCCATCATCATCAACAGCAACAAAAAAGGTGGGGTGGGAGGGCTTGTTTGGGCTGGCATTTGCTTCCCTGATGTTCTAGCTTCTGGAGTTCCAGAAAAGCTTGATGTGCCCTGTTCAACCACCTAAATGCAAATCTCCCTTTAAAACCTGTGTTTTCCTGCTGGAGTTGGGATGTGCAGTTCTCCTTTGAACTTCAACTACTTCAGCTGTTTGCCAATATGGGGGATTAAGGATTTTTTTGGAAGATCTACATCCAAATCTGGTCTGGAGACGTTACATATTAAATCTGGAGATGTTACAACACCTATAAACCTATCCTCTCACTACTTCTGTGAGGCCTCCCCCTCCCTGAGAGCTTCCCCTAAAACATATGTAGTCCTTATTCAGTCCCATTTTCTCTTTGAGGAAAGCATTCAAATGCATCCACGTTCTTTTCTGAGTACCAGGGAGCACATTAACCTTTTGAAACGGAAATAGAAACTTGAATTAAATAGGAAGATATTTACCAATTTAGCATTTTGCATACTCCCTAGGATATTTATGTAACTGATATTCAACTTTTTACTAATTTTATAACTACTATTTTGCATGGTTTCTTTTATCTCACTGGCATCGCTTACACATTGATAGATTTTCATTTCCCTCTGACTTTACTCCCTTTTAATGTTCATTTTATATTGTGACATGCTTGCTCTGATTTTCTTTCTGCAAAATGTTTCCTTTTTTACGCTGTGTCATTAGAAAAATACAAAATGCTGTAAGTGTAGTTTTATTTTGATTTTATATTAAGCATGAGTAAGTGTTAGATTCATGTCATGAAAGACATAAACTACACTTGTATAACCTCTATCAAGGAACACATTAGAATAGAATAAAAACAATCCAGTGCTGTTTGCTGTCTACTTCATAGGCATACATTTAATTAAGTTATGCTGCTCCTAAAATTCAAAAAGCTTAATCTTTTTCTGTCCTTAAATTAAACTCCCTGTGCTCTGCAATGACCAAAACAAATAATCCATGACCTACAAACAAGACACTTGCATTCCCTAAAGATTTACTTCATCTTCTCCTCTAGGTTATACATCTTTGAACCTCTCTTTTCTGTAACGACCTTCTGGTGCTCATTAGCATGCTGATTACCATTAACACAGCTATAATGCAGCAATTTTCTTGGTGTATGTCGAGGAGAAATGCTCATCTGAATGCAGTCAAGGGACAAAATTAACTGCATAAATCTACAGCACAAACTGGATCTCATCCAACTTTACATGAGTCTTCCTCCTTCTGCTAGGTGTGACATCATCATCTTGCTCCCTGCTGATGGCTTAATAAGTATCCCCAGGTTCCACACTATTTAATTTACCCCTTCTCTAAATTTTACAGTTCCAGTGATAGCTGACCACCTTGCTGTGTTTTCTCTTAATATATGTTCACCTTTATTTTTTCTTCTGTCTCTCCTAATTAGTCCTCGAGATACATATGCATTTATTAAACAAAATTTATACAAATGCACATGTACCTATGTGTATACCTGTGTTTCACTACTTCCAAACCTTGTGAAATAATTTACAGGCAATGGAGTAGGATATTTTCTAGCAAATAGCGTATTTACAGAAGTAAGATTTTGGCTGAGGTATGCATGTCCTGATTATAAAACAATTATTCTATATAAGAGGTGGTAAATACTGACCTAAGTATGTTGCTTACTTTGAGTCTGAGAGACAACATTTTCCCAGGAAAAAAAGTAGAACAATGTTATAACTTGATCTGAACTCTATTTCAGAATGACACAAACAAACAGAAAATCTGCTAATTTTTCTTGCAGAGTGGTGTGGTAGACAGTAGTAGACTGCAGCAGGAAAAGGATTCAGGCAATCAAAAAACCATCTAATTCAACCAAAGGCACTTTTTTTTTCCCTAAGTATTGTAATAAATAACAGTAAACATCCCCAATTCTCTATATTTATATAGACATTACTTAAATTCAATTAGCCTTAACTAATCTAATTTGGAATTAGGGGATTTAGTTTTAAAAGAGAACATAATTAAAAAACAAACTGGCTTTGGATAAAAGAAGGAGATATTCAAAGACAGGGAAAACAGGGCAAGAAAAATGATAACTGACAAATGATGAGGGGGAAGGGGAAGGGAAAGAAGGGGAAGAAGGGGGAGAATCATAGAATAGTTTGTGGTGGAAAAGGCCTTTAAAGGACATCTAGTCCAACTTCTGCTGCAATCAGCAGTGACATGTTCAACTAGATCAGGTTGCTCAGAGCCTCGTCCAACCTGACCTTGAATGTTTGTAGGGGTGGGCCACCTACCACCTCTCTGGGCAACCTGTTCCTTTGTTTCACCACCCTTATCATAAAAAAAGATATCTTCTTTATATCTAGTCTGAATCTCCCTCTTAGTTTAAAGCCATTACCTCTTTTCCTATTGCAACAGGGCCTGATATAAATTTTGTCCCCTTCTCTCTTATAAGCCCTCTTTAAGTATTGAAAGGCCACAGTGAGGTCTCCCCGGGGCCTTCTCTTCTCCAGGTGCAACAACTCCAACTCTCTCAGACTTTCCTCACAGGAGATGTGCTCCATCCCTCTGATCACTTTTGCAGTCCTCTTCTAGACCTGCTCCAACAGGTCCATGTCTTCCTTGTACTGAAGAGCTGGACACAATACTCCAGGTGAAGTCTCATGGGAGCAGAGCAGAGGGGCAGAATCACCTCCCTCGACCTGCTGCTTTTTATACGGCCCAAGATACAACTGGCTTTTGGGGCTGCGAGCACATCACCGACTCATGTCCAGCTTTTCATCCACCAGTACCCCCAAGATCTTCTCTGCAGGGCTGCCCTCAGAGAAGAAGCAAATCAGGATAAAGACCTGAAAAATGCAAATCAGATGGGAAGGAGGAGAGAAAAAGTATAAAGAGTCCTGCTGAAGGGTACCATGGTCCTGGCACCACTGATGTCCAGAGGGAGGAACTTTTTGGACAGCTCAGTGTATCTAGTCAATCTTAGGCTCAGGTTTTCTGTGGCAGAGAAGGAAAAGTCTCTTATCCTGGCACTGAGCAGGGACTTAGCTGGAGTATGCATCCACATCTGAGAAATGGGTAGTTCCTGTATTTTATTTGTATTAAGATATTATGCCATTAAGATATGGCTAGAGTGAATAGTGGGGGAGAGAGAAATGGTCAAGGAAGTGTATCTGTAGCACACCAAAAAATCTCATCCTCTTCAGGGCACATCCCTCCTCTCTGCTCCTGCCCTCTCTGGGGCTGCACAGCACTCTCATGTTTTGCTGGGGAAAGAGATGAACAAGGGAGAAGTCAACAAGGAGAAAGCAAGGCACAGCTTCAGCAGTGTGGTAGTGTCACCTCCTGATAGGTCTCTATTGCCTTCTGCTGTATGTCTTTTGCATCATGACACTCTTGTGGTATTAGTATAACTTCTGCGGGCAACGACCATACTTCACACAAATTTAATAGACTCCTCCAGGCAGAATCAGTTAAAAGTGCACCAACCCTGGCAGAGGTTTGTTCAACCTGTGCTTGAAAACCTCCACTGGTGGAGCTCTTACAGCCTCCCTAGGCAACTTAATTTACCACTTTACCACTATAAATGTTTCCCAGATGTCTAACTGGAATCTCATTAATTTAAGCCCATTAATCCTGACCTCTTTCAACATCATTTATATAGTTTTAAAATATTTGCATGTCTCCTCGTTTTTCTCTCTACTTCACAATTCATTTTTTTCCAGTCAATGCTACTACTCATCTACATAAAATATCAACAGTAAAGGGGAACAACAGGCAGGAAATTAAAAAAAAATAATGAGTAAAATAAACACCACTGAAATTTTGAGGGGTGACTCCTGTCCTATGAACTGTAGAAGCATAAGCTGGCCTATGTGCTGAAGGTAAAGCAGAGGAGTGGATATCTTCAAAAAAGTCTGAGAAGTATCCCAAATCAGAATTAGAAGAACTGCGGATGAGCTTTTCTACTAAGCAAATCCTTAGCATCATTTGTAGGAGTTCCAGTTAGGAAATCTTTACTTTTATAGCAGTAGTCGGAGCAGGGAGTGTGTGTGTGCATGTGTGTCTGAGATAATCTCAAAATAAAGAATGATAACAATTTTCAACTACTTGAGAACCCAAACATCTTCCAGAACGTTGTTCTTTGCCAAATTATGTTGAAACTAGTGACACAGAATCATAGTAATTGGTCAATGGATTCAGAAATTACCTGCAAGTCAGAGATATACAGTCAAAGGAACACACATGGACATAAACCTGCTTTCCTTAAGAAATCACCAGCATCACCTCCCCTAAACAAGAGAGGCATGAAGGTCTACTATCGCTATATGTCTGCCACAGAAGCATCTGTATCCACCTTAGTCATGGTGGACTCTTGGATAGAAACAGACTTGCTTAAGATATGATTTCTCTCACCTATTTTCATAGCCTATGTTGTGGTGACATGAATCATTCTCTCCTTGGGAGTACCTCTTCCTTTCCAGGAACAGAAAAGGGAGGTCAGACAATAAACTCCAACATGTTAGGTTTTGTGAATTCCCTGTGAACCATGTATTCAGGCTGCCCTAGTCTCCATTTTCTGCCCACACATCAGTCAAAGTCAGAAGAAAGGCCCTGATTTTTATGTCATATTTAAACCTTTGCTCATTTCATCACTGTGTTGGAGGAATCACCCTTATATTCAACGCCCATGAGACAAAAACTCTTCAATGTTAATTTTGCTGCTCTTTGAGACATATTCATATGAGAAAAGTATCAATGCAGTGATAACCATATCTTTGGAAATGAGGTAACTGGCTAGGTCATCATTTAAGGTTTATATAATGTTAATCTTGTACTTATTCACATCTTATTAAATCCATCCATTTTTTATTTTCTGTATATGAAGAAAATCTCTTTATTGAGCTCTCTGCAATGATATCTAGAGAAATCTTCACTTGTGCTTTCCCTAATACTTACTCAAAAATACCTTTCTGCTCAGCTAACAAAATTATCTGTTTCCCTGTTCCTCTTTTGCTTAGTGAAGTGTTGATTTCAGGGTTTCATTAAAGCAGGAAATTCATAGCAGTTTCTCTTTTAATTTGATGTAAATTCTTCTAATTATAAAGAACTCATCTCCTGTTAATAAAAAGTAATGAGGAAGATGCAGTAATAAAAAGGGTGGGGCTTTCTGGTAAATAGAGAACAGAAACAAAACTACAAAAAAATGAGCATTTCTGCTAAATATTGTTAATGCCTGTCATGCTTACCAAGAAGTGTGAATAACTTATTTTCTCTGCCTGATGACTGACAGTAGCCAGCAGGTAATAGATTCCCTTGTTGTTGCTAATAACACTGACAAAGAGAAACAACAATCAGTCTAGTGAGCCGTATGAAAAATCAGAGATCAATATCATATTAAGTCATTTAGAAACAAAAGTCCTTTAAGCATTTTCAAAACAACAGGAGGATGTTGCTGTGGTGATGAATTGTACATCATGCATGTGGTCAGTTATATGAGAAGATTACAGAGTAATCTTTTATTCTGGTTCCTATGTGATTTGTGTATAAATGAAGATCTCATGAAAGTATAGGGGATCCAAAACTCAGGTGAAGTTGCACCTATGGTAATGGTTGGAAGACTCAATTCCCAAGGATCCTTGCTGTATACCTGGCTATGTAGCACTGCTGTATATCAAACAAAGCTGAAGGAACTACAACAGCCTCATCTGCACCTTCACACAGAAATTTACCTCAAGACTGGACCAGAGCACAGCCCACAGGAAGGGACCATAGGGAGTCCTGGAAACTAGGACGTGCTGTGGCTTGAATCACACCCTTCACTCTGAAATCACTTGACTTTCTGCTGAAGTGGTAAAACTGAGGGAAGGAGGAAGTCTTTGCTTTCCAAATTAATTTCTTACCATGGAGCTCTGGATGCCGTGATGCTGTGTATTCCCTGATACTAGATAGCTAGATCAAACACTATGAAACGGAGGGGGATATCAAAAGTTCAGGAGCAAGCTGAGCATTAGGATCAAAAGAAGAGGAGGAAAATGCAGTCATACTTTACTTTTACAATAACAAAAACAAACATTAGTGCATATGTGGTAACAGAGAGAAGAAGGCACTGCTAATGGCAATCAGCTTGTCCTACTGGTCCAAAGAATCCTAATTATTATGTTTGGAAAAAGCTGTACAATACTCTGGAGGACCCAGTTACAGCAAGCTCAGCAAAACTGCCTACTGAGCAATGCTGGCAGCTTTTCTGTCAGAGCCAGTGCTGAATGCAGCTGGGGATACACAATTATTGACAACAGAAGACAAATTCAGCAAAATTCTTGGGTGCCTGGTCCCAGAAGTGCAGGGTGACCCCAAAAAGCCTGCAGAAACCACAGAAGCGTCTGAGACACTAAGCAGGCTTGTGGTTTGGCCATAAAATTTACCTGGGGGACTACAGTCTGTTGCCTGGGCATGGCCGAGCCATTGAGACTTCTCCAGTGGAGTTTCCCCTACTTGCTGGGTTTGACATGTTAGATGCTGAATCCCATCTGAAACACAGTAGCAATCGTGAAATCCGCAGTCACAACCATAAAATGTACATTTCTCCCTTTCATATAATAAAGTAATTCCTACAGTACTAGTTCAGAAATTGGGAGATCTCAGTTTATCCTGTGCTTTGCAGTGCGCAGCTTCACAACCTGTATGTGTGGGGGACACAGGCAAGAGAGAGCGCAGGTCTTCTTCAGTTGCACTGTTGAAATTGTCCTGCTCTTCAGAAAAGTTTTCAGTGTTTTGCAGAAAAGGAATAAAGGGGAAGGAGAAAGAAAGCAATAGTGAGAATATGATGCTGTTGCCCAAGCACTCCCCTTGGAAGTACAGTGGGTTATTTCATCCTCCCACAGATTGTCTTCCCAGGAGATGTAGTACCTACTCCCTTTATCCCAGTTAGACTAAGCAAGAGGTAGTTATCAGGCTGGGCAAACTGGGGCAGTTCTGACATGAGTAACTTCTTGTCTATGAGCTGATTTCTGGTTTTTGCTTGATATTATTATTAGATGCTTTTATTTGGGGGATCAACATTGTTGATCAATTCTATAAAGAAGTTGATATGAACTGAATATACATGAAGAACTAGGAACAGAAGGAAATTGATAAGGCAAGCAGAAGGGCACAACAGAAATCTGTGACAAGTAGAATTAAAGATTACAGAAAGAAATTTGTGAACCGAATCGATAAATCCTAACAAAAATAGTTGCATGGTACTATACAATGTAAGTAGTAACACAGAAAAGGCAGAAACATTCAATAACCAAGTCTTTTTAGAGATGAGAAAAAACACATGATATAGTCTCTTTAGAGGTTGACGAAACACTTTCCAGTCTAAAAGCAATTCAGTTAAAACACAGATACCAGTATTATCAACAGTAAATCAATAGGTGACTTGCATGCAAGAAATTTAGTAGGTTTCTAAAAGAGGAGCTCACTGGACCACAGGTACTCTTTTTTCAATAGCTCTTAAACTACTTTGAAGCTCAAAATTCATAGAGTAAAATCTAAAGTAAATGGCTGAGATAAGAATAGACTTATTGTCCTGTACAAAATAACAGATTATATGGAACTTCATTAACAAAGAATTAAAGCACAATAATATAATTAAAACAAATCAATATGGGCTGTTGGAAATTTGGTCTTGCTACTGTAATGTGATTAGAAGTTTAGTTACTAAAGGTAATTGTGTGAATATAATACACTAAAACTCCTGTGAGGCATTTGACTTGGTGACATGTGACATTTTGATTATGAAATTGGAACAATACATTATATAGCACCAATTACATAGATTAAAAACAGGCTAATTGATAGCTCTCCAGATGCAATTGTGAGTGCCTAATCATTACTGACTGGGTACATTTCTATCTGAGTTCCAGTGTGTTTAGTTCTATCTAACATTTTTATCAATGATCTAGGCTAAAATATAAAATCATCACTAATAAAGTTTTCAGAGGACATAAAGATGGAGGGAGTAGTCAATAATGGAGAGGAAAGATCACTGATACAGAGTGATATGAATCCCTTCTGGGCTCAACTTTAATGCAAGAAAAGCGTGCATTTGAGCACAACCGTGCAGAAAAGGTAGCCAAATTTGGATTATCACAATGGAGTTAATTAATGATTTGTGGCTTGTGTTATATGGAAGGAAAACAGTTCCTTTAACCCTGTTATAAAAGACTAGGTACAACTAGGCATCTTGTCAAGCAGCAGGCAAGCTGAAAGTGCAAATGCAAGTCTTGGTAATCTTTGATAAAGCATCAGGAACCCTTGTTCTGACTGTAACGATATGGTTAACCGTCACTGGTGGAACCCAGTTCTGTCTTCTTGTGAACAAGAAGCAATGTTTATCCACCTTGTATGGCCACACTGAAATGAGCACTGTCACAAAACACATCACTTGTGTGATTTTTCTGAGGTTAAAAAGGACGGACAAGCATCCAGAGAAGCTGATCCTCTCAGTTAACATGCTTACTAGGTCAACATATGGGAGTTACTTTGATCTTGGCTCATGCAAGATATCAGGAAAAAGAAGCCTCCTATTAAAATTTCATGTCTTATAATTAATGATCCCTTTCATAAAATTGCCTCTAATATCTTTGAATCTTAGACAGACTGAGTCTACCTGCAGGGAGAATTTTCTTTGCAGAGATGCATGGAAGATCATAAATTGCCCTGTTTCAGTAATTTATTGGGTCTTCAAGAGGCTAAAACTTCCTTTTTCTAAAGAGCAGAATTCAAAAGAAATTTCCTACCATAATGAAATTAAGTATGGAAACGTTAAAGATCTGCAAGGAGTCAAATATTTTATATACAATGCCTCCCTGTGAAACCTTGGAATCTGAGGAAATTTGTTGTAAGACTTGTTGTTTAGGATGAAAAAAAAAAAATTGAAAAAATACAGCTTTCAGTGTATCATAATGTTCTGGTTAAGTTCAAACCTGCAATATCAGCAGACCATTGAAAACTTATTCAGACAGTGGCTACAAGAAGAAATTAAATTAATTAATGCAGTATATACGCATACCAAAACAGAAGGGAGTGCCCTTACAAATAGAAACCTAGGCTCCAAAGCAGCTTGCAATGAGCAGCTAAGAAACCATCTGAGCATCTGTAAGAAAGGTGCTGTGATGCTCAAAGTACCCAGTGATGAACAGTCAGGAAGCCGGTGCAGGATGTGGCCACAGCAAGCAGACACCTGAGCAGTTCCTAGATGTTAGGAGCCCAGCAGAACCATCTGAAGGTCCATGCCCAGGTTCCTTAAACTGCCAGTGAAGCAGGGGCTTGGGTAGAATGTGTTGGACTAGCACTCAGGATCTTTCATCACAAGCTTTCTAACACAAATGCCTTTCTCCCTCTATCTGTAGAATGCATAATTGATAGATCCTTCTATAAAATCAAGGAATAGCCTTCAGAGAAATAACTGCTTTACATATATTATGTACCTAGGTTTCTCAACCAATTATACTGTGGCTTAAGCAATTGTGCTAATAATTTTGATTTGCTAAACATAAAATTTGGGTGGAAATCAGATCTTGATCCCCAGCTGCCTGAATCACCCAAGCGTTCACAAGTCTGAAGTTACTTTCTGCTCATACACTCTGCTGCTGGCTCTCATATTTATAACAACTTTTCAGAAAACTCTAATTTGGGACAGATCTAGAGTGAAGTATTTATGACAAGTTACAGCCAAAAATTTTCTCTTTGCTGTTTTTTTTTTTTAAATGAGATTAAATGATTATTAACTCTAAGCCTATTGCAGCTTTAGATAAAGTAAGGTTCCCCTTCTCCACTATTGACTCACTGGTCATTTATACTACTACTGGTTTTCATTTCCAGTTACTCAGAATTTAGAGATCAAATTTCTTTTATTTTCTTTTATTTTCTTTTCTTTCCAGCTGTGTACAGTGTAACTACTGGTGCTATCGGATTCAAGGAGACCTTCCACTGTTACCTCTCAAAGGCAGCCGGAATTACTATTCCAGTTATTTTTTCATATTCTCATAGAGCAAAGCCTTCTTAGAACTTTTTCTTATGCTTCTAAACATACAAAGACTTGAGAAGAATTTATTCAGCTCAGATAAGGCTGGGTGCATCCTAAAAATTATTGTTGTTATTTATACACTGTTTTGCATTGTGTAATTGAATTTGGTGGTTGTGAAAGCCTTGGAGATTGAAATAATTTGCTTATGTATTCACGAAACAAGTGTTGGAAGTGCAAGTTTGCCCAGCTACCCTGAGTGGTGGGCCTCAGGAGAGGCCTGCCGCAGGAATCAAAGGAGACTATGGTTTTCAGATCCAGAAAATTCCTGTGGTTTGTGAGATTAAGTGCAGAAATCACAACCGGAAGCTCATTAATTCTTTCCAATGTTAAGTGTCTAATTGAGAGATATAACTCCTCTCATTAGTCCACACAGTTAGAGGCAGGGAAAACAGGCAACCGCAGGCAGTCATGGGCAGACTCACCCTGTGTGTCTTTGTTGACCATGTGGTGGACCTGGACATCTCACCTACTTACATGCCTAATATCATATCTTCTACCTTCTGCGTTAAAGTGCAGCAGAATCCTCTTCTGGGTTGTCATAAGGAGCAATCTTCAGATGTTAACTAGGTCTCAGCTACTGCCAAGATGGGCAGAAGGCACTGTAGGCTACTATTAGTCTCCGGGGCCATCTGGTCCCCAGGAGTTAGTTTAATCTCCACACCGACCTTTTCATTCAGACTACAAGTTTCTCGGAGGTGTATCAAAGCTGGTAGCTGAAGTGGCAAACTAATCACTTACATGTAGTGCATACTGCTGCAGGCACTGGGGTGATAAATTGTCCAATTTTACTAAGCAAGGTTGCTCGGATAAAAGAGACTCACAAAAAGGGTATATACAGCTGTCTTTGTTATGGACTAAACAGTAACAGGCACGGTTCTGATGCTTTTTTGGTTTTCTATTTTTAATTGTAAGAGTCTTTCTCAAAAAGGGAAAACACCTTCAGTCAAAAGATTTTAAAAGCTGTAATTTACATAAATATTTTAGATCATTTTTGAAGTAACAGCTGTCATGAAAGGCTGTATTTCCATTTGTTTACAAAAAAATAGGAAATCATTACCATTTTGATGTCCCCTGAGAATTGAAAAATACATATATAAACACAGAGCAGATTAACATGGAGAAGGAGTGTGTGTCCTTGTATTCACAATAGTTGAGCTGCCCCCACTGCGGCTGGTAGACAGAAGTTTATACTTTCACATTGGCCTCCATGATAATCTCACTTTCATATTTAAATTATTTAATATTTTAATTTTCTCTCAAAGCAATAGCTGGGGCTGTATGCTCCTTTCTAACCTATGACTATGTCCCCTCACATTCAGGTGTTCAGAATATTTGCAGATAGTCTAATGTTTTTTTTCCAGCTTTGTAAATTTATTTATTCCAGATGTCAATATATTCTTCACATGTGCAAAAGATGTATAAAGTACAGTTTAGCTTAGTTGTAATAAGATAACAAAATTATTTGTGCTGAAGCCCCAGATATGTATTACTGAGCATTACAACACATGCTGGCACACGCAGCTTCAGACTTACATGAGCATCCTCTCATAAAAGTTGCAGACAAAGTAGACAGGCTTCATTTCAGGTTTGTCTGAGATCTAGCTTTTTATTCAAAACAGTACATGACACTGAGTGAAATTTCTTTTACCTCTTTTGTGGACATGTAAAAATCAGATATGTAGTCTAAATAGACATTTTGTCTGCTTTTGAATTAATTGTGGATAAAGAGCAACCCATTGAGGACTATCTCCACCATCATTCCACATTTACCAACTACTATCAAACTAATTCATTTCCAGAGAAGACAGTATCAGAAAGATGGTAGAAGGCCAATATAATCCTTTGTATGTTTTGGTTCCACAAAATCCTCTATGTTTCATTGAAACAAAACATTATGCAGATATAGCCTTAGCCTCACACTCATTCCATTTGAGCTCCAGGGAAAAATTTGCATCACCAGTAAAGCTTTTAGGTCTGTCTCAGCTGCTGATGTCATTACCACATTGATGGGTCCCTGGCAGCCAGCTTTGTTATGATGGCACTGCCACCAAATGTGTACATGCCAGCCTTGTGCCTATACTTTTATCAGTACCTGAGCAATTACCATAGAACCATAGAATTACAGTGATGACTGAAGCAGCATAGAGCTCAGAATGACCTGAATGTTAGGAATTTGTCCGGCCTGGATTTGGAGTGCTTTCTGCCATAACTATATGACTCCTGGAACAAGAACCAGCTATCCCAAAGCCAGCTCAGAGAGCTCCTACAGTAACTTCTGTCATAATTTTTATTGTGGTATAGACATGCTTTAGGTGTCATTTAAAGGGTCATAGATGACAATATCCCTAGTAGTAACAAGGATTTGACTCATAGTTTCTGAATCTGTAGGAGTCATTGTCATGCCATGTGTTCAGTGAGGACCAGATCCAGAAAAGGATTTCAATGGCGTGATGCTCAGTGGTGCCACGCTTACTGTTCATATACCAGCTCCCTGCATAATACTCAGAAAACCAAGTAAGGCTCTGCAGTTTTTTCAGTCTTTAAGATTAGTAATCACAACAGCAGCATATTGGTAAGTTAAAAGGAAAAAGGGGAGAAGATTTCAATGCCTAAAATAGCCAAGGGAAAACACAAAAGGGAAAGAAATATTTCAAATCCTGTCCTTTCCTGGAGTTAGGCAGCTATACCCCGAAGTGATTGAGGGCACCTGGGACCGCTGTCTCACTCCTTACCCTGCATTGCATAAGTCCCTTAAGGGAATAATGGATGGATGGTGGTTTTTTCTTATAAGAGCAAAGTGGAGGAAGCTTCAAGCTGTGATGCACTTCAAGATGTGGGCACTCATTGCAGACAGGTTCTGTGACCTCTTCAGCTCCTGACCAGCTCTCAGCTCCTACAGATGTTACTCGTTGTAGCCAAATGTGCAAGATTCAGAAACATTTAAAATGGACATCAATCTCAACTCAGATGTGAGGCAGCATCAATCTGTTATCAGTAATAAAAACATCAAAGTAAAATGGAGGAAAGGATTAGATTTCCCTAGGCTACCATGCCTGCAGATGTTTCTATACGACTCTTGATGCATAACACATAAACAGTCACCGGGATACAGAGGTCCATCCTGTTTGCTTTCTAATGCTGATATCTCACCAAGACAGAAAAATAGAGAAGCAGCTCTCCTGGTCTCAGAGGAAATGAAAAGCTGCAGAAACAATGGACAGGGTCTGGATCAGCTAACCCCTTTCTAAATGTTTTGCAACTCCTAGTTGGTGAAGCCCATGTATTGCAGTTCATCATATAGTTACTGGAGAGAGACAGTTCTCTGAAAATACTCGAGAGTGTGAACCACCTGGACTGGTTTTACTCTGCTCCAAATAAAAGAATAATGGAACAATTGCATTTTTCCATAGGCTTCTTTATGGCATCAGTACCAGATTACATGCCTAGGATCCCACATGCAGAATGTTTTTGCTATTTACATCCTGAGCTCTTAATAACAAGAGGTTTCTCACTCAAAATAAGCAAGATAGACCTCGTGTCTGAGACAGAGTTGAAGTTCAAATAGCTGCCTCTGTTGCTTAGACTGGTTCTGCAGCAGCATAAGAACAGGACATGGAAACATCAAACAAGAAGCCAAGATCAGAAAAAGTTTAAGACAGAAATTTGTGCACAGCAGCATATAGAAAAACTGAAAATTTTCATTGGACTACTGATACAGTCCAGGCACAAGGATTTTAGTGGCAATCTTCACCTTTATGGCTCTGTTATAAGTTGCACATTGACTCCACTGAATTTGCTGGGGTTTTGGGTGATGTCCAGAGTAGATAGGAAGTGATACGGCAAAGAAAACAGAGAGCTGAAAGGTAAGATAAATTAAGTTGAAGAAACACATTGAGATCATTTGAGAAGGTAAATGGGGATATAATAATGCTAGGGTGTCCAGGAAGAGAGCAGCTATCCTGCAGGGAAGGAGAACAGTGCATGGAGAAAGAAAAGGAAAAAAGGAGGAATGAAAGTGTGAGCTGAAGACCTGTGGCCAAGGTGAATGAGGCATTTGTGTATGATAACGAAGTGTGATCTGCAGGCTGGAGTGGTAGTTTGTTATATTCTGCTTAGGAATGCATAAAACTTCACAGGATTTTTTGTTGTGTGTCTCCAGAACAATCTGACTTAATCTTTCAGGCTGAAGAATCTACTTTGATCATGAGCAGGGACTGGGGTTTGGCCCTGAGTTTCTTTTGGTACCTGAATCCTCTTCACACCACCACAGAACTGGAGCTGAAGGCTCTTGCTTTAAACACTAAAATCTCATAAAACCAGAACATCTATTTGGATATTGAAATCACCTTCCAGGCACAGTTTCCTGGCAAGGAAAACTTTTCTGTGAGGGTTCCAGATAACATTGTTATCAACTAATGCTGTCGATTAGTCCTTATCCAGAATGTACTTTCTTTTTAATTAAAAAAAAAAAAAATTATATGTTTCAAACCTTCATAGTTTTCAGTTCTTCTTAAGAAACTGCTATAAAATATAACAAGAAGAGTGCTCTTTCACTATGTTAGTCTGCAGGATTATTTAAACATAAAAAATGCAGCAATACTGCCAAGCCTTTTCAAGTGGTTTAAATAAGCCTAATTCATATGTGTTATAAAAAGTATAGATCACTACACATAAATAAAGTTTCAAAATGTACATAATTCACAGACAGGAGGCCTGAAGAAAGCATGTCTAAAGCTGGTCAATAGTCTCTCAATCTATATAGACTTCAATCTATATAGACTACATAGACTTCATGCATCTCACCTGTAGCTTATGTTAGAGAAATAAAAAGTTTTTACAGTGCTGAAACATGAAAGAAAACAAGTAATTGGATGATATAGCCTATCCATATTTACAACTAAATTTCCTATAAATACAAGCATTGAAATGTCATTTTACTGAAATTCTTTGCTGTAAACAATAATGTAAAAGTGGCCTTGGTACTTTAAAATATAGACTGAATCTGCTATATGCACTATTTTATGAAAAATTTATTTCAATATACTGGGACAAACTCTGGTCACATTTACAGACAGTATGTTTGAGAAAGGGACATACTAACAGAAATCAAAATTTTACTTCATTTTTAAAAAATAAGTATTTCAGACCAGCAGTCAAATAACAGAAAGAAAGAAAACACATTTCAACATAACCTGGAGTATAAAATGTTATGTTCAATTAGAAAATATTAGGTAATTAAGAGGCAGGGGTGTGCTGATCTAATGTATGTTAGAATACTGGAGAAGTTACAATTTCTTGTGTCCTGACATGTTTTGTAACGATGAAGGGTTGGCAGGGTTGGTTGGAAAAACTTCTTTGCACGTTGTACATAACTGTACAACCTTTGCTGTATCAACTTTATGCTCCAATAAACAAGACAATAATGACAAATTATCAAAGCAGTCCTCAGATGTGACCCTCAATTGGAAGAGCAGCAATTTAATGAAGACAAAAGCTAGGTGAAAGCTGCTAATATCATTTACTGATAAACAGATTTTCTCAAGAGGCTCCTAGCTCAATCCCCTGAGGCCCCATAAACCTGCATAATTCCATTTAAAATATCGTGCAATTCACTAAATTAGTCTTTGAACATCCTTACTATCCAATTACGAAGCCCCAGCATGGACAGAATAATGAAATTTTTCAAACTGTGGAATGCATGTGATCTTAACAAACTTATGACAAACACCGAAATTAGCTTTCAGTTTTGAAGCCAATGTAGACTCTTGCTAATGCTTCAAGTCAGAGATAAAACAATAAAACGCTATTGCCGTGGTTACACAGGATGTAAAAAAAATAAATCTTTGACTTATACAGAATTCTCAACACAGCCTACCTTCAGGAAAAAAAAATCATAAGAACTTGAATGATGTTTTTGCATTTGCAAGCTATTTGGCCTGCTTAAGTTCTAGTAAAAGCTATACTGAATAAAGGGTACAAAATACCTCCTGGACAGTTTTATCTTCCAGGCAGGCAGAAAAAGGCGAGAGTTTCAGAAGTGAAATTTATTTCTGTTCAAGCATTGCAAGCTGTATTATTAAAGTCATTTGTCATGGTTTGAATATTTCTGCCTGATTCACCATTAAATTGGCCTTCTAATTACCAACTTTGTCATGAAAAGCAGTTGGGCTGCTTCATTCACCAGAAAACTTAAATCCCTTAATAATAGCTTGGTTCAAATAGTGGGGGAAACATAGTTATACTTAAAATTTAAAATGGATAGGACAGACACTACAAAAAAATAATCAAAACGGAAACAGAATCCATTAATAATAGTCTCAAATGCTACCCAGAGAATATTTAGAATTTATTTTTAATGAGAGATTTATTAATTTGAATGATAAATATTTTACCCTTTAAAAATGCAAATTCATTTATTTTGACAGTATATACAAAACTGAAATGAATCCGTGTAACTTAGGGCAGTGAATATCCACTTCAATCAAAAACTCCTGATCCCAATTCCTAACATTACAGGAACAACGTACAGAAGCATTTGTGCAATTATTTGTCAAATTTGGGCATGCATTTAGAATGATCACGCATGCTGATGTTGTAACTGCACTTATAAACGGTTAGGCAGGTATTGAGCAGATATTCTCACGAAACTGTGATAGCGACGTTGCGCATGCAGTTGTGAGTGACTTTCTGTGATAGCAGTGGCGTGCCAGGCACTTCCCCTTGCGGTTCTGTACAGTTCAGTTTATATGCCAAATCATATTTAAAGGTGTTTTTAAAGCTGAATGTGAGCCGTATGATAAAAATTTTGTCTTTCCTCTGTGATAAGCATTTTAATCACGTGAATCAGGCCACATATAATATATAGCCTATACATTTACATGCAGTCTACATGTAGATGTACCCATCTATACATTTTTTTAAGGTTTCAGTTATTACTACTCTATCTCAAAAATTTAGGAAACTGAGGATTAGTGCCTTTTTTTCTGTAAAATATATACTGATCCTTACTTTATTTTGCAGAGTAAGTCCAGAAATCTTGTTAATGTAGACTTTTAATCAAGACTTGGTATCATTCTGTCCTCCTTAGGCCCTTCTTGCCCTAGCATAAAAAGAAAGATTTGCCACAGCAGGTTACAGCAGGAAACCCATTAGTTCCAATATCTCCCTTTCAATATTTGACAAAAGATCAGGTGAAAAGCCTTCCCAGTATACCCATACAAAAGGCGCAAAACTTTGTTAGCTGTGCCTAAACCTGCACTGGGATATCCCGTTGACCCTGTTTTCTAAGGGAAAGATGACCTTCGCTTACGACAAACATGCTTTAGCAGGAGTTCAGATGATTTAGGTCCTTAAAAGTCAGACCCACCTATTAGGTTGCTCAGATTTTTACCACTGTATCCTTCCTTGACGAGTGTGGAAGGTCTGCCAAGCAAGTCCAAAAACACATGGGTGTGACTGTCAGAAAAAGTGATAGGGTGAGGAACCAAAAGGCAAACTTAACTGTAAGGATTTTCTATCTTTTTTCACCCAGGACTGTTATTAACAATATAATGATGTGTCTGAGAGAGGAACCTGCAGAACACAGGGAGGAATAGATACCGGCAGGAAAATATGAAGATGCAGGCAGCAATGTAATGAACAACCCTCTGTTATTTCTTTCTGTATTTTCTTTAACGAGCGTGCTTGGGGCCAATGTGCTTATGAAGCACAATGCACTCTCTTTCGTGAAACAACAGTCGCAAGTGAAATGAATGCAGAAAGAAAACACACTTACAAAGGTGTTCAGGATCTCAGTCAAAAATGTAAAATTTCTACATGTTTCAGAAATTTACGAAGTGAGAAAAGCCTGAGGGTAAAGCTCCCAGGTCAGGATGCATAGTAATCCATTGGCTAGTGCCCTGGTGTGCTATAAGAAACCTTAGGTCCTACTGCAGACTGTCTCAAACAGCATGTGGGATGAAACATTTTGCTCTGACTACAGCTGTACAGGGCCCTGAATCTGCATATCTCCCCAGCTACAGACCGTGAATCCATGTCTACTCATGACAAAAATATCATGGATACCAACCGTTTCTGCAAAATCCTTCTGTTTCAATAAGAAAATGTATTTAACTGCAGGGTACTTTCACAGAGGATGTTCTCACTGACTGTTGTACATGACTCAGGGGATTACGTGCAGGAAATTGGTGCAGATTACAAGAAATTACAAATAAGTGAATAGGAAATTTGGAGTGCTAGCATGAGAAAGTATGGATATAAGGCTGTGATAACAGCAAGCCTTCAGAAGATGACAGTGAGTTACAGAAAAAGGAAGGATAAATAGATGAGGATCCCGCATGTCTGAGAACAGACAAAGGGTTCAGTCTCTTGGATTTCTATCTGTCCTTGCCCGGTATAATCTTCCTTCACAGTTTTTCTCCCCTGTCCCACCACACATCTCCATGAAATGCAACAGGAGCTGTATTTTGAAAGCTCTACTAAATTGGGATTCTGCTCTTCAGAGTGAAGGAGTAGCTCAAGCTAGCTGCTTCTGGGTTGCCTATGTGACTCTGCATGTGCCAGCTTGGGTCTGAGCATCCTTGCTAGGGAGGGCACTTAGTCTGCGCGGGACTAGGGTCAGCACAGGAATCAACGTGGTGGGGAGGGGGGGACAACTGGGTAGTTTGGGCTACAGTGTAACTTTGAGACCTCAGCTGATGCAACAGCACAGGCAGAGCCAAAGAAACCAGTGTATCTGCCAGCGAAGCATAAGTGGAGAATGTAACTGTGAAACATAGCTTCCTGCAGGCAGGAAGCCTAAATTTTGTCACCTAAAATACAGGGATCTGGAGAAAATCAGAGACTGTGTCATCCTACAGAAAATTGCTTCATACCTGTAGTTGTTGGGTGGGTTTTCTGTTTTGCTTTTTTTTTACTGTGGCAAAAGTATTGTATCAGCATCCTGGAGGAGAGGTGCTTGAGGTCTACGCTAAGGAGAAAAGGAGAAGATCAAGGGAAGAAAGAAACTTATAAGAAGAAAGAAAGTAGACACAAAGATCTTTCTGGTAGGGATGCTGTCTTCGTACAATGTCAGCACAATGGTGCCCTGACTATTATCTAGATATCAGCCTAATATAAATGATAAATTAAAATTATAACTAATAAGAAGACAAAGGTGGAAGGAAGATATTCTCAGAAATAAAACATATTGCCATGATTGTAAAAGATTAACATTTTTCTTATTAAATGATGAGCTTGCTTTTTAATATCGGCATTATAATAGACTATACCATGAATCTCTTTATCATACCTAAAGCACTGCTAATTCATCTTTCATGAATACATTAGAAGAGAGGTTTTTCCCATAGGCAAACACATCATACATATTTGCAAATGTCTTACATAATGATGCAAACACTATGCATAGAGAGTAGCTGTATTAGGGTGAAAGGGAGAAATAGCACATGCACAAAAAAAGACTTTCATTCAATTTCATTAAATACTTAAACCGACAAAATAAAGTAAGTCCAATTTGCTGTATATAAATCTTGCAGGGAAGGAAAAGGCTGCTGCTTAAATTTATTCTTTAGTTTAAATTCAGCTATTCATAATAAGGAGTTGACGACTGCAGATAGAACAAATGATTTGTTAACATGTCGATTGCATTTGTTCTTAAAATAAAACACTGTTCATTTTGTGGTTATATCTACCAGCAAATTCCTAAATACCTTCTTATTTGGGGAACAGTGCATGCAGCATACCCTGCTTTAAAAAATCTTATTGATATACTACAGTATGGAAATGAAATTGGAAATCACAGCCATGCACGCCAAATAAATAGTAGTCATTTTATTTAGCTTGTTACCATCTAGTCTAGTCCAAGAATATTACCTTAACGGCAGACTCTGAATTCATGAGGAGTTACATAAGGGCCCTGTTGTCAAACATAAAAACAACCCATTTAGTGCCTGTTTTGCATCTACACAGGAAGTTTTCTTTCATTATCCACCAGCCCCTGGATCTTATTATAGCCATTGTTTAATTTGAGCTCTGTTTTACAAACGACACTTGTACAGGCCTCATGGGGCTGCTGATAGAAGTGTGCCTGTCTCCTTCCCTTGTGTCAATTCTTTTGTGAACCTTTATAATTAGCCACTTAACAAATTGAGGAAAATGAATCTGTGGTTGTGAAGTGCTCACTGGTGCTAAGTCAACCATGTGACGGTCCGAGCTGATACCTAAAAAGACACGGCACTCAGCGGTCCAAAGGGTTAACAAAACCTCATTATGGCAGGTTAATACATAGAAATGAGGTATGTGATCACCAAGAGAACCTAGAGAAGTTAGAACCATTTTCTTCGGTTGAAATACGCATAATTCTTTTGAAATGAAGGGCTTCAACTCCAGTGTCTGTCTAGAAGGAAGTTGCCAAATTATAGGACAGAGTAAGTCACATACCATGGCTTAAAGCCTATGCTGGCTTTTTCTATGGGATAGTGTTTTATCTATGGGACTTTATAGGCAGAACATCAACTCAGCAGTTGTCTATTGCAGAGAAAAATGTGCCCCAGCTTTTAGCATGTCACATTTCCCATGTTCGTGTAAGACACACCATGGTTAATTTTCTGACATTAGCTTGAATAAGTAATGCTACTTCTAAAAAAAATACAGCTTGCACTCATACACACTTTTCCCCTGCAAAGTATTCTTTTATTTATTTTTGTAAAATATATTAGGTTTTTTTGTCTTGTCAACTAAAAAGCAATATCTTGTTTCAGGTTTTAGTAATCAAAACCTGACTTTTATTTTCTGTGTTTAGATTTTTTTTTTCCTGTGAAAATATGATTTCTTAAAAAAAAAACAAGTGGAATGTTTTTGGTCACAAAATGTTTTTTGCTAGGATTTTTTTTTTATTTGGGTTATTGTCTACTGGTTCTATTGTCTATATAGTAAAAGGATTTCAGGGTGTTAATTTCATATGTGTATAAATACATACACACACACTTACATGCTTTAACATATCTGTAATGTCCACCCAGAGTTCACCATGCTTACAGCTATTAGTGTACCTAAAGCTGTGAAAACTTATTTACATGAAGAGTATTTTACTGACTGCAGAAGCAACCTTTGAACCAGGAGTAGGAATCAGAATCTCCCCCGTTCTCAGGTGAGTGATTTAACTACTAAGCCCAATTAGTCATGACATCTTCTTCCTACGTAGTGGGAGGACACCAGTAAGGGAAGGGGAGCGAGCCCTCCCCCTTTACCCCGAACAGATGGTTGCTCATCGATTAGGGCATCCCTCGAGAGGCAGGAACAGTGGGTTTGAACCTCTGCCAACGGAAGGGGAATTAATGTCTTTAAAGTGGGTCTTCTAGCCACTGAAAAGGAAAGTTGCAGCGTGAAGACATTTTGCCAAAAAAAGGACTGCTTTTTGAAAGGGGTATAATGTTATTACCTGAAACTGGAAAGATGATTTCAGGGTGTGAATTCAGGTTGATGTTGGCTCTTCATTGAGCGAGGTCCCTGAGCTGCTGCGATATAAAAGACATTCCTCTTCTATGCATTTGAGATTAGCCAGCCAGGGCAATGTGACCCCCAGTAAACTGGCTCTGGCGATTGTTGCTCTGTTCACACTTTCAATATAGAGTACCTAACGTTGTTCAAGTACACTGGGAGAGGTTTAAATCCAGAACACTGCTCTGTGGATTTCACTCCAAACTTTTATATTTCTTATTTTTACATTTCCAAAATTATTTCTATACTATGGAAAGCTCACCAGCAGTGAACGCAGTTGTGGAAGCGCTCGCTTTTCTCTGTGTACATTGTGTTGATATGGGCCAGCACAATATATACGGACTATAAGAACCAAGACCTATATTTGAGCAGGGTGGTAAAGGAAGTATCTCTCTTCAGAGGTTCACCTGGAGCAGAGAGAGATGTAAATGCCAATAATAAGGTTGTGTTTGCTTTCATTGGGTAGGGAGAAGGAAAAGAAAGGGGCACTTTTCCCACCCAGTGGTTAGTGATGCCAAGCAGTTCTGCAAGAAGTTGGAACACGCTTCCCACTCTCCAGGCAAATTCTAACCTTCGTGGCTGTGCAGCTCGGCGGCTGCGGCGTGCTGTTACAACAGACTCTCGATTCCTGAGCACAAGCAGCAGCAAATGGGGGGGGGGGGGCTATACGTGTCATAAAAAAGCTGGCACATAACAAGATACGCGGCATTTTAGCACTCTTCCAGCCTCTCAGTGACTCACGCTGCCGTAGCATCACCACCTGTCACGAGAGGCCTCCTTGGTCAGTATCAGCTGGGCAGCCCTTGCAGGAAAGAGGGTGGAAAATGCTTAAAACAGATGCAGTGCAGTATGTACCTTTCCTAACATGCAAGGAAGGTTGGTGGACAGAAGAAGCACGGAGATGAGACTGTGGACACGGTAGGGTTGGCCGTGGCAGAATAGATACCTAGATGGGCTTTGTTGCTGGGTGTAGTAGTGAAGAGAGTGGAAACAGCTTCACATGTTGAAGGTGTGAAACCAAGGAGCCAAGGCGAGCAAAAGACTACTCATGGCTGCAGGGAACAGCTCGGTGTGGACAGCTGAGGACAGGTGCAAGAGTGCAGAATCTGAGGGGAGAGGGAGATGCAAAATAACAAAAATCCAGCCCCCTTCTGGAACACAGTCTTCATTGTAAGTGCTTCCCACTTCCTTTATCTTCTGAGTCATAAACTCCTCTGAGGCTAATGAGGGAGACAGTGGTATTATTTTCTCTGAATGTGGTATGTACCCACATTTTCTAGCTTGATATTATTCCACCTGACTACAGAGAATTAAATCAAAGAGGCTGCCAGGGAAAAAACAAGTTAGAAACAAAACAACGACAGGGATGAGCTATCTCCAGAGAAATGCCAAGCGACAGGGAAGAAGTCAGGGAGCTATTAACTGTGAGACAGGCACCTGCTTGTATCCAGTCAGGCTAACAGGTGTATTCTCCCTGCCCAAAGCCTTAGAGAAGAAGAAAACTAAATTGTTTAGAGAAGAAATAAATCCCTGGCTAAAGAAGGGTGGTTTGGGGAGTATTTATTTGTAAAAAAAAATGCTGCAGGGAGGCAATGAGAAGAAAGTATGGGAAGCAGCAACTACCTGTACCTCCCAGTCTGGGAAAGGGGTGTCCACTCCAAAAAAAAAAAAAAACCGGTTAACAAAACTCACAGGAATAAGCAAGATTCAGAAATAGGTCTTCTGCTGTTTTATCTCCCTTGTCAGAGTGCTGTGTACTCTGCAATGAATAAATAATGCTCTGTTTTGAAGAAGCGGCCTTACAGGTGCCAAATACAGCTGGATTTGCTGTTTTTTCACAGGTGAAAAACAGAAGGTTGTAGCCCAGTGATCTAGTCCAGGGACTGTGCGCCTATATCTAGAGAGGAGCTGTGAAACCTCTCACTAGCAGGATGCATTTGGGAGAGATGAAAAGGACCTACAATATAGCACACTACTATAGTGGTAGCCATAGTGTGGACTGCTGGAAGTTGTATTCTTTTGCTTCTCTCACATTCTGTTGTGGACCCAGGAGAAACAGATGCCATATATGCTGGGTGCAATGGGGTCTTATATGCTTTTGTAACTCTGCAAATTGCATGGAGACATGAGAGTATCACAAAAACAGAGAAGCAGCAAAAAATAATAGCTCAGTATCCCACCTGCTTTGGAAATAACTGAAGAACTCATCCTGGAGACTTGCAGAGATTTGGGGCCCTGGAAGACAACAAGTGTTTTAATGAGAGTTCATTAGGGCTGGGAATGTTCATTGACCTGATAAGCACTTTCACTTCTAAATAACTATTGAAATCCACTGTGAATCCATAATAACCAAAAGTGACTGCTGACTTAGTTCCATCTATAGCCTAGAAGATACATATACATCACAGGGGCCATTTCTACACTTATATATTGGAAGCCTCAGCCATGAAATGATGATTAAAGGAAGAGAATAGTAACATATGATTCTAAAAGACATTCTCACTATGGAAAAAGCAAGGTGTTTCAGAAGGATGACAGGCTGAAGCTGCTTCTGCTACAATCCATCATACTTATTCTGTGAATATAGAATATTCATAGTACATTGATTCTCAACTTGGCAGGTCACATAAACACAGAGTCCTCTTCTAAAAAATATATCTGTAAACACACACATATAAAATGACTACACACAAGCACATACACACATACAGCTTAACTGTACAGTTTTCCTTTCCCCATTTAATTGTTGCATTATTGATCCATATTGACTTATATCTCTTCTAAGTGTGTATCATACAAGTAACTTACAATTTACTCTGTGTTATTAATTCCCTCTGGCAAGTTGAAATTTTAAATAAAATGGCCTAGAATATATGATCATGATGAATTGAAACAAATTAGATGTATTACTCTATGTAGAAGGCAGTATTGACCTATTCTAAAATGCATTATTGGACCAATTTTAAACCAGAAGAATCACAGCAATTGATTAGCAGCTGTTGGAATGCATCTTACGTCAATAGGTAAGTGCGTTTTCGACAGCTTTCAGTGAGCTGTTATAAAAGCTCTGCAGCCTAAATTTTGCTCCCTCCTCTTCCATCTACCTTTAATATATTTATCTGCTAATACCAAGATGTGAATGGGCAAATCCTTTGGACTTAATCCTACTCTCGGTGCTACTGGTTTAAATCGCTTAGAAGGAAATGGGATTATTCAGGATTCACACTGGATAATCAAGAGATGACGATCATCTTTTGTGCTTCTTTCAGAAGGAACTCTGCTGTATTACGTAAGATTCCCTTGCAGTGATATATTTTAGACATAATTTTAAAAAGTCAATCAAAAAGCAGGAGGAAATGAGCTCAGCTACATCTGCTCTGCAGTCTATACTACTTGTGGGACTACTCACATTAACAAGAAACTCTTTGAAAATCTTCAGTCCACAAAGCTACTCAAAAAGGAACAAATAATTAAAATCAATATTTGAGAGAGATTTTGTTTTCCCAGTATGAGGAATAAAAGCATTTAGAATATTCTTTATTAAAATGAAGGTAACAACAACAATCACTGCTCATTAATCTCTTCATACAGTTGAATTAATGGCCCTTTATATGTGCTTATAGTCTCTAATAAACGCATAACAATTTCTATCACTTTCTATTTAATTTCTATCAGTTAAAGAGCAAAGGTTGCTCTGCTTGTAAGGGTAAAATAGCATCTGTGCTAGAACAGCATGACTAAAGGCATAGTATTTAAATACACTGGATTTGATTTTATTTCAAAGCTTTTTACATACAAATAAAATGTGTGTGTGTGTACATACTCGTTTTAAATATGCAATAAAAGGCATTTTTCACCTAGAATGAATTGTATTTGTCATTTGGTACAAAGCCCCTTTCAGAGAAATTGTTGGTTTTTCGCAGAGGCTCCTATACTTCTCATTCCTTTTGTATTATTTCAATCAGCAATAGATATACATCTTTGTTAGCCTAATTTGGGGGCCTACAGAGCAGGAAGAAGGAAAGCACAAAGGAACACACTTGACATATTGGTCTATTTGCTACCTCTTTTAAGCTCAATGCATACTAATGAAAGTGATCCAAACTATTCTTCTCCACTCCTCACTTAACAAGCATAATAATAAATGAATATTTAAACTAGCTGCAAATATATTAAGTGGAAACAAATAGGTTTCATTTGTAACAAGTGCACACAGGTTAATTAACAAGAAGGAGCTTTTGTGTTGAAACAAGGCTCCCTGATGCTGTACATGCAGGTGCCGTTAAGGGCCAATTGAGCTCTATAGGATAATTATGAAGTACCATTGTGCTCTACCGTTTGTTAACAAAGTGCTGCCTGCAATTTGCCTAAACCTATAAACCATCATCTGTGATCCTCAGCAGCAATTAAGTGACAAACATCTTCTCATCGGAGACTTGGGAAAACAAAAGAGACATGATAGCATTTAAGGAGCCAGATGGATATTTCAGAATGTCAACCCTGACAGCCTCCCTTTCAACAACAAAATATAAACCAGGAGCCTGCTTGGTACCATGCTGAGGGGGAGAGGGGAGAAGTCACATCCAAATTATTAAGAGGAGGGCAGCGTTAATAATCATAGGAATGCTCATTTGAACAGCTCTTAATGGGAAAGCCTTGGAGTAGCAAACAAGAGAAAGATAAAACCCTCTCCCCTCTCGGAACAGCTGTAGCTCTGTCGAGTCTGGGTTGTGGGGATTTTTTTCCTTTTAATTCTCCCTTTTAATGTCTTGTCTTCACAGAAGATGAGTTTCTTCCTGTGAATAAAAGTGTAAAAATTCTTTTTTTCTAAGAAGAGGACAAACCAACAGACTGAATTTTCTCCAGGGCATAAGTTACTAATTAGTTCTGCAAAAATAGTCTATATTAGGAAAAATGATAGATCAGCACAAAGAGGCATTTTAAAACAAGAGATCTACTCCTACTGTAAAATAATTGATCTAGAAGTTTTGAGGATGTAATCTTTAAGATGCTTCTGTAAGCTCAGCAATAATTCCAGAAGCTATAAACTTTATAAAGGCTTAGCTGCATTAGTTCAATTAATTGCCTGGTTGGGAGACCCTCCAAAACTTGTAGAAGCTCGTTTTCATAGATAAGGATCTTCTGGGCATTTTGTTGCCTACATTAAATGATGTTGTCTAGCTGATCTGTGTAATTGGTAGAGCTAAAAGGCTATTCAGTAACATGAAAAAAAAATTATAAATGTATGAGTTTCACTAGCTAGTACGCATTTTTTTCCCTATTGCCAAAACAACAGCATTTACAAATGTTTTCAGTAACTATTTTGAAGCTACAGCTGAGTGTGTTTTAATATACCATCAGGTCAACAGCTCTCTTGAAAGAAAAAATCAACCCAGGGCCAAACAGTCAGACAGCTCTAATTAAGTACTTCAGGAGTAGGAGAAGCGCTCAGATAACTACAGCTGACTTGACCCTTTTCTTTGTACTTCAGTGGGTTCCTGTATACCTTTGCCACTTTCCCCTGGATTTATGTTTTTATGAATTATTTAAAAACAGCAACTTCAGATCTACAATTAGTTTTCAAGGAAACAGATGTGAGAAAATAATCACAACTTAAACAGCTTAAAAATGGCTCTGATCTTGACAGAATGCAAAATGCCAGGTTTCCAGGCCCGTAGAATTCATCACTTGGCAAAAGTGTCATTAATCCCTGTGTGCTTTCTGGCTTTTCCTTATGGTGCTCTATCAAATGTCATGGATCACCTGGAAATCTAAAAATCATGACAGAGCATTTCTTTTATTTAACGTGAAAAAAAAAAAAAAAGTGAATTATTTCAGTTCTAAGAAAAAAAAAAGGATGAGATAAACCAAAGATAATCAATGTAGGCATGCTTTACCTTTGTATAGCATTATACCATTTTGGCTCACTTTTGATGGAAAACTGAAGATAACGTATTTTGTCATGCTGGGAATTTCCTATTTGTTTTTACACTGTGTATTTTTTTAGCTGTAACAAATACAAGACTGACTAATTCTAGGGTACTGAGTTCTTCTACTACCTCCAGTGGCATCCCCAATGACCCAACATTCACGCATTGTTTCCTCCTTTCCCTCTTGAAAATTTTCTCCTTTGCCTTAGGAGAAGCACGGTGCTCAAAGATGCATCCCATAGCTTTTTGTTAGGCAGATTGATGAAAGCCTGCTCCCGGCATCATGAAGTTCACTGGACAGCCTTCTCTCAGTTCCAGTAACCCTGCACCACCACCTAACTCGCTTGGCACAGTAAGTTTTGTTTCGGGACCCTTTGACTTCAAAGCATGTATAGAGAAATAAGCCAACCCCACACACCAATGTGCCAATGGAAATAAAAGTTGGAGTCACAAGCACCACCCTGAGAGGTATGCAATGTCTGAAACTGCGCAATCTGGGGATGGCAGAAGCAAAATTCTTGAAAAAATTCATTTAATCTATTTTGCTCCTTTCCTTTTTGGGAGACCAGAACTTCCCTGCTGTTTTGAAGATGCGGGTAGATGGGATTTTGCTGTTAAAATATCAGATCAAAGAACATGAGGTTAAGTGAACACATCTGATCTAATTATTCACCTTGTACTAAATGGCAGCACTTACATACTATGGTGAACAGAATTCACACGTTGTATCCCAATGTTTATCTTTTTACTTTTTTGATTTCATTCTGATCATGTGTTCTTAAAAATGGGCGCATTACGATTCATGATACTGATGAGTTTAAGATGACTACAGACCTCTTGGGCTTTTGTTGGACCTCAAGTATCTGGAAATAAAATGCTCCAGGGCAAGCCTGCAGAGCCTAATCCTTTATTCAAAATCATAACAGAAGTGTATTCGCTGGGAAGTTCTGAATTTTGTTATGATTCTTCATCTGAAATAACCTTGGAGACTCGAGCAAAAAAGAAGGATCTTCAAGTGATCTGGCTTTGTGTTAAAGCAAGGCTGAGCTCTAAATAAAATTTAGGATTGCACACACCTATGCTACAATCTCCCGTTACCTCAGCAAACCTTTCTACCTTGGCTAAGGCCACACACAAAAGCATAACACTGGATTGCCATCATTCATATGCAATTGTCTTTATTATCAAACCATTTACAATTTAATATCTTCTCTACTGGATTAAATTTTTTCCTGAGCAGGAAATATCTTTTTGTGTGCAAATTTCACCAAAATTATGATAAAAGCTAGAATTATTTCTTCACTGATGTATTTTCTGGAACAATGGCTGAAAGAGTCATTCATGACTGATTCAGTGAGAACAATTTTAAAAGTCTAATGAAAGTGATAAATGTGTTATTTAAACACCTTTTCAGTATTTAGTTTGCCACTCTACTCAAATAATTCATTAATTGCCAGTTATGCAAATTCCAGTCTGTAATTACAGGATTTTTTCCCACTGAAAAGAAATTTTAAAAATACCCACCATTATTTTTTTTATTCTCCACTGGCTAGATCTTTTAGAATATTATATCCTGTTAATTTATAAACACATGGATTGTCACAGCCTATATAAAATAACTTTCAGACACTGTGAAAGAAAAATACTGCTTACAACTGGAAGCTTTTAACTTAATTAGCATAACTGAGGATAAAATAATTATCAGAGACTATAATGTGAAAAATAATTGAAAACAAAAGGCTACCTTTCAGAACTGTACAACTCAGACCAATGGTTTGTCTTACATTATTAAGGTCCGAAGAGGAAGGATGGTAAATAAATGGGAAATAAGTGCTGTAAAGATGCGTTTTGGGAACTTACATTGAGAGTATGCAATCTAAATTACCCAAGTGGATTTAAATATTTGAGTTTTATTTAGATCTCCTGCCTGTATTGGCTAGGAGGAGAGTTAATAACAATCCATTCACGCAGTCCTTACCCGTAAGAGTAGAGGTTGAAGGCAGCAGTTCTAGAAAGCGATGTGGAAGTCAATTAGTGGTAACATGCCTAGGTACAGTGTTTCCCTAGGGGGTCCTAACTTACCTCAAAAAGCAGCAATGATAGCAGAAAAGGTGATCAAGACCGACAGAGGAACTTTTTTAAACTGACTGGTTGATACAAGCGTAAGAATAGGTAGGGTTTGAGGGATCTGGCAGTGTGGAAAAAAAAAAAGAAATCAAGAGAAAGGAAGCTCCATAGGGCTTTCCGTTGCAGGTCTGATCTGGCTCCTATTTGAAAAGCTGCGTAAAGAATCTCTCCTGTCACGTAATCCACCAAACTGAAATCGGAAGAAAGAGTATTTGTCCCTAAGAAGTTTTCCAAATAATTCAGCCTTAGAATTTCTGCTTTGGGAAGGAAATCTGTATCGCAGTCTACTGTGTCTTACGGTTACTTAGCAGAACACTGTATTCAGACTGATGCGATTTTTAAAAATAACTTGCCTTGACAAAAGAATGTATGTATTTCTAGGAAAAAGCACATGACCTTTTCTTTCCTGATAAAACAATACTTATTAGTTGACTTAGAGAATAGTTATGGAAAATTAGTCAGCTAAAATGGAATTTATCCAACTTGCAACTCGAGCAGAATTGTATATTTAACAGTTGTCCGGCGATTAGTAGAACTGGATTGCCACATCATGCAGTCATAGCAAGTGCTTCCAGTTTCAATATAAGAAAGAGGTGCTATGCCTACGTTCAGCTCAGTAAGCACCCTCAAAATTAAGAATATCATTGAAATCAGCATTATAGTAGTGGAACTAAAAAAATAAAAAATATATATAATTCCCATTTCTTTGTCCCTCCTGAGAAATACAATGCTTTACGCTGTACTATCCTCTGTGTTTCAGGGATAGAAGGCATTTGGTTGGAAACAGTCACTAAAGGACATTTATAAAAAGGAAAGGGCATAGCACTTGTGGCAAGCCTTTTCACGCCAACAAAGCAAGTTTTATATAAACTGTTGATGAATGGATCCCTCTACAACTAGCAGGAGCTGTCATCTGTGTGACGACCAGAAGGTGGCATAATCTCTACATTGATTGAGGCCTGTCAGCTCCGCTCCTCAGCACAAAAAGCGGTCTCATCTGCGAGCGAGGATGTTCTCGCTCTTCTCGGGTTACAGGCGATCAGACCCGCCGTTCGTGCCGGTCTTTTCTGCTCGTACCTTTTTACATCCCCATGAAAGTCACTTGTCGGCTTTATGCGACTTTACAAATACTATATATTTGGGTTGCGGTCTTAACGCTTGAATACATCATGGGTTTTTTTTTCTTTTTTCCTTAGTTTCTAGTACTTAAGTTATTGATTCTCTTTTTCTTTCTTCTTTTTTTTTTTTTTTTTTCCTCCCAGAGGAAAATAATCAATATTGTCTTTCATTGCTAACTGAGTCATGCTATCTTTTAGTCATTATGGACCTGATCCCAGACCTCTGAAGTCAGTGGAAACTTTGCCTAACTGTCCTCTAAGTGGTTAGATGCAGTCTTAGAGCCACTTGCTTTCAATTTATTCTACTTTGTATACTTCAAATATGGGGATATTTTGCGAGGGCACAGCCATGCTATCTGTTGTATTTAGACTATGTAATCCTCTTCAAATACGAGGTCTCTCTTCAGGGTAACACAGCTGTGACCCTTCTCAGGTCTCAAATATTCTCAGAAAATTTCATGACCGATACACAAAACTCACCATCAGTTTCATTTGCCTGTTTCCCTGATCTCTTCCTGCACTGACTGGGATGTAAAAATGCATCAGTAGCCCTTTCTTCACTTATCTTTGGAAGTTTTGCATGAAGGGTGCTATTTAAAAATGAGTTGACAGCTCAATGGCTGAGTCTATTTCCTATAGAAATAGAGATCTTTTAATTTACTGTTAAATCGCCTTTCAATGAAATATTGGATTACCTCTATGTAAGAGAAACTTAGTGCAGGGAATGGCTACTTCATTTTGTCTGTGAATTTGATTTCTGTAATTCTATTTCTGTGATTTGATAAGCGTGTATTCTTTACTGCAGCACTTCAAAAAGGAATAAGAATGCAACATGATAATGCAGTTACAGAGTTAATCTATAGCAAGGGGAGTTTGGATCATTCCTCCTGATTTTGATTTTTTTTTTTTTTTAAATCCATGAAAAGAGTTAGAGAGACACCTCTGAGTTTCAGCATTTTAATTTTCAGAAATCACTACTTCTTTGGCTCAACAAGAGAAGTTTCTGTGCCTCTCGTTGACACTTGGGCTTTCTGCCCTGGCCATTGGCACAGACCAGGTCTGCCTGAAAGCAGAGAGTCTCATGCACATGAGGATGGAGGAGAGGCAGTGCAAGGGGTGAAGGTCTGGGGTCCAGGGTTGTTCTGCAGCATCCCTGGCTTCAGTAAGACCTGCACAGGTGTTGCTGGAGGGCTTCCCTACACTGAGCTCAGCATGGAGCCGAGTCTTAGACTGAAATGCCTTCAAACATAGGAAAAAAAAATGTGATCGACTGCTGCTGTCCATCGCAACAGAAGAAAGTTACCAAAGAGGGTTTAGAAGAGCATCTACCTTGCTTTACCTCTACCCAGCTAGCAGGTGGTAGAGGCTGTGGTCACCAGTATTGCTGTTTATTATTAACTGGACAGACCAGGCGCAGACCTGACGTTCTGCTATCACAGACACTAACCAAGCAGAGATTATTTGAAAGGGTTTATACTGATAATTTGATCCACATTTCACCAGTTCTTGAGCTGCACTGAATCTTCCGAGTTCTGTTTAGAAACATGAGATGCAAAATCTCCTCTTCAAAACCAAACAAACAGACAAACACAAACCATTTAATAGATGTTTCTAAGAATTTCTGGTGTGACTTTCTTTCCTGCAGTTATTTGTCAAAAGTGTTGTGGGGGGAGAAACAAATGAATTACAGTTTTTTTTCAGCATGTTTTTGTGTTGCTGAACTAAAAACACACGGCTCGATTTTAAATTTAAATGCTAAATCATCAAATTGCCATCAAAACAGTTGACATCACATATATGCTGTATTTTAACCAACTCTGATGGTATGTTGAAAGATAGGAAAAATTTCCTTCTAGTCTTCAGATAGCCTCAAATACAAAACTAGCAAGATTAATAAAACTTAACTTTGGAAAGAAAAAACAGGTGAAAACACAGTTGATTTATTTTAGATCTTATATCATATTGAAGTATTCATAATCAGGTAGAAATATTGGCTTAAAGTATTTTAAAATTGCCTAACAAAATTGTTCTACACACTTTTTTTCACAACTACTGGATCTATAAGAGATCTAAAAACGAAAAATATAACTTGATCATAAATATGCAAAAATCAATCTGAAATTTTTGTTTTGAAATCATAATGACTGCCATGAGCCCTCTAGGAAAGAAAAACACAAGAGTTTCTACATAATGTAAGAGCCCAAGTGAGTTATGCACTTGCAGACTCATTCAATTCTCACTCATTCAATTTGACAAAATCTTACATTTATACTTTGTAAAGTTTCTTTTTCTCTCTACAGCCTGTTGAGAGAGACTGTTTAAAAGTATGAGGCACTAAGTCAGATATTCAGAAGTCCTTTATCTTCAGCTCTGCTTGGCTTAATTGGAGTAAAGTACCATTTTTTTTCCCTATAATCCCTCAAGCAACTCCATGTGGAAAACATCTCTTGTACTTTGTGAATAAATCTTGAGGGTTCAAACTGTGAAGTGAAAGCAATTGGACATTTTTTTATTAAAAAAAAAAAGAGAGAGAAAAAAACCCCAAACACATAAGAAACCAAATTAACTAAATGAAGGTGAAGAATGAGCTGAACTGAGTCTTTCCTGTCTCTGTCCCTTGGAAAATTCAGGTTACTTCCCTCCCTTTTGTTTTAATGCAAAATTCATGCTGCTTCTGAGAAACCTCCTCATCGAAATTATCAGACAAAAATTTCTGTGAAATGTATGGGCTTCAGTGAACCAAGATTTCAAAATGTTTCAATGAATAAGTATGAGGACAGACAGTGTCTTGCAGTAGCATCTCCAAATTCACTACAATCCCTGTTGAAAACACCGAAGTGTCAGCTGTGCAGATGTGTAACTCCGGACTCATTCACACACTTCCGACTATGAAGGTGTTGTTTTGTACTTATTGCCAGAAAATTAGATAGATTTTTAACCTAATAAGATGTGAAATACTATTGACACATCTCTTTCCTCTCATTATCTTTATGTCATACCAATAGCATAAGAGGGATGAAGATCTTTATAGCAGATGAAGTTTTCTTTAGCATCTGCTGCTGGATTAAGTGTGCCAAGGAAGAATTAATTTTAAAAATCACTCTTTTACCTCTTCTTTTTGTCTTCAGATACTTGGGCAAGATCCCCACGCATTGTAAAGTCAAACTAATTTAAGGCTCCTCTTTCTGAGACTGCCTCCTCAAAATTGGCTGCCATTTTTTTCAAGCTAGAAATTTTATTTTGTATGTATATGTACGATTGCACTGTGCACTTAGTATAATCTCATAATCTCCAGGTTAATTAACACAATTTAACATCATTAAAAATAAGAACAATCGATACAGAAAACAATTGCTCCTTGCAAATGTATAGTTGCCAAACAATTTGCTCCTGGAAAGCTGCAGTTAATACATTATCCCAATGATGAAAATATTGAACCAATGAACCAATGATCCTCACGCAACAGATGAAATCTCGCACCTCTGGACCAGACAAAAACCAGCTCCTAACAGAGACATGTTTTCTCTTCTTCCTACCACCTCCCTTAAATCCAAACCTGAAGATTGTCAGAGCATCCTTAACTGTTTGCAACTGCTGGGACAAAGGAGACAAGTAGTTACTTGAATAACTCAGGCCAAAACCAGTTAGAAATTCCTTACACATGGTACCATGGTCTAGCAAGCAGCTCACCACCTGCCACAGAAGCTGGCGTTTCTGAGCAGTTTTCAAGGTTGCCCCATATCAAGCGCATTGCAGCAGTCAAATCAGGAGGAACCAAAAGCACAGATCCTCTGGGACCTCTCATCAAGATAGGAAAGTTCCTATTATCTGGCTGCCTGGGGCAACCAAAACCCCACTTAATTACCGCCCTTCAGACAAGGTGGAGACCTGCATTTAAAAACTGTATGTGCATTGAGCGAGCAGCACATAAAGCTGAAATGGAAAACTGGCTCCCTGCCTCAGAGTTTCCAAGTACACGTCCTTGAAGAGCAGAAAACTAGCAGGGGAGGCTGCCATCCCGCCTGCTCTTTTCCTAACTTTGTCTGCTCGGTGCAGACAGCCAGTCACCATTGCGACTCCATTTCAGAAGGTGGGGTAGCTCCTCAAAAGGTGAGCCATTCATTTCTTCCTCTCCCACAACAAATCTCTGGCCTGTAATGTTTTTCAACAAGGCACAATACTTCTTTTTTCTCATAAGCCACTATAATTGTATCTCTATGACCTGATCTCTTGGCAAAATATTCCAAGCTGGCACTAGGCAGTCTGTTAGCTTAGGTAAAGGACCTATAATTTGTTGTCACTGTATATTGTGAATCAATCAGAAATGCCAAATTCTTGTCAGCAAAATGACAACTTTATTTGCAAGGAGACTTAATTTTGACTGGTACATGTGCTGTATAGCACCAATGTATTTTTCAACTAGTAAGAAAATGCCAGTTATAAGAATGTGGTTTTACACAGCAAATGAAAAGCTCTTCTTTTAGTACTGCTTTAACAGTGCTAAACCATGACAAACTGCCCAAATCACGACCAACTGCCCAAACCACAACAAACATGTTGACTGCATGACCGTAATTTCCCATATTGCTGCTCCTTCATAGATATGTGGGCTAGTCAACAAAAAAGAAAACTCAGGATGATTCTGAGACCTCTGTCATGATATTTTCCTTCCCGGCCATCTGCACCTCCATTGCAGACTGGAGAAGGTCTGGAATTACAGGTAAAGCCATGCAAGTTAATGGGTTAAGAACAGGCTCACACACACTCAGAAAATACTCATCTGCCAGTGCTCTTCCTTATTCTTTCGTCTTTTTAGGAAAATAAACCCATATTTGGATTTGGTGCTTGGCAATCACCTCCATCCCTCCTCGACCCCAAGACTGCTGGTTAAAACAGTACTAGTTTCCAAATGGCTGGATTTGATCTGCATTGTACAGGGATGTCTCCAGTTATGTAGTGTACTCTGAAACAAATGCTCCTCATCCTCAAAGTTGCAGCTACGAGCTTTAACATGTTGCTCTGGGCATATGAGGCTATATGTAATGATGGCAATGGGTAATGTTGGATTTGAAACTTGAGTGACACCGCTATGAGTCTGGGAAAAAAATTAAAGGGAAAAGGCCATCCATCTAGGTACAGTATGGTTACATTGTCCACTTTCTCTTTGTTAATTTAGAGACTGTCTTAAATTATTAAAGTTAATTTCTTTTTTCTCTTATGAAACAATGACTTTTGTGTAATACTGCTGACTTGCACATTAACATTTTTGATGGTTCACAGTTGGTTTTAGGAGGAAAGGCTTTGACAGAGACAAAATACAAGAAGATACTCATCAGACAGAACTGTCTTTATGTGGAAGGGAAACATTCAAACAAATACAACAAACAGATATATAAAATAATTTCGACAACAGAAATTCTGATGTACAATTTCTTCTCAGAAATTCAGAAAACACCATTATTATGTATGTGATGCAGCCCCCCGCACAAATATGAGAAGTTTTGGAAGGGATGTTTTGATGTATTATAAAGTGGGAGTCACATTTTTACAATGCTTCCAGGATCCAAGCCTTGCAAAACAGCTTTTCTTGGGCAATAAAAAACAAACATTCCCTCCTCCTAAATAATTAGTGACATTTTAAAGTGAAGATGAGTTGTCAAAACTGCTCTATTCTTTGAGAAGAGTATAGGAAGTCATTTATTTATCGCCCAACTACACAGTTGGCTTTCTGTGCAATTTGAGATTGCAGTGATATTGCTTTAGTTATCCCCTACAAAATAGCATTAATTATTCCTCACTCTACTGATTTAACATTGCTTCTCCACGTGTACCACAAAAAGGACAAGCACAGCGGGATTTTACTCTGTCTCAGTTCCACCTCTGTAATACATGCATCTCCTTACTGCATGTGCCTACTCTTTCATTTAAATGCTTCTTTTCTTCTCTGCTGAGAGGCACAGGAACAAAAAGTCTAAGGTGGTTAGTGTTTTCAACTCAGCACGTCAGCAGCTGAAAGTACATGCTGTGGCCCCAGTCCAGCAAAGCACTGGGACAGACGTGCAGGGCAAAGCACACAGGTTCATTCACCTTGTGTAGGATTGCCCTTATGGTTGCACTTAAGCAGGCTCTCAAAGGCTTTAGTAGAGTATGACTATCAGCAGCAGAGAATGCCTATGTTAGATGCTTCCAGGTTTTCCATCTTGTAATGAATATAGGCTTTTATAAATCCATGTCCTCATTTTTCATCATTCAAAGAACGTCTACTACCATCTTCTTCTGATAT